>JAPUBQ010000030.1:6135262-6568154 GCA_035578125.1 Mellilla xanthometata
TAAAAGAGGCGAAAATAATTTAACACCAAACAAAGACTAATTGTAATTCAAAACCTTTTAGAAAACTTGGGGGGGTTTCCATAAATTATGCAGATCAAGTTATATGACTAATTTCGAAAATTCACATAAATGCCTCACATAATTTATGGACTCAGTTCAAATTATGTAGGAAGATATATAAATAAGAAAATACTATAATGATAATAGTTAGTGTGTATTAAATATTACAGTATGTAGTATATTTCTATACATTTAATTTTATTAATATTATTCTTGTTTCCTTCTCATGTTTTATAGTCATCCTAAGGCTGCTATTTTCGATAACGTTAAGCTTACTTTAATAAATGTAGAAATAAAAGTATATCTAAGTTCATCGGACGAGTAGAAAAACACCAAGGCGGCATCGTTATACTGTAGAGGTGCCTAAGTCGCGCACTAAGCGGTTTGCCTCCACCTTCATTGTGCGTACCGCCAAAGTGTGGAATTCTTTTTCACATTCCCTGTTCCCCAATAACTATAATCTAGCGGTTTTAAAGGCGAGAGTGGACCGGTTTCTTCTGGGCAAGCGCGCTCCACCTTAGATCACAATATCGCTTTCCATCAGGTGAATTGCGATCAAGCGCAAGCCCATTAGAAGTAAAAAAATAGTTTTAATCCTGTCATCAAATTATATGTGTCAATAAAATATGTATGTATGTATATGTAGTATATCTGTTGTGTTAGCAACCATAATACGAACTAGAAATGGTTCAGTATGGGATAAACCAGCCGTGTGAAAAAAAAAATGTCAGTAGTCAGTACAAAGTCTTACCTTCTGCAAAGTCTTTGTTGGGCAATCGACAGTGCGGCAGATGGCCGTAGCCTTGGCAGGATGGTTGAGCAGAGTAGTGAGCCACTGGGCAAAGAGTGTTGCCTGTAAGTTGGGGGGCGCGGAACTCGAGCGGTCGGTGTCCCACGCCAGGCGCGCTGCCTCGCTCAGCAAGCAGCGGAGCACTTGGTCCTCCGCTACCACTCCATGGATCTCCACTAGCTGTACACATTCATATTTAAATGTAACAATTGGAACAAGTTGCCTGAGGAAGACGTCAGTGCTACGTCAGTGAACAGCTTTCAAAACCGGCTTGATAGCTGGCTGCAGAAAACAAATAAATTTCTTGCTAACCTGTGATTAGTGCACCAGTGGACTCTAAACATTGATATTGAACAATGGATATAGAAGACAAAATTAAATATTTAGTGTACTTCCGCTGTGATCCGAAATCCAAATTAAAACAAGTAAAGGAACAATCAACTAAGATCAATTTACCAAGCTTAATTAACTAAGATTAATTAAGATTAACGTTACCTATCACAATTCGGAAATTCTTAACTCTACATGTGTTTCGCCTAATCACAAGGCATCATCGGGAGATGCTGACTCTTCGAACGACAAGTCGAGAGACTTGTCGTGTCCGAATTGTGATAGGTAACGTTAATCTTAATTAATCTTAGTTAATTGATCTTAGTTAATTAATCTTAGTTAATTAAGCTTGGTTAATTGATCTTAGTTGATTGTTCCTTTACTTGTCTTAATTTGGATTTCGGATCACAGCGGAAGTACACTAAATATTTAATTTTGTCTTCTATTTACAATGGATTTCCGCAAAGTAACGCACTGAGTCAATAAGTTATTAACAATGGACATTTTATGAACTGTGAAAAATTTTATTTTGGCTCAGTGTGATATAGGTACATCAGCATATTGCTGCTCGCTTGTAAATCAAATAAATAAAACTAAAAAAATAAAGAGAACAAAGAAACTGACTGATTGGTTGTCTGACTGAATGATGGGCTGTCTGACTGCACTGACTACTAGTCAAGCCCTTTCATTTGTACCCATATTGAGTTAAAAAAAATGTTGGCATCCATTCTTTATAACAGCATTGTATACAGTTAAAACAAGCCTTTAATGGATGCTCATAAAAAAATATAAGAAAACCTCTATCAGGACATTTTTTGCTAGTGGCTATCTTGGATTTGAAATTTTACTTAACACATTCCCTTTCATTTGATATAGTCTAGTCAACAAGTTAAAAAACGTGTTAAATAGACATAAAGCTCCTAAAAATATGTGCCATAGCTCATTCGATGCGGAATGACGTCTAGAAAAATGTTTTTTAAGGGTTTTTTAGCACATAAAAAATTACGATTGTTATTAACAAAATAAGAAAAAAAAGGTATTTAGATTTTCGTTATGTAATAAATTTTAAAATAATTATATTAAAGGAAATTTGAAAAAAGAACCTGAAAGAGGAGAAATTTCCAATAAAATAATCCTAACTCCCGGAACTCTATCTATATTATTTATATTTTTTTTTAACGAAAAATTTATAGACCAATTATTTAAACTTTTATACCATAATTTATAAGAACAGAGATGGAAAAAAATTAGTTAATTAACAATAGTGTAACTTTTTGAAAAATCAACATAAATTTTTTTTTTTTTTTTTGAGTTTCGTTCCGCACTTCCGCCAGGATAGACGCGTTCGGATAAGCTATCGCGATCTTGTGTTTACAAATCGGTCCGGCCGGTTTACCGGCGCGGGCCGTAGGTGATTTTGGTGTTAAACCTTACCACACAACTCATCAAAATGGATTCGGAAAACCAAATGGACAATGAAAACTCACCATCGCAGGAAAATACCCCCGAAAAAAGTGTCAATGACTTGGACAAACAACAGATGCAAAACATCTACGAAGACCTTACCCCTTTGTTCAGAGAAGCCGGTGCATCGCAAGATCGCCGTGTTTTAATCAAACGAAAAAGAAAAGATACACCAGACAAAGATGAAAATGATTGGATTGAGGTTAGGTACAGAAAAAAACAAACTCGCATACATAAAGATTGCGTAGAATTGTGCGTCACTTGTAAGGATGCCTTTCCCAAACAATTTGCGCTGGCGAAATTATTTAAATCCCAAAATATATTGGGCATCATGAAAGTTAAACATGTACACTCGCACAAAATAATCTTGGAAGTAAACAATGAGACTGCACAAAAACTAAAAAACTCCACCTACTTCACTCAACTAGGTTGGAGGTTTCAGTTACCTCTTGAAGTTGCCATATCCTATGGTATTATAAAGAATATAGAACTTAACCTCTCAGAGAAGGAACTGGAAGAAGCAATAACCTCACCAGTGGGCGTTATCAGTGTACATCAACTTAAACGCAAGATAAGAAATGAGGCTGGGGTAAGTTCTTGGACATAAAGTGAGACAGTCAAAATAGGATTCAGTGGACCTACCCTACCAGATCATATATTTATCCATGACATGAGGCTGCTTGTGGAGCAGTACACATTTCCTGTTACACAGTGCTCCAAGTGCTGGAGATTTGGCCACTCTCACAAGTTCTGCCCATCTAAGGTCCAGTACTGCCCTAAGTGCGCAAGAAAACATGATACTTGTGATACAACAAATTATAAGTGCATTAACTGTCAAGACAACCATATGTCACTAAGTAAACTCTGTCCGGTCTATAAAAAAGAAAAAAGGGTGAGAGACATTATGACCAATTTCAACTGCTCATACAGAAAGGCTTTAGCCATGTATATACCAGTTCAAGGTACAGAGCAGGTCAGTGACTCTGATAATGAGGATCTCCACAGCTTCAGGCACAACTCCAACTTTACCCACAGAGCGAGGCCTCATTTATTTACCCCGGACACCGTTGCCTCCAACCAGGCCGCTACGCAGAAGAGTTTACCTTTATCTTATGCACAAATGGCAGCTCAATCTAGAACTGTACCTTCTCGCCCTTCTACTTCTCAACAAGGGTCCCCCGTCAACAATCGAAAGGAAATCCCCAAGAAAAAAAGGAAAACTAAGAAGAGTTCCAATGCAACAGTTGATGACCAATATAACTAGTGATTCAGATAATAATTCTAGATTGTTTACACAGAGCCAATTTGGTGGAGATCGGCCCAAAAAACCCGTCCCTTCATTTAGTGAATTATTAATGAGGCTTAAGACTATAATATTTGATAAAAGAGAACCTATTAGTGATAAGATCAAAAACGTTGTCCAAATTTGTATAGACTATGCTATTTCTTGGTTATTTCAACAATCTCCAGACTGGTCCTTTCTGTTAAAGATATTTAAAGATTATGGCCCATGTTCTTAGTATTAATATTGTACACTGGAACGCTCAAAGTATAAGGCCTAAGTTAGTTGACCTAGAAAGCTATTTATGTCAATCAAAAATACACATAGCTGCTATATCTGAAACCTGGCTGGAACCTGGGAGTAATTTTATTATAAAAGATTATTCTGTGTACAGAGCAGATAGAGATGACTCCTATGGTGGGGTTGTAATATTAACTCATAAATCTATACAGTCACAATTATGTCCAGTCTCCAATAATAATAATGGTATACAAATTCTTATGATAAAAATCCATAATTGTGACTATATAGAACAAATAATTACTGTGTATTGTCCAAGCAGTGTAAATACAAATCAGAGTGACTGGGATCATATATTCTCTTTATCCAGAAATAAAACCTTAGTTTTGGGCGACTTTAATGCTCACCACACCAATTGGTCATACAAAACAGACACAAGAGGATTAAGAATATATGATGCCATAGCAGATAATTATGTCTCTTTGAACGATGGTTCGCCAACCAGAATTAAGATGGTGGAGGGTATCCTGAGACAGTCTTCTCCGGACATATCATTTGCATCCTCTGATATCTCATACAAATTTAACTGGAAAGTTACTAATGAATCATTAGGTAGCGATCACTTAATCATTCACTTAACCTCTGCCATACATGTTAGCCCTACTCACGTAGTCAAGAGAAATTTTAAACAAGCTAACTGGAATACATTTCAAAAAACAATTGAGGATTTAATGGCTAATTTTCAAATCTATGAAGCTAACCTTCAAAAGAGTTATGACTCTTTTATCAACATATTAAATAAAGCTGCGGATGATAGCATACCAAAATTTAAATTCAGTAAAAACCCTACTAGTAAATTTAGACCCAAACCATACTGGTCACCCACCATATCTAAAGCTGTTGCTGAAAGAAAATTAGCTCTCTCTCATTTTAGGAGAAATCCCACTCCAAGTAACTTATCTATTTTGCAAAGTAAGATTAGTTACTCACAAAACATAATTAGAAAAGCTAAAACAGAAACATGGAACAACTTTTGCTCAAGCCTTGATAGTTCTGTCTCTGCCCCTGAAATGTGGCGTCGCATGAGATGTCTTAAAGGTTATGGCACCCCTAGACCTCATATAGATAGTTCCATAGCAATTAATCTTCTACATGATTTATGTCCCGACTCCACAACTCCACCTCAACCTTGTTTCTCTTCCACAAATCAAAAACTAGAAAGCCCCATAGCTATACAAGAACTAGAGAAATGTATTAAATTGAAGGACACCGCTCCTGGCTGTGATGATATTTCTTTTTCTATGATTAAGTATCTCCCAGACATTGGCAAAAATAATTTACTCATACTCTATAATTCATTCCTGGCTAGCAGCTTTATCCCATGGCAATGGAGGGAAGTAATGGTAGTGCCTATTCCTAAACAAGGTCGTGAACTGTCCCCATTATCCCTTAGACCTATATCTCTCATCTCCTGCCTCTGCAAAATTTTCCACTCAATATTAAAAAATAGGTTAGAATGGTACATAGAACATAATGGCTTCCTCTCTGATCACACTATTGGCTTCAGGAAGGGTAGATCCTGCTTGGACAATCTAACATCCTTAGTATCTAATATACAAATTGGTCTGTCTAATAACCTAGTCACTCTAGCCTGTTTCCTAGATATTGAAAATGCATATAATAATTTAGATATATCTAGAACACTTATAATAATGGATCGCATTGGTAGCGGGGCAATGATATGTAGATATTTATGGGAATACTTGAAAGAAAGACGACTTATCATAAAGGGATCTGACTATACACTAACTAGATATACAGGCCGAGGCCTCGCGCAAGGAGACCCCCTGTCTCCTTTACTGTTTAATTTAGCCACAATGCATGTCTGCAATTTAATCTCGAGCGTTCACATTACCCAATATGCAGATGATTTTGCTCTATATGTATCTTCTAGTTCTATACCTGAAGCAGTATCTAAGATTCAGTCAGCTCTGCATTCTATTAACATATACTTTTCGGACTTAAACTTATCCATATCCTCAACAAAAAGTAAAGTTATCGTATTCAGAAGAGGTCAAGAGCGCAGATCCGTTAATTTGAATATTAGAGTTGATAACAATCGCCTTGAAAGAGTGGACTGTGTAAAATATCTTGGAGTTTGGTTGGATAGATCGCTCCGATGGCGAATCCATATTCATAATATATATGAAAAAGTATTAAAAATCTTAAATATTTTTAAAATCCTTTCTGGTTCTAGCTGGGGAGTTCACCCTAAACACCTGAGAAAACTATATATCTCTATTCTGAGAAGCCGCATAGATTATGCCAGCTTCCTCTATGACAACAGCCCTAAACGTTATATTAAAAAATTAGACAATGTACAAAATCAAGCCATGAGAATTATAGGCGGATTTATACGAACTACACCTATACACGCTATGGAAAATGAACTAAATCTCCATCCTTTATATCTTCGTCGACGATACTTAGCGGGCAAGTACTGGCTGCGATGTAAGGCTTCTTCAAGTAGAGATATATACAATACATTAGCTGATCTAACAAATTTAAGTGAAGATCGCTATTGGTTACATAAAAAAACTCCCTTACTCACTCAGATTCATCAAAACTTTAAACATTTAGCCATACATAGCTCAAATCAAATTGGCATGTTCTCCCTAGACACATGGGTCACCAATATAGATATTAAAAAAACGATTTGTACATCTATTGATACAGTCTCTAAACCTAAGCGCCAGATAAATAAAATTGAATTAAAACTCCTATGTGGTCAATATTTAAACAAAAAATACAAAGACTCTTACAAAATTTATACAGATGGTTCAAAAGAAAATACAGTTATTGGAGCAGCCTTTTATGATATACAAGAAGACACTAATATGCAATTTAAAATTATACCTAATGTCTCCATCATGGAAGCCGAACTCATTGCCATTGCGGAGGCTCTTTCATATATCGCCTCCACCGACCAATCCAATGTGGTCATACTGTCTGATGCCAAAAGTGCATTACAACATGTGGCTCGGTGTACCTCGACTTTTCGAGGAACACCGATAGCCTACACCATCCTAGATGCTATCACCAAATTCCAACAGCAGGGCAAAACAATTGTCCTCCAATGGATACCATCCCACATTGGGTTGGTCGGTAATGATTTAGTAGATCTCTTAGCAAAACAGGCATCACATGATGGAGTCAGGGTGGACTTCCCCCCGTTCTTCACCAACCAAGTACATTTATTGAAAGAAAACATTTGTAACTTATTTTCGGAATATTTCAATCAACGTTCAAAAGATAAAGCTATCTGGTACCGAACTATCCAACCAAATGCCTTAAAACAAACCTGGATAACGAACTCCACTCTGTCAAGGAAAAATATTGTAACCTCCTTGAGGATGCGTTCTGGGCATATCCCATGTAACAAGTTTTACCACAAGATTAAAAAAGTTGATTCCCCCCTGTGCAACAGTTGTGGGGTCACTGATGACCTATATCACTTGCTCATGGAATGTGCCCGGAACGCAAACTTAAGAGAAAGACCTAACCTAGAGGTGGGATATTGTAACAGTGTTCTGGCAGAACCCAACTCGGATTCTGCCAGAACACTGTATAGATTAATAGATAGAATATAAGATTAGATAGTATAATTTTAGTATAGACTTATCAGGCAACATATTCTTTCATAGAATAAGCCTTTCTCTAGATATAAAAAAAAAAAAAAAAAACATAATTTTTTTTTTTCACCGAGGTTTTTTCATTCAAGTGTCTAGATTACACTATAATTTATTCAAATTTTTAAATTTTTATTTAATATTTAAAAAAATATATTTTAGGTGATATACCGGCTTTTTAGGCGCCGCGCATATGCCGTAACGCCCTCGCAGAGCTCAGAGATATTTTCAGCGTTATTTTTTTTATAAATAATATAGATAGAGTTCCGGGAGTTAGGACTATTTTATTGGAAATTTTCTCTTCTTTCAGGTTCTTTTTTCAAAATTCCTTAAATATAATTATTTTAAAAGTTATTAATGAAAATCTAAATCCTATTTTTTTTTCTTAATTTGTTAATAGCAATCGCAATTTTTTATGTGCTAATATAAACCCTTAAAAAACATTTTTCTAGATGTCATTCCAAATCGAATGAGCTATGGCACATATTTTTATGAGCTTTATGTCTATTTAACACGTTTTTGAACTTGTTGACTAGACTAATACCAATATTGAGGCATTTGTGAATAAATATGTGACTTGTCATTTATATGGGCGGCCACTTGAACCAATTTTCATCAAACATAACAACTCTTGACTACCACACTTTTTGATGAAAAGAAAACTAGATTGGTTACTCAATTTGAGAGCTACAATGCCTCATGCAGACCCAAACACGTCAAACATACATGCAATATTTTTGCATTAGAGGTTAAAAATAGTTTATTTCAAATTTATCATGTTTTGTTCCTATGGACACCTCCTGACTCCATCTTCATCATCAGACCCTGGACATAATGTAGCAACAACAAACTCACCAAAATAAAACCAAGGAGTGCAAACCCAAGGAGTTCTTGTATAAGAAATTCCTATAACTGTCTTTAATGTATTGGTACTGAAGACTTATGTACAAGTTATTTTTAGTCTTATCACAATGTGGTGTGGCTCCAAAATAAACTTGCAAGATTCAACAATGACAAACATAATATATACAATGTAGATTAAATAGGTCTTGTAAAAGAAGGTTACAGCACACTATCAATATGAGAATCTCAGTAAATACATAAATAACCAGCCAAATGCAAATTAGAATTGCATAAGAAGGGATCTGTGCCATTATGTTTAAAAAAAACACTTTGGTTATCTGTGAACCCAATAAAACTTAACTTGTCCTGATTCTAGTATTTATTGTCCTAACAGCAACAGAAACACTATCTGTGAAAGTGTCTAGCTATCACACTTCATAAGATACAGTCTGGTGACAGATGCAAAGACAATGACAATTGACGACCTCGTTGGCATAATGGGTTAACATGCTGGACTGTTAATCAGAAGGTTCCGGGTTCAATTCCCAGCACGGCCAATATCTTTGTGTTGAACTAAATTAGTTGGCTGTCGGTCTGGGTGTTAAGTATGTATCTATATAAAATATGTATGTATTTATATGTAATATATCAGTTGTGTTAGCAACCATAATACAAATTAGAAATTATTCGGGATGGGGTTAACCAACCATATAAAAAAAAAGATGGATGGACAATGAAATCTTAATAGTCTCATTAGGTATAGAACACTAAAAACATAATATTTTACCAACCTGATTCAATTCTTGAACTGACGACTTGAAGTTCTTCTTGTTTAAATGTATAACCAGATAATTGATATGCAACAAGCTTAAACTTAAAGGGTCCAGGCTCATAGTTCCATTAGAGCATAGCCGAAAGCTTCAAACAGGTTTGAAGCTTGGCATCACTACACTTATGATCTAAATAACCTGGCTCACTTGGCGAGCCCCACATCAGCTAATCTGTACAACACACAAGTTAATTATTATGTTCCTACACACCACAACATCAAGCGAAATCACTTCTCACAAAGTAGTGAAGGCAGAATGGAAGGCACCAATATTGTCTACACTTTCGCCAAAATAATGGCCAACATTTCACAATCTTTTATAAAGGGGCTTAGGTTAACATCTATCCTGTATTAAAAGCAGATTTAAGATACAAAATTTACAATTTAATTTTTAAATAACATGGATGACAGGGCAGGCTAATAAACTTCGAAATTACAAGGTCACCTACAAAATTAAATAGTGTGGTAAAGCTTTAACTACCCACAATGTTTACATTTGTTGTGATAGTACCAATCTACATATATAGGTACTTTATGAAGTATGTTTAAGACATTTCTTGATTGACTTGTTTTGAGAAAACTGTAGTAAGCTATGAAAGAAGCAAATTGCAGCAACAATTATTGCCGTATTATTCATAATTGAACTGAACTAAACGGAGTGACCCACAGTGACCTTCCATTGTGTGAACACTATCGCGGAACTCGAGTAGGAATGCCACAACACTCCACCAACATATTGGCCAGTCTTTAAAGGTGGTATTTAGCCAACGCGTCGGTGATGCTATGACGTATTGGAATAATTTGCAATGCAATTTGCAATAAAATTTGTGGAGCTCCTACTTAACACTACACCATAGGGCTTCAGTTATGTCTTTTTTTGGTGTTTTTCGCCTCCACTACCACGTGTGAACCCCTTTCGCTTTTATGACGTCGTCAGTCTTTGCTTGGGTGCAGGCCAGTTCGAATTGACTAGCTACCAATAGATGGGATCCCATCCACGGCTAGAGGTCCCACCCAACTAGGTTTCAGTTACGCAAAGATGAGCATCGTCATTACAAACAAAAAATCAAATCTAGACCGTTGTTTTCCTATGTACCTACGATCTACATTCTGAACAAACTTTTGCAATTCTAAAAACTTCTGTTTGTAATCACGTCAACACGATAACACTTTACAACTTATACCTAGCACAAGAAAACTCCTGTGGTGCACAATGTTCGATCACAGATTTTCTACGTGATAGAATTTAGATGCAGACATGATAGAAAAACATTGAAAATCGCCATGTTTGATTTTGTTGACAAATCCTAACGTTCTGTTTTACGCATAAATATATTTATGGATACTTTTTACTTTTTGCATTACCACAGAATAGTTAAAACATCATGGTGTTTACAATTTTCATTCCGGTAAAAAAAAAAATTAATGTGTTTGATCAAGTTCTATGGAGAGTAAGTACAACCTTATGCTCAAATATGAACAAGAATAAACGGAACCATATTTCTTAGCCTCTGTTTTTTCCC
This sequence comes from Mellilla xanthometata, assembly GCA_035578125.1. Lineage (NCBI taxonomy): Eukaryota > Metazoa > Arthropoda > Insecta > Lepidoptera > Geometridae > Mellilla > Mellilla xanthometata. The sequence continues at coordinate 6,146,313 of JAPUBQ010000030.1, forward strand.
AACTCACTGGTCTCCTCAAGGCACACACTGGTCTCAAAAACCGTGATAGCTAGAAATCTAAAACTTTCACAAGTTAGGTATGTATTACCCGTGCCGCTACAACAAACAATAATAGAAATAAAAAATATTAAGATACAATAAACGTGTTTTTTTGTATTTTTTTGTAATATATCATATAAGGGTAGCTTGTATTTAAATTTTTCACGGCACGTACATTACCTTTCAAATTAATTTATAAAAATCATATAAAATATAAGATAGATACTTTTTCAATATTAAAAATGTTTTTATTAGCAACACAAATATTGTGGCTAATTTTATATAATATAAATCATAATCATAGCTGACGACTTCCTAGAAATACTCTAGTTCTACTAGTGCCCAAAAGGACAACGAAAGCATTATTATATAATAAAATTTATCACGGTAACTAAAATCCACTGACTAATTGTAATTCTGTGCTAAACCTGAATTTTCGTTTCATTTCACGCATTCCATTTATTGAATGCTGTTATGTTGGCTAAGTGGTGTATTTGTCTGTGGTTTGTCGTTTGTTTGCAGACAAGTCAATGTCAACCGATTTAATTGTCAAACTCATAGAAACATTCTACTCGGTCAAATTTGTCAAAGTGTTTACGAGAGAAAAATGACGAGCTCCGTTATTGTCGTGTAAAATAATATAAATTTAATAGTTTTACAGTGTTTTACCAGTATGACTGTTTGGAAAAAGATAGAAAATGAGGAGTGCTATGCTGTCGGTATGTTATTTCCACTTTTCCCCGTTAAATTTTGATGCTTGAAGTAACATGAATGTTCAGTAAGATTCGAGCTTGTTACCCCCCGCAAACATTAGTTAAATATAAACATGGTCTCAGAACATGGCAAACAGTAACTGCTGGGCTGTCATCACGCTTATCCTGTTAGGATTTGATCTTAATTCCTTTCAGTTAGCATTGAAATTACTTGTTAATTGACCACTCCCATTTTTACACTGATTAATACCTAGCTCATAGGAAATCACGCATAATTAGATGTAGAGTAACTTATTGCGAGGCTTTTCCTGTTAAATCTGGCGGCAATTACTCTGATAAATAGATGATTGCGACAACTTTCCTGTTACGGTAATGGTTTACTTGTTCTAACTTTGAACCAACTTGCCTTATACTTCTATAAAAATATCATCTTATAAACCTCGTAATTGAATGAAAAGTAGTATTATAGTCATCGTAGTTGAAATACCTACACTTATTGTTAAGTTAGAAATAAAATAAGCATTCAAATAAATATGATTTGTATTTTAGCTTTCTGTACTATATATGTTCTGAAGAATTCTACACTTCAGCTCCATAAAAACATAAAACTAGGAGTCACTGAAACTCTTGTTCAACATCAGTGATAATCAAAAACTGCTAATTTATATGTGCTGCTATACTTATCTTGAAGTAACCCTTCATTTTGATGTTGCAACATTCTGTCATATACAAATCATGAATATATTTTGATTCATCAAAGTAAAACATCTTCCTTACCTGAGGTCAGTGCACCAATGGACTGTAAACTTTGTGAACATTAAGTGACTGTCTAAGTAAAACATTGATATGTGATATAGACCCATCAGCACAAGTCTTTTTATCTATACCTCAAATAAATATATTTCCACAAGAGTTCTAAATAGTTTATCAATAATTTGACTAACATTAACAATAGCCATCAACTTCAGCAAATTGAAATAAAAGCATAGTTTCCTGATAACGGTGAATGATAAAAATAATCACAACACAACATAATATCAGCAGTTGTTCAGAGAAAAAAGTGGCTGTAAATACTTTAGTGATAAGAATTACAGATAGTAATAATGAAGTTTGATAAGCTATAGTCAAACTTTACAAAAAAAATATCATATAATTATATACTTAGTACCTGGTTGACCAAGCTTTGCTCAGTATTTTTTTGTTTTAACATGACACTTTCTAAGAATGATTACTAGCTAGATTGATTTATCACCCCCCAAACCCCTTATATACAAAATTTCATGAAAATTGTTGGAGCCTATGCCGAGAATTCAATCATTTAAAGATAAAAGATATAAGATTATTATTAGAAAAGTCCCCAATCAACAAAATAAAGAATTTAATCAAATTTAACATGTCAACTTTATAAATACTTGTATAACTACTAGTCAAATGTATAATTACTACACTAACCCACTGCTAATTGTCCCTGGTGCAAAGGTTTCCATTAGACTGGCCACATTCCCTCTCTGAATAGTAAATATTTATTTTATGTCAAAGTAATTATTTATTTTATTATAAAATCTTATAATTTTCTATTCCTTTTCTGTATGGATATTGTTGTACAAAATAGCGGAAGTAGAGGTCAACCTAGGAAGATGAGGCTGAATTGTGTAAATGAGGATATCAAATCAAATCAATCAAATCAAAATCTTTATTTATTAAGCGTTACATAAATCATGTCTAGGTACATATTTTTAAGTTATATATGAAAGAAAAGGGAGTGAATATAGATTCCCACCTAGTGGGAAGGTTGAAGAAGATGATGATTGTTAAGCTTAAGAATATTCCTAACATAATAAAATAAAAACAATTAACTAGTTAAGAAATAAAAGAGTTTTTAGCTCGCAAACCAGTAACATAAGGCCAGGAAGTTTTAGCTACTTTTGTGTTTGCAGTATTTGTATGAAAAAGTATACCAAATATATCCACACTTAACTGTTAAAAGTCCAACAACATTTTAGTAAAAAATTAAATTAAATCCCAAGAGCAATAACATCACTTACACCTAACCAACTGAAAAAAAAATGACTTTCCTACACATGTGGCTGTGGCATCCCTTTCCCTGCTACAGTAACAAACTTCCTACATCAGAACCCATGTTTCGTAAAGTGGTGTTAATTACTCCGTTTCCTAATGACTTGTTTTTCTTTACGAAAGAATGCGCGTCGCGAAATTGTTATGACCTCTACTTACTTAGTATAGTCGAGTGGAAAAGTGTGAAAGAGATTCTTTGTATTGTATTGCAGGCACAACCCGCGAAATATTTTAGAGTAAAAAAAGGTTACACGTAAAACTTGCACATGAGAATGTGGAAAACACAATATGTCTATGTACAAAAGATTTCTCTTATGAACTGTTTAAAATACAACATTATTTTTTCCTAACTTATTGACTCAGGCGTTACTTTGCGGATATCCATTGTAAATAGACTCTCGACTTGTCGTTCGAAGAGTCAGCATCTCCTGATGATGCCTTGTGGTTAAGCGAAACACGTGTAGAGTTAAGAATTTCCGAATTCTGATAGGTAACGTTAATCTTAATTAATCTTAGTTAATTGATCTTAGTTAATTAATCTTAGTTAATTAAGCTTGGTTAATTGATCTTAGTTGATTTTTCCTTTACTTGTCTTAATTTGGATTTCGGATCACAGTGGAAGTACACTAAATATTTAATTTTGTCTTCTATTATTTTTTCCTGCTTTGGCCCGCGATTGTCTAAATAACTAGATGAATTTTGACGTTCGAGATGTCATATGATGATAAATGTCACATAGGTACAAAGATGAATGGAGGCAGACCGTCGTCGCTCCATATTGGTGACCCCGACGTGATCCGATTATCCGCTGTTGGTCTCTTGGGTCCCGACTCACTGTGGACACCAGCTACCCAGTCTCGACTCACTGAGGCATTGGGAGCGCTCTAGACCTTCACCACGGAACTCTGATCGGCGCACGTCATACAAAAAACACCTTCAGGACTCCGTTCTCCTTGGGGGAGTGGTGTGGCGTCTCTGTCGCACTTCATCGCCCGCTACCAATCAGAGCGCTTGGCACATTAACACTTTTGTACACAACTGTATGGTTGTCTGGGCGTGAGATTTTTTTTGTCTTCTTATTTATTTACGGATATAAATTTAGTTGAACACAGTGGCAGGCGGCAGTGACGGGCGTGACTTATCTGCGTTTTAAAAACAATACAAAGATTCACTTGGACATGATATGCGTAGTCGTAGTTTGAAAGATAATAATTTAGTTTTTTTTTTTATTTTAATTTATATAATAGTTACTTGGGCGGCTAGATATTCTTGAGGGCGTTCTTCGTGCGAGCTGAGTGGCTAAGATCTGGTGTAGAAAGTTTTCACGCCGCTCACCAGGCGAGACCTACAATTTAACGTATCAATCGACCCATGGTAGTGCCCAGATGAAAATGCCATTTATATTTTTTAATTCTTTGTTATACAGAAATACAGAAATTATTTATATTTAAATACAGTAACTTTGCATAGTCACCCATTCAAAAGCTTTGACCGTTACTTAACTTCAGTGATCGCGTGAGATCACCTTAGTTAGTTAGGCCAGTGAGTAACGTCACACGGAATGTATAGTAGTTAGCCCCGCCAATTGGCCGGCTCTGGCGGCAGTGATTTGATTTCCCACAGGAAAGGGGGACATCTGGCGGGAAACCGGCGTGATTGGTGGAGCGTTACCCACTTATTGGTTAAATTAATTTCTTTGACACTGAAAATGTATGACGGTCAATAAGATAAATGTGTATGTAAATAATAATAATAAATAAATAATAGGACACATTTCACACACGGCTGGTTAGCCCCATACTGAACCATTTCTAGCTCGTATTATGGTTGCTAACACAACTGATATACTACATATACATATATATATATTTTATATAGATACATATTTAACCCACAGCCAACAAATTTAGTTAAGCACAAAGATGTTGAGCGGGCCGGGAATCGAACCCGGGACCTTCTGATTAGCAGTCCGGCATGGTAACCTTTACGCCAACGAGATCGTCAAATTCGTGTCGTGTATATTTTTAACTATAAAGTGTTAATGATAATTAAGTCAAACCCTATTTTAGGCGAAGTTATCTTCGCCTTTTGGGTTATTTAGTTAATTGCCTTTAGGGGCAAATAATTGGATTTATAGTATTTTCGCTATAAATTGTAAACGTTACAAATATCGAAATAATAGCTTAAATACCGTCTAGAGAACCACTCTAAAAATATTTATACTTAGTTTGGTATGAATTAGATATAAACTATTTCAAAGAATCTAAAAAAAATGTTTAATCCATTTTTTTATATGAAGTCTGATTGGTACGAATGTGGTTCTTTAGACGCTCTTGCTATTTTGTCGATATTATTTATATATATCGTTCATGATTTGTAGCGAAAATCTCTAAAATCAAGAGTTTACCCTTGTTTTCGCCTTTTCAAAGGCGGCTTTAGGATGTCGAGATAAAAAAAAACTTTATTTCAAGACTTGTAGCCTCCGGTGGTTTGAAATATCTTTACACCAGAGCTTGGCCACTTAGCTCATACGAAAAAGAACAATTTACCCATGTTTTGACCAAATGTTGCATCAAACCCTTGCGCTAAAATGAGGCAAAAAATATGAGGGAGTGTTATAAGTTTGACTACTAATATGTATGTCTAGGTGTGGCTCGGTGGTATATTGTCTGCCTTTTAATCAGACGGCCCCTGGATCGATCCCGGCTCCACACCAATGACTTATTTTTCATGTTATGTGTGGATTTACACTCGCTTTACGGTGAAAGAAAAACGTCGTGAAGAAACCGACACGCTTGAGGACTGCAATATCCGAAGACGTGTCATCCGCCAACCCGCACTTGGCCAGCGTGGTGAATTATGGTCTATATCTCTCTCCTAGTGAGGTAAAGGCTCCGAATCCCAGCAGTGGGAACGTATAGTGGGCTAATTATATTTATATACATCTTAGATCGTTATCGAATTACAATATCACATGACTGGTGATCTATGCGGATTAACTTACTATAGAGTGCTGAATACTATAGACTGGACATTACAAATCTTAATCTTCTATCTTCTTCTAATATATAAAATTTCCATGTCACAATGTTAGTTACCGTACTCCTCCGAAACGGCTTTACCGATTTTTACCAAATTTTATATGCTTTTTTTATTCAGTAGGTCTGAGAATCGGCTACTATCTATTTTCGATACGTCTAACTGATAAGGGTTGTTCACACTTATTTTTTTTTTGTTTATAGAAATAATTTGTCGACCTCATTGGTGTAACAGGTTACCATGCCGGACTGCCAATCAAAATGTTCCAGGTTCGATTCTCGGCACGGCCAACATCTTTGTGCTGAACTAAATTTGTTGGCTGTCTGTCTGGGTGTTAAATATGTATCTATATAAAATATGTATGTATATGTAGTATATCAGTTGTGTTCTCTTCTTCTTCTTGCTTGCCTTATCCCACTAGGTGGGGTCGGCACAGCAAATTTTCCTCTTCCACTCTCCTCTATCAGACGTCGTCTCTACACTCACTCCTTTCACTCTTATGTCCTCATTCACACACTCCATCCATGTCTTCTTCGGTCGGCCTCTTGCCCTTCTTCCTTGCACTTCCATTTCCACACATCTCTTAGTAACATGCATCTCCTCTCTACGCGAAACATGCCCATACCACGCTAACCTCCCACTCTTTAGTTTCTCACTCTCTAGTGCTACTTTCAAACTTCCTCTAATATACTCATTCCTTATTTTGTCCATTCTCGTTACTCCACACATCCATCTCAACATTCGCATCTCTGCCGCATGCACTCTTCTTACATGCCCTACTTTTGTTCCCCAACACTCAGATTCATACAATACGACAGGTCTAATGATCGTCTTGTAAATTTTCCCTTTATTATTCGTGTTAGCAACCATAATACGTACTAGAAATGGTTCAGTAAGGGGTTAACCAGCCGTGTGTAAATTTGTGTCCTTATATTAAAAAAAAATCTAAGCCCTGCCCGGTCTACCGCAGCATAGGTCACTCATGTAGGAATCTAGCGCATCTAGGAATGGCGGTCCCCGAGCGAGTCAACTCAGTGCATATAGTAATATTGTCGCGGTGACTCATACAGCACCTGCCTGTCTAGCTCCCGTAAGTTACTTTTTACTCTTTACAATTAGATTAGAGTTACTATAAACTAACGGAGGCTATTGAATGCAAGCAGATATTTCATGACTTAATAAAAGAATGTATAAAGGAAAAATTACAATAGAATAGTCATTCAGGCTAGAACATTGGTAGCGATTCAGCGGCACACACTACGACTAAACTAAATTTAAAGAAGCCCCGTCTCTTTTCATATTAGGTGGCCAGAAAGAGACGGCACGTTCTGAACCACACGCAAAACAACTAAAATCACGTCAAATATGAAAAATGTAAACGATTTTAGAGCGCACCCAATTGTATCAGCTCTAAATCTGACGTGTTTGACGTGATTTTAGGTGTTTTGTCTATGGTTTAGATCGTACCATCACTTTTTGGTCATTTATGACGAAAAGAGACAGAGCTACTTCAAATTTAGTTTAGTCGTGTGTGCCGCTGAATTGCCACCAATGTCCTAGCCTGAATGACTATTCTATTGTAATTTTTCCTTTATACATTCATTTATGTTGTACTGACGAAACAAAGTGTTTGTAATTTGCCTATAATTAAGTTGAAACATTTTTAACGGTTTATTCCCACAGCCTTCTTTAAAGTTAGTCATTCCTGACTGGTTATGCTCCACCTTCAGCCAGATTGTGGCTCGTTTGGTGACGCGCCTTGCTTTTTTAATAGCTTTGTAATAAATATGTATAACTTATAAAATTTTCACTTATAATATGCCATAGGATGATTCGTTGTATGGTAATTATAGTAGGTACGTAAGCCCTTTTGAATGTCCATAAATAATAATTGTTCTTTATTTCAGATAACAAAGATCCATATAACAAATAATAAATAAAGAAACAAAGTAAAAAAAAATACAAAAAATAATACATAATTAGGTGTCAATAGCCATCCATTGCCCGTACGTTGCAGGATCGGAACAGCCTTTCTGCCAGACTCTTGATGATGCTATTTTTACACTTGTCAACTCTAACCATGAATGAAGCGATCAGTTTGCGCTGTATAGCATTAAATGTGTCCACCGGGCGTCAAAAAACATGCCGGGGTCACTGCAGCACCTCCACCATATTAACACAAATGTATTTTAATTCTAGAAAAATAAGCTACCAAAGCTTTAGAATAGAATTAGATTTTTTAATGTATATATATGATTCATATCTCTCCCCAGTTCAAAAGAGGGTTCAAAGGTGCCGTTATCACTTAATAACTCATTCATTAATTGATAATAATTGGTTGACTGCCCGACTGAACTCAGTTCAATTGGCTGACCCGAATCCGTTGTAACTTTTATCTCTAACACCCTATACATTGTCTTATAGTGCCACTAAACATCGCTGTTCTCGTGTTACGTATATTAGGCGAGCAATTTTTTTGTACACATTTCACACACGGCTGGTTAACCCCATACTTAACCGTCTCTAGTTTGTCTTATGGTTGCTAACACAATTGATACACAACATACGTACATATTAAGTTAAATTAAAATTTAACTGATATACAATCATTGGGGGAGACCTTTGCCCAACAGTGGGACAATATAGGTTAGACAAAAATAAATGACATTTTATAAAACAATTGATAACTCTTTGTAAATGCTATAACTTTGACATTGTATAAAACCTTGACATATTATTATTATTGCCATTTTTTGATATTGTTTATAATCTTTTGACATTTCTTTTAAATATTATTGCCTAGCTGTAAATAATAGTTGGAAATTAACTTATAAATTTACTAATTAATTGACTTTTTGCACACCGCATATGCGGTAGCCTACAAGAGACATTTTATATTATTTTCCATGTTTTTATATTACCTGGGGCTACGCAAATAAAATTATTTCATTTCATTTACTTTATATCGATACACATTTAACACCCAGACCGACAGACAGCAAATTTAGTTCATCACAAAAACTTTGACCGTGCCGTGAATAGCACCCGGGACCCTCTGATTGGCAGTCCGGAATTGTAACCATTACGCCAACAAGGGCATCGAACAGCCAAAAAGTTTGCGCTTGAATGTTGCAAACTTTTAAAACATTTGTTTTATATTTTTTTAATATTAGGACACATTTCACACACGGCTGGTTAACCCCGTACTGAACCATTTCTAGTTCGTATTATGGTTGCTACACAACTGAAATACTACATATACATCCACACATATTTTATATATATATATAGATACATATTTAACACCCAGACCCACAGCCAAAAAATTTAGTTAAGCACAAAGATGTTGGCCGGGCCGGATATCGAACCCAGAGCCTTCTGATTGGCAGTCCGGCATGGTAACCTTTATGCCAACGAGGCCGTCGTATGCAAAATAATTCAAGCTATGCGCTAAAAACTACGCCAAGAATTCGGTCCCGCTACCGCGCTAACTTGGATGGTTTTATGCAAAACAGTTTCATGTAATTGAATCGCACGCAAGTACTACGTAAATAGTAAAGGTTATTGATATTCATAGCTGCTGACTGCTTTTTGTTAAGAGAAGGAGGAGGAAGAGATTATTGTTTTTATTTTAAACCCTAGTCGCAAAAACGACAGGGTGTCATAATTTTGACGTGTCTCACTGTGGCATGGTATCTCCAAAACGGATGAACAGATTTGTTAGTTTTTGTCTGAAAAGTCTGCTATTTGGGGGTGTTTCCTTAGCTTGATAAAAATGATATAAGACAATAGCCATATTGGCACCGACTCCAAGAATACAGGATTCATAAAAATTTAAAATATTTTTTTTATAAGTACATGAAATAAACTCTTCGATTCTATTTATATATTCTTGATTTGATGTAGGCTTAAAATTATTTTTCCCCTTTTAGTTGTGTTTTTGAAGTCGGTTGTTTGTTTTTTAAAACAATTTTATTTCATTTACTTTTTTGCGTGTTCAATATTTTTTCTGTCTGCTTAACTATTCAGCGAAAAAAAAATGTGTATTCGTATTGAATAAGTAACGGAGCGTGTGTTACGATAAGTGCTTCCGGCCTCTGTGCTGTATATGGCGGCTGCAAGTTTGGTACAACAATGCGTGAGCCAAACTCTGTAGCGGCTATCACAGACATCATGGAATAGGTACTGACTACGTACGTTAAATTGTATGTCCCAACCATCAATCGGTCGGTAAGCCAAGTCAGAGGTCCTTGGGTGGCTTGAAGACTCCACACCACAGTGGGAGGCCACAGATATACGAAATTATATTTACAGACAAACTTCAGTAGGGCCTCGGTAATCCGGAGAGGCAAAAACAACCGCAGCTTGCCTGATGTTAAGCTTAACTGTGGTCTAAGATGTAACACGCTTGCCTAGGAACCTATTTACTCTAGACTTGAAGACCCCCAAATTGTACTTCTCGGGAAAAAGAGACTCAGGAAGAGAGTTCCAGAGCTTCGCAGTTCTCACAATGAAGGTCGAAGCAAAACGCTTTGTGCGAATCTTTGGAACTTCGATTATAGTATGCCATATTTAATGGCAATAAAACTCATGTTTAACCTAAGTTTCTGTAGTCAGTTTCTTCAGTGTTTTTCGTACACCAGGACCACGGTCTGTTAGGCTAAGAAACTTCAAAATTGTTTCTTTTCTTTATGTCGCCTACAGTTGACCTGCCTATGCCAAACTTCTGACCAGTAACAGGGCAGGTGCATAGCTGACACCTTTGTCCAACATTTCTATAATTCGCAATTTGTCTTATAATGTTAATGTCGAATGTTTACGTGGCGGCGCCATGATGTTAAACAAAAGACTGACGACGTATCGACTCAGTGGCCGCCCGCACCCACCCGCCTGCCTCCCCCGCGAAGCCCTTTGCCCGTCCGGATTATACCGAGGCTCTACTTCTAACCAGATTCTCTTCTTTCCCCCCAGCCCTATACAACTTCCCCGGCAAGCCGAGCTCCCTGCACTTGTCGCTGGAAGTGGGGGAGCTGGTGCACATACAGCGCGAGACGCGACACTGGTACTGGGGGCAGAGCCTGCGGAGTCACGCCACCGGCGCCTTCCCTAAGAGCTACGTGCTCATCAGAGACTGCGTGGTCGAGAGGTAAGTCGCTAACACGTAGGGTAAGCCGCTGAGTCGTAAAGTAAATCGCATAGACGTCTGGTAAGTTGCTGTGGCGTAGAGTAAGTCGCTGGGACGTAGGGTAAATCACTGTGACGTAAGGTAAGTCGCTGTGGTGTAGAGCAAGTCGTTCTGACGTAGGGTAAGTCGCTAAAGCGTAGAATAAGTCGCTGTGTTTTAAGAAAGTACTAAGTGTCTTTTCTTATAGTGTGTTAGTTAATGATAATGACCGATTTATGTAGTCCAAATGTTCGCCTAAACAAACAGCAAATCTCGACGGGTTTAGCTTGTTTAGTTCATAAGATCGCATACGCAACGATACATATTTAAAACTCAGACCAACAGCCAGCAAGTTTCATTCATCACAAAGATGTCGGCCGTGCCGGGAATCGAACCCGGGACCCTCCGATTGGCAGTCCGTAATAACCATTACGCCAACAAAGCGGTCGTGATGTGTCTATTGTTTAAAAAATGTAATAAAATCAACCACTAAAAGCTTTCATCTCTTTGTCCATAAAAACTTAATGAAGAGCCCTCATTTTAAGCTCAAAGCACGTATTAAAAGATTCTCATCAAATTGATAAAGTAATTTAGCTCTTACGCAAGAGTAATAACGATTAAAATGACTTGGCTTGAATAATGTAAACAATATTATAGTGAATCATCTAAGGGCGATAATCACGGTCATTGACACTAACTGTGACATAGTTTTTTTAATAGCCACTGATAACGGAAGATTTATAACTGCTTACTTTTTTTTTTTTTTTTTTTATTTGAATCTCCACTAAACTGTTTATAAACTAGATATAACTAAACTTAATCTACTGGATATGGGCCTTACTATATTAACTTACAATAAAAAATCCGCTCAAACTGCAATAAAAATTTTGCCTAAAAATGTGATAATAATTGATCACATTCATCATTACTTTCAGAAAATTAATAACATATTAAAAAAAAATTATATATAGATATAAACATAATAAGGAGCATTACAATAATACTAAAAATTACAAAAATATTATGGAATCATATATATCAACATTACAGACAACTTTAACCATTAAGAAACAAAAATTTACCATTGAGGATGTTCGGTTCTCATAAAGGTATTATTGTGAGATGAGGGTAGAACTACCAAAACTGCAGTCCGCGCGTCGCGGCCTGAGGCAGTCACTCTGGAATCGCATGGGAGACAACCCGCGCTCGTATCATCACCGCGCCGTAGTACAGAGTTACTCTCTTATATATCCTAAATCGTGTCGCGCGTCGCTTCACCGACGAGGATATTTTTCTGTGCCGTGCACAGTCAATACTGTTCTGCATTTCAACAAGGAGCTTGACGATCGTTACCCACCGAGCTGCCGCCAGACGCGAGGAGTTGTCCCGGGGAGTGGCGTCGTGAATGAAAGGTACGTGGTGCTATCTAAGTTTCGCAATTTCCTTGTGAGAATCAGAACTTGCATACAGTCCACTCGTTTTGTATCGAACAATATTTTATATAGATACATATTTAACACCCAGACTCACAGCCAACAAATTTAGTTCAGCACAAAGGTGTTGGCCGAGCCGGAAATCAAACCTGGAACCTTCTGTTTGGCAGTTCGGCATGGTAACCATTGCGCCAACGAGGTCGTCTTAATTCTAGCTGGAATCACTTGTATGTTAAAACACCGGCTCCCGGTATAAACACAGGTAATACAAAATGGGCTAATGTCATTCAGCATTCGAAAGGGTAAGGAGTCATAGTCAAAGTCAAATACATTTATTGCTTCTTTATGGCATAATTAAGATGTTATACATTTAAAAGGCCTACGCTAATGAGGCGACATCAGCATTTTAACATTTGACATAATTTAATAATCACATTGACATTGACACATTATAATTATACTTTTGACATCATTATAACTGACAAACTACTCTTTAAATAATCATAATTTGACTTAACATAATATTAAATATAATAAGATAATGCGCATGTTAAAGAAGTAAGTAATCATAATGTAATAATGCAGATGAATAAAGGCTTTTTTACTTTTTTTTACTTTACTTTACATTTAAAAGGTAGGTATCTCATAACGGACCCTGTTCGGGTATTGCAACACAAGCTGATGGGCCTTCTTGGTCGGTTGCAGATGCGGTGAGTGCGTGATAGCGTCGGCAGGTGGCGCGGGCGTGGTGCACGACATCGCTCTCACGCTCAGGGAGTGGTTGCCGCACTGGAAGAAACTATATGTGGTCAGTATACCGCCTGTACTCTCGGTAGCTCGTCGGAAATTATGGAGACCATACATTTGGCCGCGCGTCGACAAACATTAACAAATGGTGGCGATTCAGCGGCACACACGACTAAACCAAATTTAAAGAAGCCCCGTCTCTTTTCATCTTAGGTGGCCAGAAAGAGACGGCACGCTGTGCACCATAGTCAAACCAACTAAAATCACGTCAAAGGTAGAAAATATAGGCGACTTTAGTCCGCACTCATTTGTATCACCTCTAAAACTGCCTGCACATTCCATTTTTGACGTGATTTTAGTTGTTTTGTCTGTGGTTCAGAACGTGCCGTCTCTTTCTGGCCACCTAAGATGAAAAGAGATGGGGCTTCTTTAAATTTGGTTTAGTCGTGTGTGCTGCTGAATCGCCACCAATATTTGACAAGTTTTCGATTCAAATTCATTTATACAATGCACAATATGGGTGACAGGCTTAGGCTTCACAATATACAGTGTGAATTCCATTTAACGTTACTCGATTTAACGACAAACTCTCTAAAACGTCGGAATCAATTCGCTTTAGTTGGTTTTGCTTGTATTCCATACAGTGATATATTCTCTTCATTTAACGACCACTCTCTACACTTACCTACTTACTGCTCCGGCACGAAAACCCCAAAGTGGGTCTTGGCCTCCGACAACAGAGGGCGCCACTCGTCACGGTGTCGCGCCATTCCTCTCCAGTCAGCCACTTGAAGCTCGCCAAGGTCCCTTTCGACGGCGTCACTCCAGCGGTACCGAGGGCGGCCAACTGGATCCCTCCGGTTTCCCTAAGTAGGCTCTCTTATCGGCCTGATCTTCCCCCATTCTTAACAGTTGTCCAAACCATTGAGCCTTGAACTCTCCCACGATATTTGGTTCGCCAAACAACTCTTGTAGCTCCCTGTTTTTACGGACGCGCCAGCTACCATCGTCTCTCCGGACAGGACCAAACATTTTCCGCAACACCTTTCTCTCCGTGACAAGGAGTTTGGCCTCTCCTCCTCCAGGCCTCGCACCCATACAGTAAGATCGGCCTGACTACTGTCTTGTATATCCGTTTGTCACCACTCTCTATAACGCCATAAAATGCACCCTTCAGTGTCGTTATGTAGAGTTTCCAGTGTAATGAACGTGTGTGTTGCAGGAGAATGACTCCCGGCTGAAGTTCATGGAGGTGAGCATGCGCGCGCTGCTGAAGCTGCGCGGCGAGGTGGCGAGCGGCGCGCTGCCGCAGGACCAGCTGCGCCGCGTCGCGCGCACCGCGCTCTTCACCATCGACAAGGGGAACAGGTGCGATCCTCTTCGCGGACTCTGGCTTTGAAACCCATCGGGGTAGAGGCTAGAAGACATTTCATATTGTTACGTGCTGGACGGGGCACTCGGGATAAAGGTTTGGGTATATGACTAAAACGTCGGTTTCGTGGATAACTAGGATTTATTAACTATGGAATCCCCACGCCCGATACGTGTCTGGTCTTCCAACTCGTCGAAACGTCCAAATCGTGTGCAGTCGCAATCCTTATTCCTCGCCGGAGTCGTACACTCGTAGACACTAATCGCACTTTTCGCTCGGGGTATCACTCGGAGTTAACTCTCCGACAACTCGCAGTTAACTCTACGACATCTCGCAGATAACTCTACGACATCTCGCAGATAACTGTCCTCCAATCGTTCCGTCCGCTCTTTTATACCCGATCATACAAGCTCTCGTAAGTTCTATATGTCGAACGTTCGGAACTATTCTTCAGGAGAATTCGAGGCAGTGTGTGAGTGAGATAGAAGATGTTTGTTTACACACGTAAACAAACAGACGGCGTTCGGGAAGCTTTCGAATCTTCTATACTAGAAAGTTCGAGGTAACTGTAGCAGTGAATATGTGTGAGAGCGACACCGAAGGTATTCGTGTGTTTTCTAGAACATTCTGTTCTGGGAGCTTCGCGACAATATGTGTGAGAGCGACACCGAAGGTATTCGTGTGTTTTCTAGAACATTCTGTTCTGGGAGCTTCGCGACATTGCCCCCTTCCTAAGAGATGCTCGTCCCGAGCATCGTCAAACTGTACTCTCGAATTTTCTGTACTGGTCTCGCGATGCTTGATGATTTCTCTCTCCCAGGGTGGCCCGACATTGTGATGATATAGCTTGCGCGCTCCTCCAATATAAAAATAACGATTTCTCACTGTTGCATATGTCGTGTTCTTCCGTATCCAGTAGTCCCCATCTTCTCTGTGATAGATCCATATCATCCGCTTTCTTCTCCCGACCAGATTCTTACTGTCACCAATATAACTTCCGGTGTTCTTGAATCGATGTAAGACTATAGGAACCTTAATCTCATTTATCTTCAGGTGATAACTATTTCCTCGCAGATTCTCACTAAGGCTCAACTTCCCACTGTCCCTCGGATAATTAACCTCTTCGTTTCCGATATGTGCAAATGCCTCGTTATACAGGTTCAACAACTTGCTGCTGGTCTCATTAAAAACGTCAGCATATTCCCTCTGCAATACCTGTTCATCTTCCTTAACCTCCTGGTCAGTTATCTTTCCCAAGATGCCAGCTTCATCTTCCCGAACTGCCTGGTCAGTTTCATCTTCTCGAACTGCCTGGTCAGTTTCCTCTCTCAAGATGCCAGCTTCATCTTCCCGAACTGCCTGGTCAGTTTCCTCTCTCAGGATGCCAGCTTCATCTTCCCGAACTGCCTGGTCAGTTTCCTCTCTCAAGATGCCAGCTTCATCTTCTCGAACTGCCTGGCCAGTTTCCTCTCTCGAGATGCCAGCTTCATCTTCTCGAACTGTCTGGTCAGTTCCTTCCCTGCAGATGCCTGCTCCATCTTCCTGAACTACCTGGTCAGTTCCTTTCCTGAAGATGCCTGCTCCATCTTCCTGAACTACCTGGTCAGCTCCTTCCCTGAAGATGCCTGCTCCATCTTCCTGAACTACCTGGTCAGCTCCTTCCCTGAAGATGCCTGCTCGATCTTCCTGAACTACCTGGTCAGCTCCTTCCCTGAAGATGCCTGCTCCATCTTCCTGAACTACCTGTTCAGCTCCTTCCCTGAAGATGCCTGCTCCATCTTCCTGAACTACCTGGTCAGCTCCTTCCCTGAAGATGCCTGCTCCATCTTCCTGAACTACCTGGTCAGCTCTTTCTCTGAAGATGTCAGCTTCATCTTCCTGAACTACCTGGTCAGCTCCTTCTCTGAAGATGCCTGCTCCATCTTCCTGAACTACCTGGTCAGCTCCTTCTCTGAAGATGCTTGCTCCATCTTCCTGAACTACCTGGTCAGTTCCTTCTTTCAAGATGTTGACTCTTTTCTGACACTTAGTCTTGTCCACCACATTGTTCAGGGCCGACAAAACCACTCTCTGCTCTTCAAGCATGCGTTTCTGCTCTTCACGCATGCGTTTCTGCTCTTCACGCATGCGTTTCCACTCTTCACGCATGCATTTCTGCTCTTCGTACATACACTGCGCCATCCGTATTAAGTCACCAAAATCGCAAGTTGCAACTGCACTTTCCAAATCTGATCCTTGGGAAGCAGCATCGGCCCCAGCCTGTCCACCATTCGATGATTCACGCTCTCCGCTGACACCAACAAACAGCGAGTTACTCCTGAATCGCGCCTGGTCCAGGCTGTCCTCTTGCCTTCGTTCCTGCTTCCCCTGGTGACGTCCCGCTTCCATGTTCATCCACGCAGAAACCAGTATACCACACCTTTATCCCACTTCTGACACCAAATGTTACGTGCTGGACGGGGCACTCGGGATAAAGGTTTGGGTATATGACTAAAACGTCGGTTTCGTGGATAACTAGGATTTATTAACTATGGAATCCCCACGCCCGATACGTGTCTGGTCTTCCAACTCGTCGAAACGTCCAAATCGTGTGCAGTCGCAATCCTTATTCCTCGCCGGAGTCGTACACTCGTAGACACTAATCGCACTTTTCGCTCGGGGTATCACTCGGAGTTAACTCTCCGACAACTCGCAGTTAACTCTACGACATCTCGCAGATAACTCTACGACATCTCGCAGATAACTGTCCTCCAATCGTTCCGTCCGCTCTTTTATACCCGATCATACAAGCTCTCGTAAGTTCTATATGTCGAACGTTCGGAACTATTCTTCAGGAGAATTCGAGGCAGTGTGTGAGTGAGATAGAAGATGTTTGTTTACACACGTAAACAAACAGACGGCGTTCGGGAAGCTTTCGAATCTTCTATACTAGAAAGTTCGAGGTAACTGTAGCAGTGAATATGTGTGAGAGCGACACCGAAGGTATTCGTGTGTTTTCTAGAACATTCTGTTCTGGGAGCTTCGCGACAATATGTGTGAGAGCGACACCGAAGGTATTCGTGTGTTTTCTAGAACATTCTGTTCTGGGAGCTTCGCGACAATATACTTACAAGCTGACCCGGCAAACGTTGTTTTGCCTCACTTAGGGGTATGAAAAATAGATAGTGTAGCTTATGTGACACGTTCGTAGATTTACCATAGCAGCGCCATCTATTGATTACTTACTCAACCCAGTCGAAAGGTATCGACATCTGTTAGAATCATTTGGAGTTAACAGATAATTGTGACTGTCGAATAATAACAGACAATAATTAGTAATAAATTAAAATTGCGACTATAATTTGAGATTTAAACTATCCTATCTCTGAAGTTGGATCGAACTGCACATGGTGTGCGAATTTTATTATAATCGGTTTAGTGGTTTAGGAGTCCATTGAGGACAAACATTGTGACACGAGATTTATATATATTAAGATTAAGATATCTACATTATTACGCGCCACCTACGCGAAATAAATCCGCAGCCACTCTCCCCACTAAGGCAATACACCTGCCATTAATGTGACCGCATCTGCGGCTCTCACATCGGCTTGTTCAGCCACGAGCGCAGAAGCAATAACCATCCGGACGCTACATGAAATCATCTCGAGTAGATGGAATGGGCCAATGATGGTGATGATATACATTAAACAACCTGTATACCTACCTAGTTCTCCGGACGATAAATGTTTTATTCATTCATTCGTTCATTGCTACTGACACTCTGGTCTAAGGTGGAAGCCTGGAATAGAATAGCTGGCTCTCAAGGAAGCTGCGCGATCACACTTCTAGGTCTTTGGCGACTTTTTTTTTTGTTTGACTGTGATTCCTAGCCAGGCGGGCACTAGAAAATGATCAACCACCATGCTATGGGCTATGTTTTTCTCACGATATGGTTTTGTTTAATCAAAAGCTCGACCTTATACCGAACTGCTAATCAGCAGGTTCCGGGTTCGATTCCCGGCCCGGTCAACATCTTTGTGATTAACTAAATTTGTTGGCTGTGGGTCTGGGTGTTAAATATGTATGTATTTATATATAATATGTATGTATATGTAGTATATCAGTTGTGTTAGCAACCATAATACGAACTAGAAATGGTTCAGTGTGGGGCTAACCAGCCGTGTGTGAAATGTGTCCTAATAATATTTAAAAAAAAAAAAAAATGATCGAACCCACAACCTGTGGGAGGTAAGTCAAGCTCGAGTGAGCTGTCATCATTTTAACCCCGCCACAGCTGGCTAGCTATTTAGCTCGGCTAGCTAAGGTGATCTGACGTGATCACGTCGTAGTATTTAATGGGGTAGAATATTTATTTAATGAAATTTGTAAGTTTATTTAATTTTATCTAACTAATGATTTTAAGTATTAAGTAATTATTGTAGTATGACTTGCCTTTAACGTATGTTATTTAGGGCTAATAAAGTTCTGTATTTCTGTATTTCATCGAAGCTAAGCAACGGTTGATGCGGACGATGTTTGGATTGGTGACCATGCCTGTCGTTTTTCAAGTGGCCTTTTCATCTGGGCTCTACCGCGAGTCGGATGACACGTTAAATTGTAGTTCTCAGCTGTTAGTCTTAGTACAAGCAGTCGTTAAGCCAAGTCTGAGGCCTTTCGGTGGTAAGAAAACTCTGGGCACCGGAGCTTGGCCACTTAGGTGATACGAAGAAGAAGAAGAAGTAACATGGTGTGTATGTGGCAGGGCGCTGGGCATGGAGCTGGCGGTGCGCTCGCCGGAGGGGCAGCCGGTGGACCCGCGCCTCATCTCCGCGTACAAGCTGAGCGCGCTGCACGACGAGGCCAACACCAGGATAGACAAGAATATGGTCAGTACTCCAGTACCTATATCTATAATGTAAACTCTATATAACGACACTGAAGGGACTGTGCATTTTATGGCGTTATCGTGGCGGCGTGGTCGTTAAATCCTAAAATCGGTTTTCAAGGCAAGAGTGAACCGGTTTCTTCTGGGCAAGCGCGCTCCACCTTAGATTGCAATATCGCTTACCATCAGGTGAATTGTGATCAAGCGCAAGTCCATGAAGAGTAAAAAAAAAATGGAGAGAATGTATCATTGTATGGAATACAAGCTAAACCAATTAAAGCCAATTGATTTCGATGCTTTAGAGAGTTTGTGTTAAATCGAGTGACGTTACATGGAGTTTACACTGTATTTGTTACCTTTGTATGTTTTATATATTTACTAGAGGTTGCCCGCGGCTCCGCCCGCGTGTAGGTCGCTTTTCGCGTAACCTGTGGACAAATTATATTGTATCCTATTTCCGTGCCAATTTTATAAACATTGATACGATATCAAAATGAGTCGCATCTGTCATGTTAACATCTGTTCTTAGCTACTTTGGTGACGATGCGACAGATTAGACCGTTTTCTCCAAGCAACTATTTTAATTTAAATAATTAGAATACGCGAACCATACCACTATGTGAACCATTTTAAACCCCCATGGCACCCCCCTTAATGCACCCCCGGCTAAACTTTTTATAATTTTAATTTAACCATTTAATAATTTACTACCATAACAACTTTAACTTAACTTTGATAAATAAAGAATTTTCCATACAAACTTTCATCCCCCCCTACAAACCCTTAGTTCACCCCTGGCAAAAAAACTTGATACCGTTATTTTTAATTTTACATACACTACACATATTCCAAATTTCATTGCTAGACGTTCAAAAACATAGAAGTTTCATACAAACTATTTTACCCCCTTTCACCCCCTTAAGGGTAGAATTTCCAAAAATCTATTCTTAGTACACGTTTAAGTACTAAAATATGTACACACTCCAAATTTTACACCTCTAAGTTACAAAACACAAAACTTTCATTTTTAACTTTCAACCCCAATGGCATCCCCCTTAATGTACCCCTGGCGAAAAAAAATATAATTTTAATTTAACCATTTAATAAACTACTATCATAACAACTTTCAAGACTTTAACTTGATAAATAAAGATTTTTCCATACAAACTTTCACCCCCCATTACAAACCCTTAGTTCACCCCTGGCAAAAAAACTTGATACCATTATTTTTAATTTTACTTAAACTATACATATTCCAAATTTCATTGCTATAAGTTCAAAAACAAAGAAGTTTCATACAAACTGTTTTACCCCCTTTCACCCCCTTAGGGGTGGAGTTTCCAAAAATCTGTTCTTAGTACGCGTCTATGCACTAAAAAAAATACACCCTCCAAATTTCATAAGCCTAGGACCAGCCGTTTGGGCTCTGCGTTGTCTATAGATGAGTCAGGACAAAGATTCTTATAGTATAGATTTGATGTATAGGTGAGAGCATTATGCTGTATATCTATATCACACTGAGTTTAATGGGGTAGAATATTTATTTAATGAAATTTGTAAGTTTATTTAATTTTATCTAACTAATGTTTTTAAGTATTAAGTAATTATTGTAGTATGACTTGCCTTTAACGTATGTTATTTAGGGCTAATAAAGTTCTGTATTTCTGTATTTCAGTTGAAATTTTATTTTTAACAGTTCAACAAAATTACCACTTTCAATGTCGAGTATTTTAGATAAGATTCTATTTAGCCAGCATCGCACCTTGTTTTGCCTTAAAGAATAGATAGTACCCGATTCTCAAACCTACTGAACACGCATATAAAATTTAGTAAAAATCGTTCAAGCCGTTTCGGAGGAGCACGGTTACTAACATTGTTACATGGAAATGTTATATATTAGACTAGATGTAGGCCTCACCTAACGCCATTATTAACATGAAATAAAAAAAATCTGCTCAAACGATTAGTAACGTCCCCCCGTGGTATGCAGGAGAACAGCCCGGTGTCGCCGAGCCCGCCGGCGGCGAGCGCGCGCACGTACTCGGTGGTGGTGCGCGTGCACAACTTCGTGTGCCGCATGCCCGAGTGCGGGGAGCTGGCGCTCGCGCTGCACGACGCCGCCGGCAACAAGCTGTCCGAGCACCTCGCGCTCCGCTGGCCGCCCGCGCACCTCGCGCCCACCCTCGCCTGCGCCGTGTTCACGGTGAGTCACCCTCGTCATCGTGTGCCTGTAGTAGCCGCACCTAGCCTTGTCATTATATACCACTAGCTGACCCGGCAAACGTTGTTTTGCCTCACTTAGGGGCATGAAAAATAGATAGTGTAGCTTATATGACACGTTCGTAGATTTACCATAGCAGCGCCCCATCTATTGATTACTTACTCGACCCAATCGAAAGGTATCGACATCTGTTAGAATCATTTGGAGTTAACAGATAATTGTGACTGTCAAATAATAACGGACAAATAGCAATAAATTAAAATTGCGACTATAATTTGAGATTTAAACTATCTCGTCTCGTTAAGATGTAGTCTACTCGTGAACTAAACATACCGAAATTGTTGAATTTGTTTTCCATTCCGTTCTATAACTCGATACGAACATTTGATAGTCCTCTTTCTCTTAATTAAGCAAGTGAGAGGACACGAACATTCATTTATTTCCTCTATTTACAACAGTTATATCTTACCTCATGCCCTTCACCGTTAATATAACCAGCCCTTCTTTAGGTAAACGCTCTCTCTTTCAAATATAACTGTATTGCAGGATTTCGGCAGCGACATCTTGAAAAATGAGAAGCTCTACCTCGTCTGCCAGGTGGTGCGGCTCGGCTCCATGGAGCCGCAGAATATAGATAACAGGTACACACAGAATATAGACAACAGGTACACACAGAATAGAGACAACAGGTACACACAGAATATAGATAACAGGTACACACAGAATAAAGACAACAAGTACACACGTAGAATATAGACAACAAGTACACACGTAGAATATAGACAACAGGTACACACAGAATATAGACAACAGGTACATACAGAATATAGACAACAGGTACACATGCAGAATATAGACAACAGGTACACACACAGAATATAGACAACAGGTACACACGCAGAATATAGACAACAGGTACACACACAGAATGTAGACAACAGGTACACACAGGATATAGACAACAGGTACACACGCAGAATATAGACAACAGGTACACACAGAATATAGACCACAGGTACACACACGGAATATAGACAACAGGTACACATAGAATAAAGCTAACAGGTAAACTGTAGTTGTCCGTCAGTTTATTGATAAGTGAGTGTTGTGCGCAGACGCAGCTCGGTGGCGGTGCCGCCGGCGGCGCCCCCCGCGCACGGCATGCGGCGCCCCTTCGGGCTCGCGTGCGCCGACGTCAAGCGCTACCTCGTGCACGACAACCCCGACAAACATATACAGCTGCCCTTCTACGCGTGAGTACATCATACTGTGTAGGGTTCCATACCCAGAACTTTATTAAATAAATAATAAATCGACGACCTCGTTGGCGTAAAGGTTACCATGCCGGACTGCTAATCAGAAGGTTCCGGGTTCGATTCCCGGCCCGGTCAACATCTTTGTGCTTAACTAAATTTGTTGGCTGTGGCTCTGGGTGTTAAATATGTATCTATATATAATATGTATGTATGTATATGTAGTATATCAGTTGTGTTAGCAACCATAACACAAACTAGAAATGGTTCAGTATCGGGTTAACCAGCCAGAAATGTGTCCTCATATTAAAAAAACTTAGAACTTAATTAAATAAATAAAATAACTTAGTAATAATAAATTGATTTTGCACAAAGACTTAAGAATAGCTTACATCGATTTACATATAAAAATTACATCTTAAACTAATTGTTATTTAAATGATAAACTCGGGGGCCGCTGTTCTCCACACTAGGATCGATCTGGGTCCTGGAGTTCAGGCTCTTCCTTACGTAGAAAAATTTGGACTACAATTAATATATACCATGTTCTATAATGTTAGTGAGATAAGAAATGAGATGAAAGCCTGTGTTTGTTTCAGTTTAGAAAAAGAGAACCTGGACTCGTTACTGAGGAAAGTGATAGCGAACCGAGAGCTGAAGGACGCCAAGCATTCCCAGGGGCTGTGGGTCTCGCTGCAGCTCGTCGAGGGGGACTTGAAGCAGGTGCGGGACACAAGTTTACATACATAAAATAAAATAGTAGTTTATGCAACTGTCATATAATGAAAGGTATTAAAACACGAGTGTGCGACTGAATGATGTAATAGTGGAAGGGGGCGGGCCCCTTCCACTATTACAAGAAAGACAAGAAACGCCAAGTCGTAATCGGTTTACGGTTGAAATGCCCAAGGCACGCACTAAGCGTTTTGCCTCCACCTTTGTTGTCCGATATGAAACTCGCTGCGCTCGTTTCATAATAGTAACGAGCATTTTAATACCCTTCCTCATTGGGGATTCAGTCGAATTCAGTCGCACACTCGTCGAAATGCAACCGATAGAACACCGATAGACTGGCAACAGTGCGGCGGTGCTCTAGGCTCTGTAACTTTAATAAAATCAAAATCAAATCGTTGATTAACCTTACGGCATCGCACCGTACTGGGCAAGTCAATTTACAATTATTTATTAGATACTAAAATTTAATTTACATATACATACATTCATGACAAATATTATATAACTTAAAATATGACATAATATATATAAGATACACATATGATGATAATAATAATAATAACGCTATTTATATCATCCATTGGAATCGTTCAAAATTATAATAATAATAAAAAAATTGAGACTTTGCTACGAGAAGGAAGATTCTGTTGTTGTTTGCGACATAAATTCATTGAGTGAGTAAAAAGGGTGCTTCTGGAAAAAGTGTTTAATTTTGCGTTTAAAATCACTATATGGCCGTTCAGAAACGCTTCGTGGCAACTTATTGAACATACGTGCTCCACCTTAGATCGCAATTTCGCTTACCATCAGGTGAACTGCGATCAAGCGCAAGCCCATTATGAGTAAAAAAAAAAAAATTACAAATTTTGGTATATAATCCTTGTTTTGAACTTTAGCTAGCCTATTTGCAGGTTTTCTTAAAATAAACAAGTTTGCAGATCCGCGAAGAGAACCCCCACATAGTGGTGGGCAACGTGTGCGTCGCGCGGAAGATGGGGTTCCCCGAGGTGATCCTGCCGGGGGACGCGCGGAACGAGCTGTACGTCACCGTCGTCAGCGGGAACTTCTCCAAGGGGGGCGGCAAGTCCTCCGAGAGGAACATAGAGCTCGTAGCGCGCGTGGTGGACAACGCCGGGAGGACGTTGCCGGTGAGTCAATCAAAAAGGAAAAAAAAAGATGTTTTTACACCTAAGTTAGACTAGCATCCTGAGTCTGAAATAAGGCTTTTCGCCAATTGATGCCAATGACAAAAAGAATGGCCTCCGCTCTCAGTCTAAATTGATAAATAAATTACCACTCTCGTTAAAATTCGCGTTAACGTAAACGCAAACTTGAAAATTAACGTAAACGCAAATTTAAACGTAAACGTGACCGTGAAGCGTAAACGTCAACGTATAACTGAACGTTAACGTAAACTTAGTAAAAAAAATATGTCTGTTACCTTAAAACTTGATTTTTCTTCTTCGTATGAGCTTCGCCGCAGCCGGGCAGTCCTTTCACGGTCTATGTGGCAAAGCTCTGGTGTCGAGAGTTTTCAAGGCGCCTGAAGGCCTGATTGGTCTGACTTGGCTTAACGACTGCTTCTCTTCGGCCTATTTAATTTACCGGAGTGCCGTTAAATAGGTTTTAGAGATGATCAAACAACGTCGAATTGATAGAAAAGAAAAAAGTGGTTAATTCATTTTATGGTTACTTAACCTTCATATATTATGGCCCCAATTGCGTTCAATAAACTACCTAGCAATGGTATTGAAGCAACCAGTTTAGGTAGCTGTAGTTTGACTTAAACGCTATAATGAAATGACGTTTACTAAGCTTTTATGATGTTTCCAGGGTGTGATATCAATAGGCGCCGGAGTCCCCATGGTGGACGAGTACACCTCTATAGTGTACTACCACGACGATAAACCCAAGTGGAATGAAGTGTTCAAGGTAACTACTCTTGGTAACAACCCCCTCCCCCCTCACCCCCCTTGATGTTAAAACATTGAGGTGTTATGGGTTTCACGTGGCTGTGTGTGTTTGTGTGTGTGTATGTGAATTACTTACTGGAGCCCTATTACTAACTGTCTGTCTGTCATATTCATAATCATAATCATATTTATTGGTAAAAATAATATTTTACATGTCAATTCATACGTCATTTTAAAACATTATAACAAAAAAATATATAAATATACATGTGTACATTTCAGAATTTCAATATGTCATATGTATTAATGTCACCAGGCCGTATCTCAGAAACTGTGATAGCTAATATAGTCGGTTAAGTGGTTTAGGATACAATTCATTATATTGATGTTTGTTAGACCCTCTAAACATTCAAAGAATTGACCTACTTCAAAAATAAATTTAAAATGAAGTGGGTTCCCATTCAATAAACGTGTTTTTTTTTTCCATTTATATAAGGTGCATAATCCTTTATGCGCGAGCCTGTCTCACACTTGGCCGATTAGATTATTAAATTACGGAGCAGGTTAATCCGCGAGTCCAGCTCCTGCAAAAAGGGTTCTGCCGGTTTTAATTATTATAATCAAATCAACTCGTTTATTAACCTTACGGCATCGCACCGTACTGGGCAAGTCAATTAATTATTTACTACTAAAATTTAATTTATATACACATACATTCAAGACAAATATATACCTTAAGATATGAGATAAGATACACACATATGACAATAATAATAATAACGCTATCTAAATCATCCTTTGGAATCGTTCAAATTTATGACTCAAAATTATGAGACTTTGCTACGAGAAGGAAGATTCTATTATTGTTTGCAACATAAATTCATTAAGACAAATTATTACCTAGTATTAAATAATTTACTGACATTAATTTTTATTGTATATATTTTTTTACTTTATTATTTAATAATAATTATTATTATTAAAAATAAGATGCCAGACGTAGTACTTAGAGTGTACTACTCGTATTATAAAATTTATGATCTGTAATAATTTTATTATGAACTAGCTGACCCGGCAAACGTTGTTTTGCCTTAAAAATATATAGTAGCTGATTCTCAGACCTACTGAATACGCATATGAAATTTGGTAAAAATCGGTCAAGCCGTTTCGGAGGAGTACGGTAAATAACATTGTGTCATGGAAATTTTATAATTCTTTATTGGACACATAAATAAAAAAGGCAAAGTAAAAGACAATTAACTTAAAATTAGTGTGCCACAATTGGCGGCCTTATCGCTTAAAGCGATCTCTTCCAGGCAACCTTTGGATGGAAAGAAATTTATAAACGACTAAAGAAGGACGTAGTGTACAATAAAGAATAATAAAAAACATACATATGATATTAATAATCTTATCTTAATTTATATAAATCTCGGGTCACAATGTTTGTCCTCAATGGACTCCTAAACCACTTAACCGATTATAATAAAATTCGCACACCATGTGCAGTTCGATCCAACTTGAGAGATAGGATAGTTTAAATCTCAAATTATAGTCGCAATTTTAATGTATTGCTCTTTATTGTCTGTTATTATTTGACAGTCACAATTATCTGTTAACTCCAAATGATTCTAACAGATGTCGATACCTTTCGACTGGGTTGAGTAAGTAATCAATAGATGGCGCTGCTATGGTAAATCTACGAACGTGTCATATAAGTACACTACACTATCTATTTTTCATACCCTTAAGTGAGGCAAAACCTAGTTTGCCGGGTCAGCTAGTATTATATATTAGACAACAGTTTAGCTCTGAGAAGAACTTTTGCGTATGTGTAGTTAAAAGAACAAAAAAAAAAAAAAAACCCGTAAATTATTAGACTTCGCGCACTAACGCTGCGTAGGGAGCCGACCTCACGACTGAGCCGCGCGTGTACCTTACTCATAGATCTAAACACCCCTCTCCCGCACACGCCCTCTTCGCAACGGGCCGTGCAGCAGAAATCGTAATATTTTAATTTCACCATAACTTCAAAACCAAACGTCCAATTTTAATCATTCAAAGACCAAATATTATCAACACAAACTGTTCTTATTGATGAAATAATTTATTTTGATAAGGATTAATAGCATGAGTAAAATAAACGCGTTTAAATGTAGTCCAAAAAAAAATCAAGATTTTGAAATAAAAATGTGGTTGTTGTGCCTCACTCGACATAGATAGGTATAGTGTGTCGCGGACTTTTTTGTAGATATTTATCAGATCTACAATTAATTAGAACATTTTATGGATCTATCTTTTGTAGTTTAGGCAGCGTACGCAAAATAAGTAACTTCTTTGGTTGATTTTTTTCAGTTTGTGTCAGAAAAATCCAAATATCTTACGGAACCCTATTTTTTTCCAAAATAAAATATAGCCTATGTTACTCGTGGATAATGTAGCTTTCGTATGGTGAAAGAATTTTTAAAATCGGTCCAGTAGTTTTTGAGCCTATTCGTTACAACCAAACAAACAAACAAACAAACAAACAAAGTTTTCCTCTTTATAATATTAGTGTAGATGTAGATGTAAGCTTTAACTTATCTTAAAAAACAAGTGAAATTAAATCATTAAATTACAATAGTTTATTTAAACTCAGTTTTGTATGTGAATGTGGAACAGGCGATTCTAGTTTATTGTTATAAACTAATAATACTAAAGCATGAACATTTGATTGTCGTTTCTCTGTTTTTAGATGAATCACATCGTGTTAGGTTTTAAGAAGAAAGCAGTGACTCCCTTATATGAATAAATAAACTATGAACTATAACTATGAACTAACTAACAAAATTAGAGTTGCACAAAGAGCCATGGAGAGGTCCATGCTCGGCATCAAACTCCAAGACCGAGTTCGCAATACTGAGATCCGTCGACGAACCAAAGTTCGTGATGTCGGATTAGCAGTGATGCATCTAAAATGGAGCTGGGCAGGACACGTGGTTAGAAGAAATGACGACAGGTGGAGTAAAGCCGTTACCGAGTGGTGGCCGAGAACTGGCAAGCGAGGAATTGGTCGTCCAGCGGCGAGATGGGTCGACGACATCACTATAGTCGCAGGTCCTACCTGGACGAGGACTGCACAAGATCGACGCAGGTGGCACATGCAGAGGGAGGCCTATACCCAGCAGTGGGATAAAAAGGGCTGTGGATGATGATGATGATGAAGTGAGTAAAAATTGTATTGTGTTGTCAGGTGTGCCTGAACATCGAGGAGTTCAAGCGGGCGCACCTGGTGTTCCTGTGCCGGCACCGCTCCTCCAACGAGGCCAAGGACCGCTCGGAGCGGCACTTCGCGCTCTCCTACCTGCGGCTCATGATGCGCGAGGGGACCACCACGCCGGACCACACGCACGCGCTCGCCGTCTACAAGGTACTACCATTTTTTTTAACATAATGAATTTAGGAATGGTGATGTGATAAGTTTTTGACGTGACAACGTCTTAAATTAGGTTGCGGCTGGGAGTCACTTATGAAAAAGTGTAACGCCCGGTAACGTTACGATGAGTCACCGAACGAGAGAGAGGCCCGCCGAATGCCTTGCGTCTCTCTCCCACTCAACTATGATCGGTCTGCCGCGCGCGCAGCACGCGGCAGACGTTGTCACGTAAAATCTTCGCCCGTAAAACCGACTTTACAGGCAACCATTTTTTTTTTTTTTTATATCACTATCTGCGATCAGCTCTTATATTGCTATAAGCAGATGTGGTCAGTGTAGTTGTCGACGTACAGTGTGCACCCCAACGGGTACATCTCCTTATGCTTTTTAATGGTGCCTAGAGATCACTCACTGGCTACCAATTTTCTCTTTAGTCTTGGCTGGTTTACTGCTGTTTGCAGACTCACAGCAAGTTGGTTTGAGTGTATTGCCAGGCGGGTCCTGTATGCTTCTTTGTGTTTCTTTGTGACAGTGATAAGTGAATTTAAGGGAGAACGTTACAAATTTGTTATCTAAACTTACCGGGATATACAAAGCCGGAGCAACAAAAGACCTTAGTGTCAAGGACCGCTCGTTATAGCAGACTGGTATTAGATTGTGTGGTGAAAATAAAACAAGTCATGTTTAGTTTAATACAATATTGATTTATTTTGAACTAATAGTGATACATTTTAAAACTACCTTGATTCATTCTCTATGAAATTATTGGTAACAATTGTTTTGAATAGAAACATATTTCTAGTGAAGCTATATAAATGGAAGGAACCTCATTCTAGATTCTATTTGAAGTTTAAGCAAATTAAGCCGAGCGTCCTCGAGGCTATGAGCCTAGGTCATAAACTAGTTACCCTCTAGGTCAATAGAATATTCATCAAAACATAGTAGTGGCGAACGTCTTAGACTAATTATTGTGTTCATTAACAAATAAAGATGCTAAGGATCTCCGATGTGACAATCCGTTCTATGGAAGTACCAGTGCACATGAGTTGGTGTCATTCACAAAATTCGAAGTTATGTCGTACCATTCTGGTGTTGAAAGTTTCTCTAAATTGTTTCTGTTAAGTTGATTAAATGTGCCATAAATACCGACAGTTCGGGTGCATGTCCGTTCGTCACGCCGCAGGCGCAACGTGGCGATGCCTCGATCCGAACGCGAACCGGGTAGGTAGGTGCCAGCAGGTTTTCCACATGGAAACGAAATGTAGGATTGGGGTTTGTCGCGTGTAGCGGGGCGTCAAGGCGCGCAATCAGATCATTAGGAGAGGCAGCAAACGTCGTCAGGTCTCAAAATTCATCGGGCATTATCAAAGCCGGAAGTAAGAGGCCCGCTGCGAAAGATATCAAAAAAGCAGCGGTTTAACCTATCGATCGGGCAAATTTTATCAAAGCAAAATCACCTTTCTTCTCTCAATTTGCGCGGAAAGAGTAAAATCCTTCCATGAAGCGAGCCTCGGGTCGAAATGTAATTTTTATTTTACGCCATTGACAAGAACTAATTTTTTCCTTTTCTAACCTACATACGTTCTCATTGTACGACCCTTAAAAATAATTTTATCGATTTCTCCGCCGAGAATCGATCGTTTTACAAAGCAATATAAACTTACGCACGTCATCTCTTCATTTTATCTGTCAGTGTCAGGATTACATTGACACTGTCAAATCTCAGAAAAAATCAAAACAGTGAAAACGTTACATGTCATATTTGTTTATTCTAACAATATTCTAAACAAAATACGATAGTGGAAATAGTGTTCTAATCAGAATATGATAGTGGAATGATTTAGTTTATAGAGACGAAACTCCCACGCATCAATAACATGCAGTGTCCAAACTGAACTGTGGTCAAAACTCCAGTCGGAAATGCCGGACACAAATTTACGATGTATTTACTATTTCCAGCGGAATAATAAGGGATGCAGTTGGTAAGTAATGTACCACGTTACAATTTCATTCGAGGCTAGTTAGCCCCATAGTACTAATTTTCATCCCGTATTAATGTCTGTAGCGCCTATAGCTCGGCTAGCTACGGTGATCTGACGCGATCATCGAAGCTTACGAGGAAGGGTCAAAAAGTTCGCGGAATGAAAGGGATAGCGGGGTTGGGGGATCTGCCGCTGATAGTTACTAATAAGGGACAAGGCCAAGTTTGAACCAAATTGGCATTGACTCGTAGCAACGGTCGATGCGGACGGTGTTTGGATGGGTGACCATGCACACTGATTATCGTATTACTAGTGGCATTTTCATCTGGGCGCTACCGTGGGTCGGATAATACGTTAAATTATAGGATAGTTTTTTTTTGGTACTAGCTGACCCGCCTTATCCGTCCTCATATGGGCTAAGCGGCCAAGCTCTGGTGTCGAGAATTTTCAAACTGCGCAAACGCTTGTAGCCAGTCTCCTTTTTCTTCTTCTTCAACCTTTTCCTACTAGGTTTTTGTATTTCATTATGAAAAAAAAACTGTTTAAGGTTTGTCAGTAATTATGGGAAAATCTCGCGGCACGCTTTATCGTATGGGAATCAGCAATCCTTTCTAGTTTAGATGATCCCTGACTATATTTACTAGAATAGTGCAGGTACTATTTAACACATTGGTGCGTTTGGTATAATATTTATTTATTTATTTATTTGATTTATAGGCGAGCAGCAAAATGCTGATATGCCTATATCACACTGAGTTGAAATTAAATTTTTAACAGATCATAAAATGTCCATTGTTCTATGTCAATGTTTAAAGTCCACTGGTGCACTGATCACAGGTTAGCAAGAGATTTTTTTGTTTTCTGCAGCCAGCTATCAAGCCGGTTTTTAAAGCTGTTCACTGACGTAGCACTGACTACTTCCTCAGGCAACTTGTTCCAATTATGAACCACTCTGTTGCTGAGTATATGATGCCCCGTATTAGTCTTGGCAGGATCACGCTGGATTTTCTGGTTATGGCTTCTGCTATTCTCGCAACGATTACAATTTTTAAAGCTGTCTGCTAAATTAGGAAGGTTGTAGAAGCCATTAATAATTTTAAAAGTCTCAATTAGATCCCCACGTAACCTCCTTTCTTCCAGTGTGGTGAGACGCAGGGCTTTCAATCGCTGCTCATAAGTCTTGCGACGTAAGGCAGGAGGAATCTTGGTAGCTCTTCTTTGAACACTTTCTAGGAGGTCAATGTCCTTTCGGAAGTATGGGCTCCAAACTTGGAACCCATACTCCAACAGCGGTCTGATGTAGGTCTTATATATCTTGGTGAAAATTTCAATGGTCATTGAAGAAAAAGCTTTACGGATCACATAGATAAAAGAGTTTGCCTTTTTAGCAATCATGCTTATGTGCTCTTCCCACTTTAGGTCAGATGAAATAACAACTCCTAGATCTTTTTGTTGCTGGACTTTGGCTATGGCATGACCCTCTAGGCTATAAGTTATCTGGGGATTATTCCGTCCCAGGTGTAAGACACTACATTTGGCAGCATTCAATCTAATGACCCAATCCATTGTCCAGAGTTGTATACGTTCAATGTCTTGCTGGAGTTGGCCTGAATGAATGAGCGGATTAGCAAAAAGTTTTCCATCATCAGCGAAAAAAGCCGTATCACACTTTATGAGCTCAATCAAGTCAGTTATGAATAAGCCGAACAAGAGTGGAGCAAGCACTGAGCCCTGTGGAACGCCGCTAAGGACTTGTCTACACTGTGACAAGCAGTCACCCACTCGGACTTGAAAGGTTCTATCCAACAAGTAATTAGTAATCCATACTAGAAGCTTCCCTCGTATGCCGAAATGGTCCAGCTTCGCTAAGAGGCGTTGGTGCGGGACTTTATCAAAGGCACGTTCAAAGTCTAAATAGATAATGTCAACCGGGTTTTGACCATCCACCTGTTTGCACCAGGACTGCACACAAGAGAGCAAGTTTGTTACTGTTGACCGCTTCTCTACAAACCCATGCTGCTTCACTGAGATGACACACTCCCTATTCAAGAACCGTGTGAGCTGTTTGCATATAATTTTTTCCATCACTTTCACAACTATACTGGTTAGACTAATTGGACGGAAATTTTCGGGCTTAATTTTGTCACCTTTCTTGAATACAGGAGTAACAATAGCATGTCTCCAGGCCTGAGGTAAGTAACCTGAGTCAAAAGAGCTCTTCATAAGTACAGACAACACAGGAGAAATTACCTCTGCACAGTTTTTTAAAATGCATCCGTGAAGCAGATCTGGACCAGGAGCAGATTGAGTGTTCAGGCCCAACAAAGCATTTTTCACTTCACATGTTTCAAAAGATATGTCACCTATGGATTCTTCAATGCGGGCAACTGTTGAAACTTGAAGATTTGTTGACATCGCTGGCTCTACAGAGTAAGCTCTTTGAAATTCATCAGCAAAAACGTTAGCAATATCCTCGGGCTTTGTAACTAGATCTCCGCTCTGACTTCGAATCGCTGGTGGAATACTAACTTTTGTGCTTATACATTTACGAATATGAGAATAAAATGTTTTATCACCGTAGTCTAAAATTCTGCACTCATAAATGCTTCTTTCTCTTCTTGACAAGGCCACACATTTATTATTCAGGTCACGGTATAGCTTATAATCATTCTGGTCATTTGATATTTTATACATATTCCAAAGTATTTTTTTCTTTTTTATTAATTCTAGAACTGTTTTGGTTATCCAAGGCTTATTTTTAATTTTAACAGGTTTAATTTCTTTCAAGGGAGCAAATAAATCAGAGGTCCCATTTATTGCATCTTGTAAATTTGTCCATAGCTGCTCAGTGCAAAGCGAGTTGTCAAATGTATCAAGCTTGTTTTGAAGTTTAAATTTATAATCGTTGAAGTTTATAAGTGAGAAATTCCTTCTATACTTTGGCAATGTACATACTGGTTGCATAAGTAGCTGAATGCTGAACTCCAATACGCAATGATCACTCTTTCCAACCGGAGGATTATATGTAACATCTTTGATTAAACCTTCCTCATTTACCAATATGAGATCTAGCAGAGACGGAGTCTGATTTATTTGGAACCGAGTAGGGTTTTCAACAATTTGAAAAAGGTTACTGTTAATATACATATTTGTGAAGATATCCTCTGGTTTAGTAATCTGCTGCTTCATTTGTAACTCTCCAGGTGATAACGGCCACTTTAAAGATTTGTAGTTAAAGTCTCCCACAATAACAACAGTATTATTCTCCGATGCAGTTTGGATTATCTCCATCAATTTGGTGTCACGAGGTTTCCACAAAAAATCTTCTTTATCATCAGGTCTGTATACTCCAACCACAAGGAAATGATAACTACCATACTGGATATCAAGGAAAAGTGCTTCCACATCATCACACATATATTTTGTGTTCTGCCTCACTATAATAGGTACTCCATTGACCTGGTTTCTAACATACATAGCTACACCTCCACCTCTTGTTTTGCCTTCAGATTTATTTTTCTTATGTTTGCGGTCTAATCTATAAAGTGAGTATCCAGGAATATTGTATGAGCTGCTACGGTCCCTACTATTTAACCAGGTCTCGGTAACAATAACAATAGATGGGCTTGTGGCACTAACCCGTTGCAACAAAAGATCAAATTTGGGGTGTAATGAGAACAGATTTGTGTACATAAAAGTGATATCATAGTATGGACTTCTTGACAAGTATATTAGTTTTTTTGAACTATCTTTGGTACACCTTTCACATATTTTATCGTCAAATTCGACTCACCTTTTTCAATCCTTACTTTTAGATTTTCGCGAAGCTTTTGCAGTTCCTCCCGTTGCAGAGGTGTTTTGTCGTCGTATACTCTTACCTCCTTGCTCACCTTACTTTTATTTTTAAGGGTCGAGATGGCATCATGTCGCGATTTTAGTACTACCTTCACCGGGCGTTTCTTGCCCGGCTCACGGCGTCCCAGCCGCTGCACTGATACCACCTTGTCGGAGACGTCAGTCCCGTGCACTTCGCGCAGCACCTGCTTCACTAGCGATTCGTCGTGCGCTTTCCGCACGGTACCGCTGTCCGAAGCACTCTCCTCAACACCGACAAGCACTACGTTGCTGGCACGCCGCTCACGTTCCAGGAGTTCTTCCAGCACCGCATTAGTGTTGAGAGTTTGCGCCGGCGCGGCTTGCGCGCCTGCACTGGCTGCGGCAGGTGTGGTCGCGGCGGCAGGAGAGGCGGCGGCTGCTGCGTAGCTTTGGGCGCGAGACTGGTCTATTTTGGTTTTAATGTCATCTATCTCCGCACGCAACAGGTCGTAGGACTTTATTAGTTGCGGCACTTGAAATAGAGCTTCGCGGCACGGGGGACACAAGTACAGAAGCGTACGCTTCCCTTTGAGCCCCATGACACGAGCCTCGCTGCTGGTCAGGTTACTGCACTGTAGGCAAATAAATCTCTTGCAACCGTCACACTGGACCAGATTGTCCTCGTTACAGACACTGTCGCACACAAAACACTTCATTTTACTAGCTTTCGAAATCAAAAATTGAAAAAATTACGTAAATTTTTTGTTTCGTAATGTCACTGCACAAACACAATTTCTTGCTAAATTTATATTTCGTACACGATTTTAATTGATTTTCTAACACTTTAAACACAAATTTATCACAAATAACTCGTTTAATCAATTATTTATCATCAAAATAATGTACAACGTAATTCCAACACAGCTACTTTTTCCGAGGGTAGGGAGAGAAAAAAAACATAATGATTTATTATTTATGATCATAAATAGGATAAGTATTATGTGAATAAGAATAGCAACTAGGTTTTTTTTCCTATTTTTATACAGAGTTTACAAAAAAGCTATCTGTTCTTCACAATTTTGCACAGCAATGCCAGGCGACCCTAGCAATAACCCTCAAGTTGTAAAATCTGTCGTCAAACGCCTGACAGTATGTTTCGGCAGCCTGGAGAGCTAGTTATTCCAAACTAGGCATGCTTCACCTCTATACCTCAGGCTAGAGTGTCGCTTACTTACGCGCCCTGCTAGTCAAAAGTCTAGCTGTACTGTGTAAAATAATTGGCCAAGTGTGAGTTGGGCTCGCGCACGAAGGATTCTGTACCTTTATGGTATGGGTGCCCCACATAAATATTTATCTTATTTTAATTAGATAATTTTATTTGATAGCCAATATTCTTTTATGTATTTTGTGAAAAATTACATATGCTATATTGATATATAGCAAAAAATGCGTTTATTGTATGGGAACCTTCCTAATATTTTTTACTTTTAGTATTTGTTGTTATAGTGGCACGGGAAATACATATCATGTAAAGTTTCAGCTTTCTAGCTAGTACGGTTTCTGAGATACAGTCTGAGACAGACATACATACAGCGGAAGCTTAGTAATAGGATACCGTTTTTACCATTTAGGTATGGAACCCTAAAAACACATGTGCATGGGTGCATGTCGAGGATTCGTTTTTTTTTGTGATTTTGCGAATTTATTCATAAGGGGCCCCTTTATTTGGTACACTACAAATAATAACAATGTAAATGTGTTTTATTATTATTTGTTATGTAATAAATAATAGGGTAATATCCTTTTAGATTTATTATACTATAACAGGATAGGATTCAAGGAAATATCTTTGTAATATATTACATAATCGAAGATATTTATGGTGTTATTATTAAAGGATAAAACTTTGTCTTGTTCGTTAGTGGTGCTAACTTTATTATACATAATTGTTGTTAAAATGCCAAAAAGTCTGTTTTTTAAAGAATGGGTAAGATTGATTTATTTTATATTTGATTTTTTCTTTTGTATGAGCTGAGTGGCCATGCTCTAGCGTCGAGAGTAATCAAGCTGCTCTGAGGTTTCTGACCTTGCTTCATTGTAGGTACTAAGATTTAACTGCCAGGATCTAGGATTTAACGTATCATCATACCCATTATATCAATGTTAGTTCTTCGTTTTTTCCGAGTATAACTTTAAACGCAGTATTAAAATAAAAGTAACATCAAGGAACAGTTTATTTCCTTTACCGGTGGAGAAATTATCAACTACCCATTCTAAACCCCACAGGGGTAGTCCTAAGACCACACATAACTTTTACACATCGAATTTTCATCCGTCCTTTAAAGCTTTCAACACTTCGTATATCTAAAGTCAAACAATTTATGGCATTATTATGTCATTTTGACGACCTCGTTGGCGTAAAGGTTACCATGTCGGACTGCCAATCAGAAGGTTCCGGGTTCGATTCCCGGCCCGGCCAACATCTTTGGGCTTAACTAAATTTGTTGGCTGTGGGTCTGGGTGTTAAATATGTATGTATGTAAAATATGTATGTATGGTATATGTAGTATATCAGTTGTGTTAGCCACCATAACACAAACTAGAAATGGTTCAGTATGTGGTTAATCAGCCGTGTGTGAAAACTGTCCTAATATAAGTTACGTACACAATTATCCATTAGACATTGCAATTATTTACTGAAGATGAGCAGCCCTGTTTATTGTTTTTTTTTAGTGTACCATCTTTTAAGTCTTAGTCTGAGTATAGTTTTTTTTTTATAGTTTTATAATTTTCCACATGACTAAATGACACTGTCATTTATCTATACTAATATTATATAGAGGAAAAGTTGGATTGTTTGTTTGATGTGTATAAGTTCAGAAACTACTGGGCCGATATGTAAAATTCTTTCACCGTTGGGAAACTATATTATCCCCGAGTTACATAGCCTATATTTTGTTTCTCCTTACAACTTGGATTATTTTATAGCCCGTGCGAAGACGGGACTGGCAGCTAGTTTACAATAAATTGATATATCTAAAAATTTAACTAGAGTTATTAATAATTATATTTAAAATTTGATACATAAAAGTAACATTGTGAATACTGAACCTTATAATGTAACTAGTTGACCCGGCAAACGTTGTTTTGCCTCACTTAGGGGTACAGCACCATCTATTGATTACTTACTCAACCCAGTCGAAAGGTATCGACATCTGTTACAATCATTTGGAGTTTACAGATAATTGTGACTGTCAAATAATAACAGACAATAATTAGCTATAAATTAAAATTGCGACTATAATTTGAGATTTAAACTATCCTATCTCTCAAGTTGGATCGAACTGCACATGGTGTGCGAATTTTATTATAATCGGTTAAGTGGTTTAGGAGTCCATTAAGGACAAACATTGTGACACGAGATTTATATATATATATATTCAGATTTTATAAATGGCTATTTTAATTTTAGCTGCTGCTAGCTGTGGACTGTTGAATTTAATCAGACAACAAAATTATTATTATCTACCGCCATTGCTTCGGAATTTTTCTTTTGTTAAGTTTTTTTAATGTAATGCTCTTCTAAAGCTTTTATAGTTTAGAACTTGGTGTAGTCTTTTAAGTGAAATAATATTATATTTCTTATGAAAAATAATTATTTATACATGCAATAAGTTTATTATAGGTTTATTTATGCATTTATATAATTTAAACTAACTGACCCGGCAAACGTTGTTTTGCCTACCTTAGAGGTACAGCGCCATCTATTGATTACTTACTCAACCCAGTCGAAAGATATCGACATCTGTGAGAATCATTTGGAGCAGACAATAATTAGCAATAAATTAAAATTGCGACTATTATTTGAGATTTAAACTATCCTATCTCTCAAGTTAGATCGAACTGCACATGGTGAGCGAATTTTATTATAATCGGTCAAGTGGTTTAGGAGTCCATTGAGGACAAACATTGTAACACGAGATTTATATTTATTAAGATAAGATAAGACACTGACATTTAATTGTGATTTTTTTTTTTGAATTGAACGTGTTTGCGCTTCCCCTGGGCACAGATCGACAACAAGAAAGGTAACCCCGGCGAGGTGGAGCGGGAGGGCGCGGCGGCGTGCCTCGGGCTGCCGTCCCGGCGCGACGAGCTGCCGGCGGGCGCCGAGCGCGGCCTCACGCGCGGCGTGCTGGCGCTCGTCTACAAGGACACGCTCAGCGTCGCCACCAGGCTCTGCTCCACCAAGCTCACGCAGAGAGGTCAGCCCACACACTTACACCAACATACCAGGCCAGCCTTTCGGCTTTTTATAGGTTAAATTTCGGAAAGTGTGCAACGGGATTGCATGATTTGATCCCTCCCGCCCCATTCCACCATTGGACGAGTAGGGAAACACCAAAGCGGCATCGTTATACTGTGGAGGTGCCTAAGTCGCGTACTAAGCGGTTTGACTCCACCTTCATTGTGCGTACCGCCAAGGTGTGGAATTCTTTGCCAAATTCCCTGTTCCCTGATAACTATAATCTAGCTGTTTTCAAGGCAAGAGTGAACCGGTTTCTTCTGGGCAAGCGCGCTCCACCTTAGATTGCAATATGTGGAACACTTTGCACTGGAACGATTTTGTTGAAATTTATTATGAAGATAGGTATAATGGCCGGCAAATAACTTGACCAAAGTCGACGTAGAGGGGGTAAGTCCGCGCATGTACACTTCCGGACATATTTTATTGGTCATTGTTGATACCAATAGAAACATAAAAAAAAAATATTGTGAAACATTATTCGTAAAAACAAAATTTATATGCAAAAAATATTAATTTTACAACATGAAATTATTAAACAATTACAATTTGTTGTCTTTGCCTTCTTTTACTATTCGTTTTACGGTACTAACAGACGTTTTAGTTGCTTCTACAGTCTTTTTTATAGCTTCCATTTGTTTTGTAGATTCCTGTTTAAGGAAGCAATACACATCATACACCATTTTTCTAGCTTGTCTCTTCAGAACTTTGTTATGTTTTCGCGGCATAGTCAGAAAAGTTTTATGGTATATGTATAAACACAATATAACAAAAAACAAAGTAACAATAATATAAAACTTTAACAACAAAACTTCTTAACTCGAAATAGGCTATTCAAACTGCACGCAAGTGTAATCGATGCCAGTGCAGATGCTAGCGGGACGTATGTTCGGTGCGGGGGACAGCGGCAAACTGATCGGCCAATCGCGGGGCCGCGTGCCGACAGAATGCCCCCGCGCACCTCTCCTACCACCAATGATACCAATGATACCTTAAAATCGTCTACTGCACACTCAAGGTCATTGCTCAAGATGTTTGCCGAATATTATAAGACCTTGGATTAAGGCACATAGGGCAGATAAATAAATAAATACAAAATACCAATGGTTTATTCAGCACAAATACAGGGGTGAATCATACTGTAAATAATCAAATACTAAATTATAGCTAAGTCTTAGTGTATGTTTTGCCATATCCACTGCGCCCCGCGCTAAGTATCATATGATCCTGTTATATGTCATAGGCTACTATATAGAAGCCTATACCTCAGACTACTTTTCTTTCTTTTACTAGAAGTACTTTTACTACTTCTTGTTCCAGATTAACGCGGGTAACACCGCGGGGCGCGGCTAGTAAACATATAAATATAACTTGGTATCTGTCCCCAGAGGAGATCCTGGGCGTGTTGAACTGGGGCGCCATGGCGGCGGAGGGCGGGCTGCGTGCGGCGCTGGCGCGGCTCGCCGGGGCGCCCAGCGAGGAGCTCGTCAAGTTCCTGCAGGACATACTCGACGCGCTCTTCAGTATACTCACGCAGGTACGCGGGCTCCGGTGGGCGGCAATACTGAGGATACTTACTATCCACGATCTACAACCGCGTACCTGCTCCGGGATGCACCTTCCACCGCCAGCTTTAAGACTAGACTCAGGGTTTGGCTATTACGAGTATATAAAACTTTTTAGATGGCGCTGCAAATCGAGCCTGCAGCCTAGCTGCCGCCAATTTCCGCAACGCGCTGCAGTCGCATAGTGATATAACGATAGTAGATTTCATGACCCGAGAAAAGGCGTTTAAAAATTATTATATATTTTGCTAATCTGAAACAGGAACATAAAAGTGAAACATAAAAGTATTTTAGCGCCATTTTTAGGGTTCCGTACCTAAAGGGTACAAACGGGACCTATTACTAAGGCGGAGTCTTGTCTTGTCTGTCTGTCTGTCTCCAGGCTATATCTCAGAAACCGTAATAGCTAGAAAGCTGAAACTTTCACAAGATATGTATTTCCCGTGCCGCTATAACAACAAACACTAAAAATAAAAAATATTATAGGAGGTCCCCATACACAATAAACGCGTTTTTTCGTATTTTTTTGCTATATATCAATAACGGTAGCTACTAGATACTTAAAATTTTCATCAAATATATAAATTTATATTAGCTATCAAATTAAATCATAAAATTTAAATAAAATACATATTTGAGGGGGGCTCCCATACCCTTGGTGCGCGAGTCCATCTGGCACTTGGCTAATTATTTGTGTTAAAACTTATAAAATATATGAAGTTAAGTATGTGTTGTGGATGCGGCAGGTGGAAGAAGACGAGAGCGAG
This sequence comes from Mellilla xanthometata, assembly GCA_035578125.1. Classification (NCBI taxonomy): domain Eukaryota; kingdom Metazoa; phylum Arthropoda; class Insecta; order Lepidoptera; family Geometridae; genus Mellilla; species Mellilla xanthometata. The sequence goes on from JAPUBQ010000030.1 coordinate 6,187,736, forward strand.
TACAGCGAGAGCAGCTACGGCGTGCTGGTGCTGGAGTGCCTGCTGCGCGTCATCTCGCTGGTGGCCGACCACAAGTACCAGCACTTCCAGCCCGTGCTGCACGTCTACATCGACGACAGCTTCTGCGACGCCATCGCTTACGAGTCGGTGATTTATATATTACTAGCTGACCCGGCAAACGTTGTTTTTCTATCCATTAAAAAAATATTTTATCAAATTAGTGTATTGTCGGTCCTCAGTAAATCTACAAAGTTTGAACGAAATCTGGCCGTTTAAAGTGGGTCAATATCGCGCCCAAAGAAGTTGGTTACAAACAAACATACAAACAAAAATACAAAAAAAAAATATCAAATTAGTTTATTGTCATCGGTCCTCAATAAATCTACAAAGTTTGAACGAAATCTGGCCGTTTAAAGTGGGTCAATATCGCGCCCAAAAAAGTCGGTTACAAACAAACATACAAACAAACATACAGGTGAAGCTAATAAAAAGCGTGTAATAAAAAGGGTGAACAACCCAATATTATTTAGGGGTATGGAAAATATACAGTAGCCGATTCTCAGACCCACTGAATACGCATATAAAATTTGGTAAAAATCGTACAAGCCGTTTCGGAGGAGAACGGTAACTAACATTGTGACATGGAAATTTTATATATAAAACTAGCTGACCCGGCAAACGTTGTTTTGTCTTAATAACCATTTCTTAATATGCAGTAGCCGATTCTCAGACCTACTGAATACGCATATAAAATTTGGTAAAAATCAATCAAGCCGTTTCGGAGGAGTACGGTAACAAACACTGTGACACGGAAATTTCATATATAAAATATAATGTAGTAAAAAAAAATGTGGGGCACTATCAGAACGCCACTACTAAGTATTTTAGTGCATGAGGCTCGCGCGTAGAGTTTCACTAGTTAAGTGTAATATATTGATAGAAAAACTCGATTGTGCTGATGTCCTTGCTACGGCGTCATCTCGTTGGCGGACATAAATCTCGAGTCACAATGTTTGTCCTCAATGGACTCCTAAACCACTTAACCGATTATAATAAAATTCACACACCATGTGCAGTTCGATCCAACTTGAGAGATAGGATAGTTTAAATCTCAAATTATGGTCGCAATTTTAATTTATTGCTAATTATTGTCTGTTATTATTTGATAGTCACAATTATCTGTTAACTTTGAATTTAATTCCAAATGATTCTAACAAATGTCGATACCTTTCGACTGGGTTGAGTAAGTAATCAATAGATGGCGCTGCTATCGTAAATATACGAACGTGTCATATAAGCTACACTATCTATTTTTCATACCCCTAAGTGAGGAAAAACAACGTTTACCGGGTCAGCTAGTTGATTATAAAACATCTTCTAGACATCTTATATAAATTACATTCAGTGTCACAAAATAGAATTTTATTATTTATCTTTATTATTGTGATTTAGTTCTTAGAAATTATATAATCTTAATAAAATGTTATTTGTAAGTGACGTGCCTTGTATGACAAAAGTAGTCAGTCATAAGGTTAATAAATTGGTTAGGTTAACGGTTTGATTTAGATTGGTGCATGTTGTCAGGAAGCTGATCTCCGTGATGGTGTGGGTGGTCCGCGGCGCGGAGGCGAGCGAGGGCGCGCTCAAGCGGCTGCTGGTGTGCATGAAGTGCATCGAGAGCCTCGTGCGGCTCATCGTGCGGAGCCGCCAGCTGCGCGCCGAGCTCGGCGACGCCGCCGCCGGGAACCACTTCATGTCGCTCTTCGAGGTGATTGCACACACCACAGTTCTTCTTTTTTCTTCGTCTATCTATCTATCTAAGCCTATAAATCAGTCCACTGCAGGGCAAAGGCCTCCCTACCATCCCTCCACTTTTGTCTGTCCTGGGCAACGGTCTTCCAGTGTGGGTTGTGTGTGTCGAGGTCGTACCGCCATCTCATCTTGAGTCGGCCGGGACGCCGTCTATTTGGTGGGCTCCATTTTTCTTCGTATTTTTTTTAATGAAGAATTACAAAATACAAAATTATTTATTTCCAATAAAAATATGGTTACAGAAAAGATATAACAAAAATAAAGACTTATGGAAATGGCAGGTAATCGCTTTGGCGAGTGACTGTAAGCTCTGCACTAGGATAAACCTGTCTCGCAGGGCTTACAATTGTCTAGATTACCACGGGTGAGTGGTGCCATCGCTTAATGCGATTAGGTAAACAAATTAAAATAGGAACTATCTACCAAAATAGCATGAAAAATAATAAAAATAGTAAAAATACAGAGTAGCAACAGCAGGTGAATGTTGAATTTGTGTTTTTTTGTTAGTGTGTGTATGTATGAGCGCGTATATGTAGTTGTGTGAGCTATGTAGCTGTGGGACTGAGTACCAGCGAACAGTGAGGTCTGGTGACAGTCCCATAGCCACAAGTAAGTGGATGCTAGCCAGTATGGATACAATGTGGGTGTAGCTTGTATACAAGCGTGAGACTGGAGTGTTTGGTGCAGTGGTTGGATTACGATGGTCCACAGCTTGTCTGTGTTTTTGTTAAGTTTTAACTGCACCCTGCACTACTACACACACACACATACATAAGAACACTCGCTCTCTCTCATACAATCACACATACACACACACACAAACACACACATACACACTCACACACACACACACACACACACACACACACACACACACACACACACACACACACACACACAAACACACACTCACATACACACGCTAGCACACTTTGGTGGTCTTGACACCCCACTCAGTGTCCACTTCGTAGCGGTATACTATACTATTTATACATTTATTTACTTGATAATTATTTAATTTACCCTTGTTTACAACATATTTATCTGAACTTTATTTTTAGCACCTCTGAAGAGAGCTACCTCCTGCAAACACAGGGTATCCTACTGCAGGAGCTAGGCACCACACTTACATTAAGACTTAGTTCCTAGAATTAGTATTAATTAGTTAAGGTACCTATATTTAATGTTAGTTTGTTTAGAATGTAAGTTGGCCTAATAAATTATTTGTATTGTATTGTATTGTATTGTACTGTGGTTTGAGATAAAACACGTTTTTTTTTTGTTAAATTGTAGATCTCGGCTGTTAGTCATAGTGCAAGCAGTCGTTAAGCCAAGTCAGAGACCTTCGGGCGGCTTGAAAACTCTCGACACCAGATATTGGCTACTTGGTCTATACAAGCAGAGGCACAGCGAAGAAACACCGATTCACGGTCAAAGTTCCGAGGATTCGCATAAAGAGTTTTGCTTCAACCTTCAATGTGAGAACTGCGAAGCTTTGGAACTCTCTTCCTGAGACTTTCAATTTGGATGTCTTAAAATCTGTAGTAAATAAGTTCCTCCTAAGCAAGCGTGTTACATCTTAGACCACAGTTAACATCAGGCAAGCTGTGGTCAAACGTTAAGCTCTTCCTCATTACCTCGTTGGCGTAATGGAACGACCGCGTTGGCGTAACGGTTACCATGCCGGACTGACAATCAGAAGGTTCCGGGTTCGATTTTCGACGCGGCCAACATCTTTGTGCTCAACTAAATTTGTTGGTTGTCGGTCTGGCTGTTAAATATACATCTACATTTATACAAGGCATCGATAAGGTCGCCAGTTAAGGCACTAGTTTTTAAGCACCTCAGTGATTTCTGTAATTTATTTTTAGTGTTTTAATAAAGTGTTAATCTATCTATGTCAGTATATGCAGTATATCAGTTGTGTTAGCTACCATAATACGAACTAACAATGGTTCAGTATGGGGCTAACCAGCTGTGTGTGTAATGTGTCCTAGTATTTATTATTATTATTGATTGAACCGTATGTACATGTGTCGGTCGCGTGTCCGCAGAGCCTGCTGGCGGCGCTGGTGTGGCTGATGCAGTGCGGCGAGCACGCGCTCACGTGCCAGGGCTCGGCGCTCAAGTACCTCCCGCACGCCGTGCCGCACGCGCTGCTCGTCTACCCCGACACGCAGCTCGCGTAAGCATTACTCACACTATTCTATTTCAAAATCAAAATATCTTTATAGATAATACAATAAATAACAATGCCAGTGTACGTAATATCCTAGCTGTTATAGATACTATTATAAAATAATTTTAAAACACAAGGCTTATCTAAAACTTACAATATGAGATTTATACAATAATAAACATGGTGATTACATACAATATACAAATAAAATGAAAATTTACAATATGCTTGCTTTGAACCTAGCAGAACATTATTAACAAAACTATTAAACATGAATGCGGGTAGAACTAACAATACTGAGAATGACTCGCCGGTTTAAGCTGTCGTTATGCGGACGGTGTTTGGCGACACACAAGACTGTCGTTTTTCAAGTGGCATTTTCATCTGGGCACCACCGTGGGTCGGATGACACGTGAAATTGTAGGTCCCGGCTGTTAATCTTAGTACAAGCAGTCGTTAAGCCAAGTCAGAGGCCTTCGGGCGGCTTGAAAACTGTCGACACCAGGGCTTGGTCACTTAGCTCATAACAAAAAGAAGGAGACTTATAAATAAAATAAATATGTTGAAAAATAAATTGACCTGAATAAAATTTTATTTTTACTGTAAATAAAAATAATATTTTCCGACTTAGAGATTGTTCACCAAAAACACGAATATATATGTTGTCCTTCTAGGCGTATCCGCCAATGGCGAACTTGGCTAGTTCCTCTTGGCTATGTGCTCGGCTATGGCTGGCGAAGCCAAATTTTGTTTTAAATAACCTATTGCACGGTGCGCAGTGCAGTTGGCCATCATTGTTATAAGTATAGTTGTAGGAAGGCCTTGGGTGGGTCTTATGGCGTCTGTCGTCAAGGTCTTCTAGACGCTTTTGTTCAAAGACAGTAACAGCCTTGTTGACAGAGGAGCGACTCTCTCTGGCTAAAAAATTGGAATTTTAATAGAATGTATATGTAAGCTTTGTTTATGGTATGTTGAAGGATGACATTGCATACGAGCAGGACAGCCAATGTCAAAGTCAAAGAATTTATGAAATTTAAAAAGTGAACTGAATTGAGGCGATACAGAGTTGATCTACAAATATATAACTGGAAGTAAAACCTTTTATTGTTTTTTTTTTTCAGTTTGTAGGTTTGTACATTGTACGTGTAAATATCAAGTTTTCATTCTATTGTAATATGATAAACTAACAATATTTTTTTCTGTTTTTAGATAAATCAAAACTGCGTTTTTCTCCCGTAGCATCCAACATATTATATATATATATTGTATGTATGTATATATTATATGAAAAATGTATATCCCCCACAGTAAGTACATAGTGGCAGCGCTGGAAGCGCTCCCGCTGGGTCGGCTCAGCAAGCAGCGCATGATGGCTCTCCTCGACCTGGTGAAGGGACCGCTGTGCCTCGCGCCCGCCGCCCGCGCCATACTGCTGCCGCATCTAGCCACCACGCTCAGAGCTCTGCTCAGAGACAAAGCCGAGGTGAGTCGGGCTCTACTTATAATAGTGCGGTGCTTGTGGACACTACATATACCATAGATAAATACACCAATAGAATAATAATAATAATATACTTTATTGCACACCAAGAAATAGAGAAATAAATACAAGGTATAGAACTTAAAAACTAGAGCACAATGGATAGCATCCAATTTGAACTAAGTATTCTAATTAACTAATTAATGGAAATTGAGTGCGTTATGTCGCTTTTATTTTATAGGAATACCAAAACAAAAAATACAGAAACAATATTTTTGTTGAAACGGAAAGACAGATACAAAAATTATCTATCTAGTCTGTTATTTGTAATTTCAAATTGCATTGTATGAATAATAAAATATTTATGCAACTTTTGGGGATTAAACTTGTATTTTTACTAGTTTTTGGTATTTTAATAAATGTTTTTCACGTCAAATTTTAATGTATTTGGCCTTGTAGTTACATTTTGGGGGTTTGGGTGTACAAAATAGTATTATAATATTTTTGTGACTTAAAAACATAGCTACTGTTATAAAAAAAAAATGCAACCCCTTTATGAACTTTCAATAACTGATAATCATATAAAAAATACACGATAGATACACAAAACCTTTGGAAAACACAATAATCCACAAGCACCAAGATAGATAAAAGTAGTCTCAGAAATGTCTAATTTAAAACAATTAAAAGTTCTATTCTGAAGTTTCAATTTTCTTTGTATAATTATTTTTGCAATAGTATCAAGTGCTCTTGTACACAATTTAAGGGCCAGTTAAATATTTTTTTAAATCTATTAAACCTACCAAACCTATTTTGTTTGTAAATGTGTCACTTGTGAAAATAAGAGTAAATAACATGACACTTTAATTCTTTCAAAAATCCACGATTATTTGACATATGTCAGTTTTGTAACTGTCAAAGTGTATACGTGTAAGTATGTTTGACAGCTGTCAATATTATATCAAGTTAAATATAAATATGTCACCTGTCACTAAAGATGGTTCCAAATATTTTTAGTGGGTTTTTGAATGAAATTGAAGTTTTTTTACTGTCTATCCCGTGTGGTCACCCTGTAGAATGGTATGTACGCACCGATGTCACTTTGTGCTCGTGTTTATGTCACCTTGTACCGTCCCAGCTGATGTGGGAATGAGGGTAGGACGACAATATACTGGCTTTCTTTTAATTTTTTACTACAAAACTATTGTTTATATCTTACTTTAGCTTTTACTTCCACGTGTGTATAAATAATCTTTATTATTGAACTACTTAAGCAGGAAACTGAACATATAAATTCAAAGTTTTACCTATTCCTTCACAGTAAATGACATAACAAGAAACTAAAGATTCAATCACAGTAATGTATAACCAGTACATCTTATTATACTTTTTGTAGAGTGCTACCGTGTCTGGGTGGACTTACAACACACATGTTTAGGTATATTTACACAAACATATATAGATGTTACACACACAAACACTACGTTGCAATGTACTGCTAGGACATTTCTGTGTTCGACCCCGCATATGTCCTTCCGGACAGTTCACAGCTCTTTATTGATAACAAAAGTTACATGACATGCATTTTCAATTAAATTATTAAATAATCAAAATTATTCAATATAAAATAATATTATTGTAATATGTCTGTGTATATAAATAACGGTCATTAAAAATAAAATAAAATATTATTTGTCAATTTTATACTACAATATCAATATATTCCGATACATTGTAGAATGCCCTCTCGACAAGCCATTATTTCGTTTTACTTTTGAGCGTGAGTCTCGAGGAAATCTGCCTCAGCTCGACAGTGGCTCTGACACACCAATAGATATGCCACCGACTCTACACTATTGTCTTTAGACTATCACACCAAGACCACAGACTATACATACATAAACTGTACACTATACTTGGTATAGAAAAAAAAAACATATAATTCTGACTAATTTGTCGAAACGTGAAAACAAAAACGTAGGCTACTGACTATACCAATTCATAAACTGTACACTACACTCTTAGAAAAAAAAAACATATAATTCTAACGAATCTGTTGAAACGTATAAACAAAATCGTCTGCCAGTGTATTCTCGTCCTTCCGCCCCCCGCATAAGGTCTCCGGCAGTGTTCGTGTGGACTCCGCGCGCCGAGGTAAGCACCGCACGCCGATGCATGCTGCCCGATTTGCACCTCTATGTTGTATGTAATAAGGGTCATATTTGTTTAAATTAGTCGTTTCCGACTAGGCGTACTTCACCTTTGGCCAGAGTCGCTGACTTGTGAAGTTCCTTTCGGTAAAATGCGGGTTACTGTAAAAATAAGTGTCGTCTAACTAAAATGATCAAACATATTTCAGCAAAAGGCCTTATGAATAAAATTTTGGATCTATACTAGATCAGCTAAGTCTAATCTGAACAAAAGGCATCAAATTTTTTTCCGTTTTGGTAAGAAATTGAGAAAGTGATGTTTGTGACAAATAGATGGTATATTTTCGTCAATTATACATGGTTACTGGTAATTTACGGATAATCTAAGAAAACCTTTAGTACATCTAGATTAATTTTGCTGTAAAACGTATGCAAGCTGTACCATTTTATATGGCTATGCACAGATTTTTAATACGTGTTGGACGTGGATTCTTTTAATTCTAATTTGCTGATACGATTCTACTTGGACTATATTAAGACGAAGTTTCGTGATAGGTTAAATCAACTAATCCATAATACACTTATGGCGGTTTAAATGCTGTCGGTCAACTAACAGGTACATAATATTATCATGCATGTTCTTGAAACTAACGAGTCAATAACTGTATTTATTTAACACGAGGTATGTTATGTTATTTCACACACAATTAATTAATGTAGTTTTATCTGTAGTACAAAAATATTTTATTTTTTAATATTAATTTTAGAAACAATATACACAGAAACGTGTATGTTGGTCTGCGTATTGTAGTATAAAAAAATGTGTGGTTTAAATAATGTAACATTATTAATTTATTAATCAATTCGTCATGCATTCACCAGAATAACGACATATTTTTTTAATAATTGGAATCTATCATAAATTAATTAATATCAAAACGCACTTGCATCTTGAGATTATGCACACAAATAGTGTTTTTTTTTCTAACTTCACACCTACAGATTTATTTTTTATTAATAAATCACATATCCACTCTATTTTCATTTTATTTTTTTACATGAATATTTTTTATTATTTATTTACATGAATATTTTATATTCTAATATTATCAAACTACCATTAATATTTACCACTTATTTATTTAATTAAACATATATTCATATTTTAAATATTTAATTATTAATTTACCAACCATTACCGCTACTTCACTCTCATTTGTTAACTAAAAATTAAAAATAATATTATTTATTTACATATTACGGTTTGACATTTCACCTAATTAGTCGTAGATATCAATAGTAATATTAATAATATGAAAGTGAATTATTTTGTAATGGAAATATTAGCTGTATCTGAGTGATTTTTGCATCCAGTGTGATTTGTAATACATTCTTCTTCTGAGTTTCTAATTTTATTCCATACATTACTAAAAACTAAACTGAACTAAAATAATTAACTAAATTTACCTGAATTATTTTGATAACCATTTCTTTTAAAAATGTTTTCTTATTTTCGTTACAAACTTTTTTTAACGTTTTAAAGGATATATAAACCTTTATCCTGTTCCTATTCGTGTATCTGTTAAAGTTCTGTCCTAAGGGTTCTAACATTGGTAAGTAATTAGAACTTTGTACTAACATTTCAAATGTTGTTGTGTGTGTGTGTTTTATACTAACTTTTGTCTCTGTCTTTTCTTGTAGTGTTTACTATTTTCGTGTATTTTGGGTTTATTATTATGTATACACAAACACCTACTTATAATTTCTACCAACTTTATTTGTTTAATACTTTTATTAAATATGCCCTTATCTACCAAAAACAACTAAAACATACAGGTTTATTTTTTCACAAAAATAATAATCAAATAACTGCATCGATTTTTTTGATGTTGTCTTAAAGAATAATACTGAAAGCGAGCTATAGATGTCGCTTGACCACTAAATTGTGTGCAAACTCTTGATGTGTTGCATGTTGCATTTGCGGGCTGTCAGTTTGACAGGTGTTACTTTGACAGCTGTCAGGATGACAGGTCGCGAGTGTAGTGACTGATCGTTTACTGTAAATCGATGGTGTTGACATGTTTATCGTTTCTTGTTTAATATTGTGCTAAATAAAAAAGAAACTAAAAATTATTGCTGTTGAAATGATCAGTCATATTGATGTAATGTACGCTTTATACGTGCGCTCGATGAGAATGTTGTGCGGGGTATGGGTATGGTCACGTGATCACTGATTATTTTGAAAGATGGAAGATTGATCTAAAAATTGTTTTTTATGTAATCATTAATAATCCTGTTATGTCACATAAAATTGCTGAAACAAAGTAAAAAGTTAAAATTATTTCCAAAATTTAAGTTTGATGGTTTCCAGACCACAAAAACAATTTGAACGTTGCTCAAACGGTTCAAAAAATCCGAGAAAAGAAAATGAAATGCAATTCAGTGACTTATTTTTTCTGCTATGTCAACCATTATGATAACTAAGACAGCATTGGTTATTTTGCTTCACTTCATACTATTGTTTGAGTAACCAGAACCGTTCCAAATTTTATATGACGTCATAAAGTGGCACGCATTTGTTGCATCAAGTTGTGGTCCATAAATCAATGAATTTATCTAACAACATAACTGTAATAAACAGTGTTGTTAACCAGTAAAAGTCCAGTATTTGTTACACATAATATGTTGCAAATTTGTAAAACTTTAGCCACGTTAGAGGCCTTCGGGCGGCTTGAAAACTCTCGACACCAGAGCTTGGCCACTTAGCTCATACGATGAAAAAGATTACTAAAAAAATCACAAATTCGAATAAAGGCATGGACCCAAGTGTCGAGTAAAACAACTGACATGTGACTGGGGGTTTTGCTCGTCGCCTGTGTATGTTTGCATCACGTGTCCTCCCCGTACCCCGTGCCCCGCGCCCCGCGGGCCCGTCGAGCGCGCGCGTCTGTACGCTGAGTGTGCGTGCGCGCAGTGGGACCGCACGGCGGCGCTCAAGTCGCGCTCGGTGGGTAAGGCGGCGCGCATGCTGGGCGCGCACGCAGACCAGATCAGCCACCACGACCAGCATCAGCAGATCGTATGTATACACCTTTACTTTTTTATGGTTACTTGCTGTGAGGTGGCTCGAAAGGAAAGCTTTTTTTTCCAAATATATTTTTATTTATTTTTGCCATGGAAGCTCATTAAATTTAGTAATTCTTTTTCTTTATGTTAGTTACAAACCTGCGAGAATCATTCATCTTATTTAAATATATTTCCAAGATGAATTGTATTTTGTATATTGATTTTCTTGGTACGATGTAAATAAATAAAATAAAATAAATAGAAAAGTTACCGTGTAATTTCTGAATTAATAAATAAACCCGAAGATAAATGTAAAAATAAGTGTTTCTCCGTTTGAGGGTACTTCTCCTACGATCTTTGAAAATTGTCATGGAAGCCGTCGTTTGAGCGAAAATCGACTTAATTTTTCTAAAGTTTTGCTAATCAGTTTATCCGTGGCTTACCATGAAAGTCTGGTTTATAAATTGAATTAGTCAAGCTTTCTTTACGAGCTGCCTGCGTCAACTATATATATGACAATCTGACAAACTGATCTGATATGACAAATTTATCTGTATTCTGTAAGAACAGTAACTGATTATTGTTATTTCATAGTTACTGCAGCCACATAAGTGGTGGTCGTAAATTACACGGGTCAACATGAAATTTGACTTTGATTGCAAAGTATTAAATTTCGGTAGTTTAGATCGTAATAAGACGAAAAAAAAATATATGCCATGAAAAACTTTGCTTTTGTGCTTAGAAGACTGATTGAACGTATTTTTTTAAAATCTCGGATTTTATAGTCTAGTCAACAAGTGCTTTTTTGGTCAACTTTTTTCAGCAGTCTCCGAAAATTATGATTGAGGTGACATTCGATTCGGAATGGCATCTAGATAGTTTTCAAAAAACAATGGAGTTCCGCTAATAAAAATTACAAAAGTTATTAACAATTAACTAAAAAAAAGAACTAACTACTTAACTAGAAAAAAGAGGGTTTTAGTTTTTTGCAAATATCTCATAAACTAATAAAGATTTTTCAAATTTGAAAAATGTTTCAGAAAGAAGAAGAAATTTCCTAAAAAAAGTTTGACTCTCAGAATTGTAGGACTATTATTTATAATTTTCCCAGAGGGTTGAAAATACGCCCGAAAACGGGCACTCCAGCTTGCGCAAGCCACGCCACGCCTCCTTCGGACCTTGCATGAATAAATATTATTTCAACTTATTAAATATGAAAGTTAAAATTTGAAAATTTAAGTGCCTACAGGACAGATCATTAAACAATAATCCGTGGTCAAAAAATGTTTATCGCGATTTTTCAATAATTAATAAACAATTTTTTGTAGCACGAACATTAACATTGCGATAATTGTTAAACTATTAATCTAGGATTTTTTTCCTTTCGTGGAGCTATTTTTCAAAGATCTTAGAATAGATTCCCGTTAGAAAAATTAAAAAATTGTAAATTTTCATTTTGTAATTAACAATTTACTAAGGTGAAATTTTGTTCAAATTTGAAAAATCTTTATTAGTTTATGAGATATTTGCAAAAAACTAAACCCCTCTTTTTTTTAGTTAATTGTTAATAACTTTTGTAATTTTTACTTGCGAAACTTCATTGTTTTTCGTAAATTACTAGAATCTATTCCGAATCGAATGACACCTCAATCATAATTTTCGGAGACTGCTGAAAAAAGTTGACCAAAAAAGCACTTGTTGACTAGACTATTAATTTTTGATTGAAAATAAAACTATTGAAATAAAAATGTTTATTAGTTTTATTAAGTTTTACTATCAAATTAGCTTACAGAAAAGTGGAAAATAACTTAAAAGTGCACACATTTACTTTTTCTTTTATGTTCATAGCTACTTTCTCTCAATAAACCCCAAATAAAAATTGCTTTCCTTCCAAACACCTTTTACAATAATTACAAGCAACATGTGGAGCCCATGGCTTATCTTGATTCCGTACAGGACAGTCAAAATATGCTTCATAGGCTTTACAGAGAACGTGAGATGTCTTTAGTTCATATTTCACGTCTCGAACTTTAATAAATTTACCACATATAAAACAACATGCATCAGCATCGTATTTGCACTTTCGTGACGACATTTTAAGTTATTCTGGGCTTGTAAATAGCACCTGATGGTTGTTTATCACTCGGGTGCCATCTAGCGGCACAGTGTAAAAGTTAATACCCCACTCTCACCGCGCGGTCTTTTTAAAAATATTAAAATCAATTAAAATTTATGAAAAAATTGGAAAATTAGTATTATCATTATAACTATAGTCTGGCAAACGAAACATGAGACTCGATTTTTTTGCAAACTTTTTATATGGCAATGCTATAATAATGGCAACGTCAATATCCAAAACAAGATGGCGTGTTGTTATGATTTAGTTAAACACTAATTACTCAGCGAAAAATTAAAAATATCATCAAAAGTGGAGTTCGGGAGTTGTTGTTCCACATGATCTCAAAGTATCATAAAAAACAACAAGAAAAAGAATTGAAATTCGGCGTAATTTCAACGAAAACAAGATTGTTTACATGTGGTGTTTGATTTCGTAGGTTAGTATGACGCTACTAAGTTGATACTTTGTTTTAATTCGTATTTACTATATATCTTTTTGCATAAAGTTATCTATTTCAAAATTATCTATTTTGATTCACATTCTTTTATCATTAGTCAAAACCTTCCCACCTTCCTAATAATGCATTTTGGTTATTTATCATACCATAAAATGTTACATTGTAATTTTAACACAATTTTTTCTTTAACAGGTTTTTCTTAATTTGGATTCTGCCATTGAGCTGATATGAAGTTTGGGTAAACGCAAAATGTTAAGTGAAAATATTGCCTTGTCTGTCTTGCGGTGTTGAATCAGAAAGTGATTAAAGAGACATTTGGAACCATAACTCCAGAGAAGTGGATGAATAATATGACTGATAATGTTATATACATTGAAAATGAATATGAAAATAAGATCGGGACAGGATCACCGAAAATAATTTGGAAAGTTTCATTATAGTAGGAAACTAATAAATATAAATAAATAAAACTGTGATTCTAGTGACACTGGTGAATCTTTTCAAATTTAAGTCTTAGATTCACATTTTAATTATGACAGTGAATAAAACATTATAGAATACTGCTTTTTTTATTCAGATTGATTGAACAATTTCTAAAGTATTACTTCCTAAAGTACTTAAAGCATTTTTATTCAGACGAAATAAAATAAATAATTTCAAAGTATCAAATTAGTTTATTCCAGGTATTTCATATTAGTTTTGGGGTTGCTATACTCAGATTTTTTAAATTTGCCGCTCTTTTCCAGGGTCATGTTTCGTTGGCCAGACTATATCACAAAAGCAAACTTTATACCGAAAAAAGGTATTTTCTTTTCGTTTTTGTGCATAACTAACAGGAAAATCTTATATATAAAATTTCCATGTCACAGTGTTTGTTACCGTACTCCTCCGAAACGGCTTGACCGATTTTTTCCAAATTTTATATGCGTATTCAGTAGCTCTGAGAATCGGCTACTGTATATTTAGAAATAATTATTAAGGCAAAACGACGTTTGCCCGGTCAGCTAGTAATAGTATAAACTTTAGGACAAAGAACGAAATTTTTTTTGTAGAGTCGTGTTATGAACTAGTGGAATTCCAATCTCTACTTTGAAATCTGATCATTTTGTCAGTTTTATGACAATTACAATTTCTGCTCATTACATTATTTGAGAACTTTTTTTTGTTTGATGTACTTCAATTTTGATTCGCTTAGCTAAGCTTTCTCGCGTTAATTGGCTTTTACAAAAATATTAAAAATAAATGCTTATTTTTTCCATTTTGTTGTAAAAATGTATATACATATGAATAACAATACAATATATTTTTATGCAGCTGTCAAGATGCATATAAGGTACGGTAAAATGTATTTGTCCATATATTTGTCTTTCTCATTTTCAGTTTTTTTTTGTTCATTATAATCATTCTGCAGTAAATGGTTGCAACTATTTTTTATAACCAGTAATTTATAATTCTTACATATTACAGTCGTATCCCGTAGTTCATTCAATATATACCTGAACTTCAATTCATACTATCTAAATATCATATTAGACATAGAGTCTATTTTTCAATGCATCTATTTTGAAGTATATATCCGTCTTCACTCATATAGTAAAATCAGTTATATAACTAAGTGAACAAGGTATTGAATGTAGGTGGCGTTGTCAATCAAAAACCAAAACCTACCTTACTGTTCTAGACATAGTGTCTATTTTCCAATGTATCTGAACCTTAGTTCCATCGTCGCTCATTGTAAAATGAATTCTATATTTAAGGGAATAAGGTTTTGAATCCAGGTGGCTTTGTCCAGCCAAAAACCTACCTTAGCTTTCAAGACATAGTGTCTATTTTTCAATGTATCTATGTTGAACTTCATTTCCATCGTCGCTTATCGTAAAATGAGTTCTATATCTGAGTGAATAAGGTTTTGAATCCAGGTGGCGTTGTGCGTGGAGACGCTGGGAGAGGTGATGTCTCTGCTGTCGCGAGAAGACGTGGGTCCGGTGGACACTGACCTCGGAGACCTGGCAATAAGGTTGTTGCCGACCGTGCTGAAGATCACATCCAACATGGTGATGGATGAGACGCAAGCAGACGAGGCCTTGGTGGTAAGTTTTTTTGACGTGACAACGTCTTAAATTAGGTTGCGGCTGGGAGTCACTTATGAAAAAGTGTAACGCCCGGTAACGTTACGATGAGTCACCGAACGAGAGAGAGGCCCGCCGAATGCCTTGCGTCTCTCTCCCACTCAACTATGATCGGTCTGCCGTCTTTTACGTTGTCACGTAAAATCTTCGCCCGTAAAACCGACTTTACAGGCAACCATTTTTTTTTAGTCTAGTAAACCAGCGACCCGTTCCGGCTTCGCACGAGCTACGAAATATTATCAACTAGCTGCGACCCGCGGTCTTACCCGCGATAATAAAAATAATATAATAAATCTTTAGGTATTGTTTATATGGTAAATGCTTAATGAGTAGCCTATGTGTTAATCCAGGGTCAAAGCTATGTACATACCAAATTTCATCAAATTCGGTTCAACCGTTTGAGAAGTGAAGAAGTAATAAACATTCACTGGCAGTGACTCCCTTAGTTTTGGTTTATTAACCACCAGACTATCGACTGACTCGTCTTGTTACTTCTTGTTCAAGTGAATGAAAAGCGATGCCACATGCACACTCGCTATGCCAAACACTTTTATTTTTTACACACACACACAGCTGGTTAACCCCATACTGAACCATTTCAGTTCGTATAATGGTTGCTAACACAACTGATATACTACATAACACATAACTGAACTATATATGTTGGCTGTGTATGTATACAGCACAAAGATGTTGGCCGTACCGGGAATCGAACCCGGAACCTTATGATTGGCAGTTCCGCATGGTAACCATTACGCCAACGAGGTCGTGAAAAAAACTTAGAAAACACAGCCACACACACAGAGAGAGAAAAAGAGAGGCACAGAGAAAGACACAGATACAGACCCGTAAGATCCTTAGTTTTTTTAAAAGGTTAATCATCTTTAACAAATAACTTATTGACTCAGGCGTTACTTTGCGGAAATCCATTGTAAATAGATGACAAAATTAAATATTTAGTGTACTTCCGCTGTGATCCGAAATCCAAATTAAGACAAGGCATCATCAGGAGATGCTGACTCTTCAAACTTTCTCTTCTCTCGACTTGTCGTTCGAAGAGTCAGCATCTCCTGATGATGCCTTGTGGTTAGGCGAAACACGTGTAGAGTTAAGAACTTCCGAATTGTGATTGGTAACGTTAATCTTAATTAATCTTAGTTAATTGATCTTAGTTAATTAAGCTTGGTTAATTGATCTTAGTTAATTAAGCTTGGTTAATTGATCTTAGTTGATTTTTCCTTTACTTGTCTTAATTTGGATTTCGGATCACAGCGGAAGTACACTAAATATTTAATTTTGTCATCTATTTGTTAATCATCTTTATTCCTTGCATTGCAGCGTCGTATGGTGTCAGTGCTCCTCGACATGATCCGGCAGATGAGCGAGGAGCAGTATAAGAACGTGGTGCGAGCCCTGGAAGCGGAGTCGCACGGGGACTCCGGCTCGCTGGTGCCGGACGCGCTGCAGCTCATCCTCACGCTGCTGAGGAAGCCGGTGTTCAAGCCGCACTGGGCTGACATGCTCACAGCCCAGTTTCATATCATGCTACACGGATTGAGGTGAGATTTTTTACACTGTGTAACGTTCGTTATTGACATTGTAAAAAGTATACAATTACAATTTTGCTATGTCAATATTAAAAGGAGCTAGTGTTCACGCGACCGGTAAAAGTGAGGTTAATTTCAATGGCGTCGTACATCTAACAACGCGCAACAATGCTCAGTTTTGCGCATGACCTTTTTAGGCTAATAGAAAGTGATATTTCGCTATATTTGTTTTAGATGTTACTATTATTTATTTGATAAGGGAAGAAATGAGTATATTAGAAGAAGTTTGAAAGTAGCTGCAGTGACAGAGAAAGTGAAGAACGTAAGGTTATCTTGGTATGGGCATGTGATGCGTAGAGAAGAAATGCATGTGACTAGGAGAAGTATGAATATGGTTGTAGGTAGCGGAAGTAAATGTCGTCCTAGGAAGACGTGGCTGGATTGTGTAAATGAGGATATGAAAGAAAAGGGAGAGAATGTAGATATGACAGCTGACAGAATCGTGTAGAAGAGGAAAACTTGCTGTGCCGACCCCACCTAGTGGGAAAAGGTTGAGGAAGAAGAATACTGTTATTTATTTGATCAGCTAATCGTGTTACCACACGAGTCAGAGACTACTGGCTCTCAAGGAGGCCACCGGAACATACTTAAAGGTGTTTGGCGAAAAAAAAAATACAATTTTAGAGGATAATTAGACGGGCAAGGTAGTACAAGAAATAAGAGCAAGAGGCCGATCAAAGAAGACATGGATGGAGTGTGTGAATGTGTGTGAGACATGAGAGAGAAAGGAGTGAATGTAGAGATGATGGCTAAAAGAGGAGAGTGAAGGAAGGCCGACCCCACCTAGTGGGATAAGGTAAGGAAGAAGAATAATCAGATGGCCAAGCACGAGAAAATGCTTTGCCACGATACTACGGGTTCCTTACGAAATTAAAGTTTATTGTGAGGATCGAACCCACGCCTTTCGGTACGTAAACTGACCGCACGCTCGACTGAGCTCTTTTCGCTTCAAGTAGATCGCAAATAGATAATTCGCGTCCTCTATCCCTTGATATGCCTTAAGGCCTGTGTTATGAGGACTACCAACAAAAATCTTTGAAAATATCTCATACTAGACCCCACGCGGATTTACCCGAGTTAATGTGGAATAAAGAGTGTAGCCGATGTATGTGTTGAATATATAAGTGTTGAACCAAAGTATAAGCTACCATTCCGAATTTCATATATATCTGTCCATATTTACCCTTATAATATTAGAGGAATAACCAGTTACTTTTTTTGCAGTCTCCTTGCCATAACCCTCCGCGAGCGTCTCCAAGCGCCGGCCACGGAGGAGGAGCCGAGCTCCACCATAGAGGCGAGCCGCGTGTGGTTCACCGCGTGCGCCGCCGTGGCCACCGCGCCGCCGCTGCAGCTGGAGCAGCTCCACGCCGCGCGCCGCCAGAACATCGTCAAGCTGTACGGGGACATCCGGCAGGGGCTCGCGCACTGCATGAGTGACATGTGGTTCAGTCTAGGTGAGCTCCAATCTTCTTGTGTGGACTGCCTAACGGGTAGGTGCCTATTTACTGGGGACTTCAACAAAAACTCTTGAATTCGAGTCAGTACTTCTTTTATTTTCACTGCTTGTCTTTACAATACAATCGTTCGAGCCAGACTGCCGTTTCACACCAGCCTTTCTCTTAAGACGTTAAGCCTCGCAAAACGCGTCACTCAACCATTGTCCCCGATTCGTCAGAAATCCACCAATCGGAGAAAAGGGTTTGCCATTAAAATAAAAACAGTATTGCCGCGCTCAAAAATAATAATCGAATAAGTTAAATCGAATAATAAAAAGCGAAACCTTACACTTGAAATGCTTCATAAGCAGTCGCAACATGGAAATGTAAAGACATTGCAGTCTAGACACTGTAAATTGCCGATAGACACTTTACATAACCGTTAGACAACACAGCACTTTAAATTCCCGATAGACTCTGTACTGTGCCGCTAGACACTGTAAATTGCCGATAGACACTTTACATAACCGTTAGACAACACAGCACTTTAAATTGCCGATAGACGCTGTACACTGCCACTATATCTATTACAAATTATGTGTTATTAATAATTATTAATAACACATAATTTGTAATACCAGGAACTATTCAATAATTATGATACCTTATGATGAAGAAAATATTCTATTCAATAAATTATTTTAGTTTTTTTTTTTTATTAGTATGTATGCCTGTATGTATGTTACCAGGCGCGCACAAGCGAGCGTTCGTTCCGAGCCTGGTGGGGCCGTTCCTGGAGGTGAGCTTCCTCCGCGACGAGGAGGTGCGGAACACCACCATCCCCATCTTCTTCGACATGATGCAGACCGAGTACACGCACAGCGTCGCCGCCGGAGACGCCGGTCAGTCTGCTTGATAGTGCTAGCCGCCACCGCTAGATGGCGCTCTCTCTAAACCTACATAACTAACACAATGAACAGAAATAGTTTAAAGCCCGTCACAAACGTAGCTATAATATATATATTAATATGCCGTGCTGTAATATACATTATAGTAAGCTACTACACACGCATATTTTGCTCTCAATTGTTTTTTAATGATTAAATTGCAACCGTTATATTGGTAGTAACGTTTCTTTTCAGATTCAATAAACTCGTCAATACTGTATTACTTTCGCGTAGAAAACGGTCACATTTACTTATTATTAAAAGTTGGAATGAGTCCAACAGTTTCGGTGCTGCGCGTGCACTCATCTCGTCGGCGGCGGTCCGTGTAACACTCGTCCCTGAAGATGGTGCTCGGAAAGCACCGAAACTGTTGGACTCATTCCAACTTTTAATAATACGAGGGTGAATCAAAAAGTTCTTAGAAGTGCATATATATGAAACCTTTTTGGATCAAGTTCGATAATGAAATTAAAGAGTGTCTATCACACTATATTTATGCAGACTGTCACTTGTTTTTGTCAGTTCGTTCGCATGTAATAATTTTTTTTGTGCAACGAGTTGCTAAAAAGTTAAAATTATGGATAAAAGTGAGTTACGTGCGGTGATAAAATATCTCAGTTTGAAAAAAATGTCTACGAAGGAAATTTTTTTGGACATTCAGCAGACATTAGGGGGTGATGCTGTACCCTATTCTACGGTTGCGAACTGGGTGGCTGAATTTAAAAGAGGTAGATCAAGCTGTAAAGATGACCCGCGTTCTGGGCGGCCTTCAACCTCCGTTACAGAAGAAAATGTCAAAAAGGTTGAGAATCTGGTTTTGGAAGATAGAAGAATGACTATAAAGCATATAGCTGAGATCCTAAAGATATCTTTTGGTAGCGTTCGATCCATTTTAATTGATTCACTGGGGTTCAAAAAAGTGTCTGCAAGATGGGTGCCACGAATGTTAACCGACGAAAACAAAAAGCGACGTTTGGAAATTTCCAAGCGTAATCTCGAAATGTTCCAGCGTTTTTCGGATAATTTTTGCCGTCGTCTTGTCACTATGGATGAAACGTGGGTCCACCATTTTGATCCTGAAACTAAAAGACAAAGCATGTCTTGGAAACGACCATCCTCTCCATCCATTAAGAAATTTTGAGTTGCTCCTTCCGCTGGCAAAGTTATGGCCTCTGTGTTCTGGGATAGTGAAGGAATCCTTTTTATTGATTACATGCCAAAAGGCCAGACGATTACTGGACCCTATTATGCAAATTTAATCCCGAAAGTGCGTGAAGCGATTAAAGAAAAACGTCGTGGAAAACTGTCGTTGGGCGTGTTGTTCCTTCAAGATAACGCTCCTGCTCATCGATCGGAAGTTGCGCTCAACGCAATCCGCTGTGCTGGCTTCGATCTCTTTGACCACCCACCATATTCTCCGGACTTAGCCCCAAGTGATTTTCACTTGTTTCCAAAATTAAAAGAGGAAATTCGTGGAACAAAATTTCACGATAATGATGCGGTTATAGCTGCCGTAGAGGACTTTTTCGAGAGTCAAGAAAATATTTTTTTTTCACAAGGAATAAGGAAGTTAGAAACGCGTTATTCTAAATGCATTGCATTGGAGGGAGATTATGTAGAAAAATAAAATATTATTATTTAAATCTTTGCATTTTTTAATATTGATTTCAAGAATTTTTTGATTCACCCTCGTAAGTAAGTGTGACCGTTTTCTACGCGAAAATATTAAGATGCTTTACGTGAACAGTTTATAATGTTTAATTCTGTATTACGTTCGTTGTACGGGTTGTGAAGCGCGTTGTTGTGGTGTGTCAGGCGAGAGCCCGCTGCGGGAGCTGGAGAGCGAGCTGATCGACAAGCTGGACACGCTGGCGGAGCGCGGGCGCGGCGACGCGGGCTGGCGCGCGCGCTTCGTGTCGCTGTGCGGCGCGCTGTGCGGCGCGGCGCCGGGCGCGCTGCGGGCCGCCGCCGGCGCGCTCGTGGCGGCCGCGGCGCGCCAGCTCGACACGCTGCTGCTGTACCGCGCCGCCGCCAGCCGCAGCGCCACCTCGCACCGCATGCACCTCACCACCAGGGTGCTGCACTTCTACGACCAGATCGAGCGACCCCATATGTATATTCGGTGAGTTCATAACAATAGTTTATTTATCTAAAAACACATGTACAATCACAATTAGTTTTACAAAAAACCGTCGTTATGGTATCTTATTAATTTACGCTATAACAGTATAATGAAATATAACCGTTCGTATGTTGAATGACATTCAGTTTCAGTTTCCAAATTTCTTTATTTCTCGTTGAAAGAGTAACATTAAATTAGCTAGTGTACTTACAATAATATTAACCTAGCAATTTAAACAATGATTTTATAAAAATATGCACTTCGCGAGGTTACTTAAGAACCTCTTTTAAAGTTTATAAATTGTAAAGGATAGTATATAATAAGAATTGATCATGAGCCATTTACTCAACATCTAAAATTATCTTATGCACGATTTAGCAGAAGCAGTGCATTTACTGACTGAAGAGTAGTAACATAATCGGCCTGGAGGCGGTAAATAAAACATTTGAGAGCTAAGCGTCGGTGCGGGCGAAGTCCACGGCCAGCAGCGAGAACCGTCAGACGTTGAATGACATTAGCCCATTTTGTATTATCTGTTGAAAAAAGTCCAAATTCCAAGTTTTAGTTTTACCCACACCAACTCCCGGTATGTCAACAGTTGCGGCGAAAATGTGTTTATACCGGGAGCCGGTGTTTCAACATACAAGCGGATAATAGTATAATAAGTTGTGTTCCTTCTTAAAGTTCCGTACCTAAAAATAATAGTATATTCCGCTATCACATCGCTAAGCCTCCGCTGTCTGTTTGTCACCAGGCAGTATCTCAGAAACAGTGATAGCTAGAAAGCTGAAAATTTCACAAGTCATGTATCTCCTGCGCCGCTATAACAACAACAACAAACACGCTAAAATTATCACATAATTTATTAATGTGCCTTTGAAAATAAAATAACTATTCAAAGGCTCCCTTACAACAAACTTGTATTTTTGCCTTCGTGAAAACGATAGTATTTTTACCCATCTCTTCATCTCACGTTTACATTGTTGGTAAAGCGTAATGAGAGAAAGATGATAACAAATATCCAAAATGGCCGCCGCCACGAAATTACGAATGACGTAGTTAGGTTATGAAATTGTACAAAAAATACAGTTATGCTGATATATATGTAAGCTTTGTTTATGGTATGTTGAAGGATGACATTGCATACTAGCAGGACAGCCGAAATGTCAAAGTCAAAGAATAAATGAAATTTAAAAAGTGAACTGAATTGAGGCGATACAGAGTTGATCTACAAATAAATAACTGGAAGTAAAAACCTTTAATTGTCGATTTTTCTGTTTTAGTTTTGTATATTGTACGTGTAAATACAGTGTAAACTCCATGTAACGTCACTCGATTTAACGACGAACTCTCTAAAGCGTCGAAATCAATTGGCTTTAGTTGGTTTAGTTTGTATTCCATACAATAATACGTTCCCACCATTTAACGACCACTCTCTATGACGCAATAAAATGCACAGTCCCTTCAGTATCGTTATAAAGAGTTTACACTGTATCAAGTTTTCATTCTATTGTTATATGATAAACTAACAATAAATGTTTCTGTTTTAGATAAATCAAAACTACGTTTTTCTCCCGTACCATCCAACATTTTTTTTTTTTACACATTCACACCCGGCTGGTTAGCCCCATACTGAACCATTTCTAGCTCGTATTATGGTTGCTAACACAACTGATATACTACATATACATACATACATATTATATATAAATACATATTTAACACCCAGACCCACAGCCAACAAATTTAGTTAGGCACAAAGATGTTGACCGGGCCGGGAATCGAACCCGGAACCTTCTGATTAGCAGACCGGCATGGTAACCTTTACGCCAACGAGGTCGTCAATATTATATATATGTTCTGTATATCCGTAGATACGTGCACAAGCTGGCGAGCATGTACCAGCAGGCGGGGCTGTGGGCGGAGGCGGGGCTCACCCTGCGGCTGCACGCCAAGCTGCTGCAGTGGACGCACGAGCCGCTGCCGCTCCGGCTGCGGCACCCCACGCTGCAGCACGACAACCACACCACGCATAGAGAGCTCAAGGTAACGTACTACTCTAAACTTTGTTTTTACACGCTTTATATTAGCTTCACCTGTATGTATGTATGTTTGTTTGTAACAGACTTTTTTGGGCGCGATTTTGACCCACTTTAAACGGCCAGATTTCGTTGAAACTTTGTAGATTTATTGAGGACCGATGACAATACACTAATTTGATAAAATTATTTCTTTTTTTTGGATTTTTGTTTGTATGTTTGTTTGTAACGGACTTCTTTGGGCGCGATATTGACCCACTTTAAACGGCCAGATTTCGTTGAAACTTTGTAGATTTATTGAGGACCGATGACAATTAACTAACTTGATAATTATTAAATTTTTTTGGATTTTTGTTTGTATGTTTGTTTGTAACCGACTTCTATGGGCGCGATTTTGACCCACTTAAAACGGCCAGATAAGCGTGTTTTTTAGTTTTTTTTTTAAATTACTATTCTATTCGTGAGGAAATGCATTTACGCATCTCCCACCACAAGCCTGGGCGAGGCGGGCGGTGTATGTCGCGCTTGAGGGCCAGAGGGCCGTCACTACCGACTAAAACCTCACGGTGTCCCATCTCACGACAACGGGGGCAGGGATGCAGGACCGCGCAGCGCATTGCCGCTGCTCTCCCCGCCTAGGCCGCTGTCCGCAGTCCCGAGTAGACCCAGCGAGCGATGCCCTGGGACAACCAAAGGCATCGTCTCCTCGGGAGGCCATTATCCCCGGTGTGAGGCACCGGACACCCCCGCGTCCAATGCTCCAGGGCCTCCAAATGGGGAATACAACACTAACCTAGAACCACTGTATTAAATTAATATAATTGTGCTGAAACATGTCGGGCTAATTCCGACGAAATAAACGTAAGTGATAGCCGGTTATACAAACATTATTTAACCTAGAACCGTTTTTTTTTTGGATAAGCGCGCTTCACCTTATATCATAATATCACTAACTATCAAGTGACCGCTAGCCCACTAATCGTCCGATGGTGTTCGGCTGCAGGAGTACCTGTTCCTGGAGATAGCGGAGCTGCTGAACCGCGGGCGGCAGTGGGAGCTGGCGGTGGAGCTGGTGAAGGAGCTGGTGGCGGTGTACGAGGAGTCGGCGCTGGGCTACGGGCCGCTGGCCGAGCTGCACGCGCAGCTGGCGGCGCTGTACGCTGCCATGCTGCGCACGCCGCGCTCGCACCCCGGCTACTTCCGCGTCGTCTACCACGGCCGGGGCTTCCCCGACCTACTCACGTTGCCCAAGGTACGCACCTCATTGAATACAAGAAACAAAAAACACATTCATTTCAGATGCAGAAGACACATACATATACATTATTACAAATAACATAAAACAAACATGAAAAAAAAGGAGAAAGACAGCATATTATTTATTTATTATGAAAAATCCACAAACATAGTAGTTCATAGAATACTATATCTAAATATAATCTAATATATCTAAATTTCAAACTTATAAATATTTATCTTAAGTACAGTAGAACTACCCCTATAGTGAATCTAACTTAAAACACTCGCTTTTACGTGCACTATAAAACTATGCTATAACATTAAATTATAAATATGAAGAAGTTAAATCTAATACATTTTACATTAGACAAGACATTTTTTACATTGTACTTAATTGAGGGAAGCGAACCAAGTTTAAAAATGTCAAACCATCCTTACTTTCTCATAAGTACTACACATTCGATAAAGTGGGGAGTGGGCTAGCATATTTGTACTATTATTATGTGTCCCATAGCGCCCAAAAAAGATCAGTCTTCAGTGGTTGACCTTTCGGAGTCGTCGTAAGTCCCGGGTTCGATACCCAACAAAATCTAAATTTGTCTGTAGGGTGTTAAACATGTATTGATATAAAGTATTTATGTATGTATATGTAGTATATCAGATGTGTTATTATAGCAATACAAACCATAAATGGGGTGAATTTAAGTTCAATTTAACGCATATTAAGGTTCGCCGTTTGTTCGAGCATATATGTAAATAGTTTAGTATAGAGCTTACTAGTTGTGTTTGTACTAACTGTTTCCTACGAGTATTTTGTTATTAGATGACAAAATTGAATATTTAGTGTACTTTCGCTGTGATCCGAAATCCAAATTAAGACAAGTAAAGGAAAAATCAACTAAGATCAATTAACCAAGCTTAATTAACTAAGATTAATTAAGATTAACGTTACCTATCACAATTCGGAAGTTCTTAACTCTACACGTGTTTCGCCTAACCACAAGGCATCATCAGGAGATGCTGACTCTTCGAACGACAAGTCGATAGACTTGTCTTAATTTGGATTTCGGATCACAGCGGAAGTACACTAATTATTTAATTTTGTCTTCTATTTACAATGGATTTCCGCAAAGTAACGCCTGAGTCAATAAGTTATTTTGTTATTGTAATATTGAGCGTTATTCCCTTGTGGTCAGGGTTTCATCTACCGCGGCAACGAGTACGAGCAGCTGCAGGAGTTCATCGAGCGCATGCTGGACGAGTGGCCGGACGCTGAGGTGCTGCTGAAGCTGGACCCGCCCGGGGAGGACATCACGCACTCCGCCGGACAGTGTATCCTTCTATATGGACAAACTACAGTAGAACCTCGATAAGTCAAAAACCTCCAAATGTCGAAAACATGTTTCAAATCTAGAGTTAATAGGTATTTTCTAGGTAAGCGTGTAACATCGTAGGCCATAGTATTGTTTAACACCAGGCAAGCTGTGGTCAAACGCAAACCTATAAGCTATAAAAAAAAAAAAAAAAAAAAATGTTTTGTTCCCTTCCCTTTAAACACCAAAACTCCATAGGTTTTGGTGTTTGAAGTTAAGGGAACAAACCAAATTAAATTTTTCGAGTTGTAGAGTGAAAATTTGTACCAAAATGGCTTGGAGGGACTTGGTGATTATTTAAGACTAAGACTAAGCAATGGTACTTAGTCGAAAAAATCACCGAGTCCCCTCCAAGCCATTTTGCTACATATTTTCACTCTACAACTCGAAAAATTCAATTTGACCTCTGCATCTCGAACATAGCGACGTTTTATTTTACAACCTTTACAATCATTTGGAATTTATTACCTCTTTTGTTCGAACAAAAATAAGTTACCGACTTTAAGAACTTGCCGACAATGTGAGTACACTATTGTTTCTTAGAAAACATTTTAGGAGTATACGATAATCAATTTATGTCTCACGTAAACACGTGTTTGCTTGCTTAGTGTCAGGTGTTCAATTTTAATTTTCTGTGAAATTTAGTTTAGCAAGTCATTTGTTTTCGACTTAGTTAGAAGTAATTTGGTTCTACTATAAGAATATAGGTATTATTTAAAAAGTATTTATTTCTTTTTTGTTATTTTGTACGTGTAAACTAATATTTAACGATAAACTATGTTTATGAACCTTAACGAAGCGATTCAGATCTCCAAATCAACGCGGTGGAGCCGGTGCTGAGCGACAAGTTGAAGCGACTCTCCGGCAAGCCGATAGCGGAGCAAATACTGCAGTACTACAAACACAACAACGTTGACAAGTTTATGTTCTCAAGGCCCGTGCATCGACCTGGTATGACGATTTTTTTAAATATATTTATATACTACAGCAGATCGTCCCGGCTTCGCACGGGCAATAAAATAAAAGAGAAACAATATATAGCCAATGTTACTCGGGGAATATGTAGATTCCCAACGGTGAAAGAATTTTTTAAATCGGTCCAGTAGTTTCGTAGCCTATTTGCGTCTAACAATTGAACTAACAAAACATTTCCTTTTTAACCGACTTCAAAAAGGAGGAGGTTATATATTCGACGTGTATGTATTTTTTTTTTTTTTTATGTATGTTCACCGATTTCTCAGCCATTTGTGGATCGATTCTCAAAATTCTTTTTTTAATTGAAAGAGTATGGTTCTGAATTGGTCCCATTGTCACCAAAACTGGTTCTGATGATGGACTCCTAGGGAAATCGAAGAAAAACCTAAAAAGTTAGGTTATTTTTACGCATGAAGAGAGATTCACGCTCGTTTGGCTGTACTGATATTCATGAAATTTAAGAAGAAAATAGGTAAGACTATGTGTTAACACATACGCTATTTTTTATCCCGAAAATAAATACTATTCCCGTGGGATGCACCAAATAACATATAAATCTTTTTAACTTCTTCACGCTCGAACGGTTGTACTGACATCGATTAAATTTGGAATGAAGAAAGGTTAGACTATGTGTTTACACATAGGCTACTTTTTATCCCGAAAATAATTATTGTTCCCGTGGGATGCACCAAATAACACATGATACACTGATTTCGCTAAAATTTGATATAGGGGGTAGACTAGACCTTGTATAACACGAAGGTTACTTTTTATCTTAAAAGTCATTGCTATTCCCATGGGAAGCCCAAATAACTCGATAACCTATTTTACTTCTTCGCGCTCATACGGCAATACAGATTTCGCTCATAAAATTAGCAGCCTGGCTAACAAAAGTAATCTGACGCGAACATCGAGGCTAAGCAACGGCCCATGCGGCCAGTCTTTGGATGGGTAACCATGCACAAGACTTCCATAAAAAATGTGATATTTTCATCTGGGCGTTACTGTGCTTCGGATAACACGTTAATTTGTTGGGTCTGGACCACTACTCTTAGTACAAGCAGGGGTCAAACGGATAAGAAAATATTTACGCGCTCGCTTCGCTAGGAGTTATCCCGCTTCGTTCGAATTTCCCCCAGGATGATCTGGGCTTATGACACTCCAAATATTATATAATTTGTGCTGCTTTGGACTTCAAACGGTTCGAACAAATACGGTGAAAATTTTCGCGCTCGCTTCGCTCGCGCATAGCTCGCTTCGCTCGCAATTGGTTCTTGTACGTTTTGACACCACAAACATTATGTAATTTGTGCTGCTTTGGACTTCTTTATGTTCAAACGGTTCGAACAAATACGGTGAAAATTTTCGCGCTCGCTTCGCTCGCAATTGGTTCTAGTACGTATTGACACAACGCACATTATGTAATTTGTGCTGCTTTGGACTTTTTTATGCTCAAACGGTTGGAACAAATACGGTGAAAATTTTCGCGCTCGCTTCGCTCGCGCATAGCTCGTTTCGCTCGCATCCACCTCTTTTCGCTCGCACTTGGTTCTAGTAAGTTTTGACACAACAAACATTATGTAATTTGTGCTGCTTTGGACTTCTTTATGTTCAAACGGTTCGAACAAATACGGTGAAAATTTTCGCGCTCGCTTCGCTCGCGCATAGCTCGTTTCGCTCGCATCCATCTCTTTTCGCTCGCACTTGGTTCTAGTAAGTTTTAACACAACAAACATTATGTAATTTTTGCTGCTTTGGACTTCTTTATGCTCAAACGGTTGGAACAAATACGGTGAAAATTTTCGCGCTCGCTTCGCTCGCGCATAGCTCGTTTCGCTCGCGTCCACCTCTTTTCGCTCGCACTTGGTTCTAGTAAGTTTTAACACAACAAACATTATGTAATTTGTGCTGCTTTGGACTTTTTTATGCTCAAACGGTTGGAACAAATACGGTGAAAATTTTCGCGCTCGCTTCGCTCGCGCATAGCTCGTTTCGCTCGCATCCACCTCTTTTCGCTCGCACTTGGTTCTAGTAAGTTTTAACACAACAAACATTATGTAATTTTTGCTGCTTTGGACTTCTTTATGCTCAAACGGTTAGAACAAATACGGTGAAAATTTTCGCGCTCGCTTCGCTCGCAATTGGTTCTAGTACGTTTTGACACAACAAACATTATGTAATTTGTGCTGTTTTGGACTTTTTTATTCTCAAACGGTTGGAACAAATACGGTGAAAATTTTCGCGCTCGCTTCGCTCGCATCCAGCTCGATTTGCTCCCAATTGGTTGCCTGCCTGGCACACGCCAAATTTTTTCATCGTGAAGTTTATTTGGCTCTCCATAGCTAAAACTTAAACAAAATATCATTACCAACCACTAAAAATGTAAAAATAAAATTGTTTTAAAAAACAAACAACCGACTTCAAAAACACAACTAAAAAGGGAAAAATAATTTTAAGCCTAAATCAAATCAAGAATATATAAATAGAATAGGAGAGTTTATTTCACGTACTTATAAAAAACTATTTGCAATTTTTAGTAATCCTGTATTCTTGAAGTCGGTGCCATCTAATAAGAACAAATTAATGTTTGTTAAAAAAAACTATTTTCAATTGTCTTTCTTTGCTGGCACCGACTCCAAGAATACAGGATTACTAAAAATTGCAAATAGTTTTTTATAAGTACGTGAAATAAACTCTCCTATTCTATTTATATATTCTTGATTTGATTTAGGCTTAAAATTATTTTTCCCTTTTTAGTTGTGTTTTTGAAGTCGGTTGTTTGTTTTTTAAAACAATTTTATTATATATTGTATATTTTATACATTAAGAAAAAAACACGGAGAGTGGCAAGTCTTATTTTTAGTTACATGATATTCTAATACTTCCATCACTTTTGTGTATATTGGAATTAGCATATTTTGTCAAATGTAATCCTGTTTTCATTACTATGTAATTATGTTGTTAGAAATAGATGCGATGAAAATAAGTGTCCTCAGTCATTGCACGGAATGATTTTGTCTTGATAAAATTTGCACGACGTCTATTCGTCACATACTCATGATTAACACCTATAATGTACCTTTTATTTTTCCGTGAGGAAATGCATTTACGCATCTCCCGCCGCAAGCCTGGACGAGGCGAGCGGGGTATGTCGGGCTCGAGGGCCTGAGGGCCGTCACTACCGACTACAACCTCACGGTGTCCCATCTCACGACGGGGGCAGGGATGCAGGACCGCATAGTGCATTGCCGCTGCTCTCCCCGCCCAACCTATAATATGCAAATTATACCTATATTTATGCAAATTGGTAATTCGATTTTTGATTTTGAGGGTTGTATGTTTCCAGAGGAGAGAGTGGAGGGCTCGACGGAGGAGTTGTCTGGTCAGAACGAGTTCGCGACGCGCTGGCTCGAGCGGACCGAGCTGGAGATCAGTGATAAATTACCCGGTCAGTGCTTATACTTGTATACCTCCTCCTTCTCATCTGTAGTGATATACCTCATGACTGAGGTTCGTGACTCCCCGGCAGATTATTTATTTATTTATGTATTATTATTAATCACAAAAAGAATACATATTGTAATTGAAATATTTTACACTAGAGGTTGCCCGCGGCTCCGCCCGCGTGTAGATCGACTTTGGAATGATGTGACAGATTAGATCGTTTTCTCCAAGCCATTATTTTAAATTAAATACGTGAACCATACCACTTAGTGAACCACATACTTAAATTCCAATTCAGAAGTACAAAAACACAAAACTTTCCATTTGAACTTTCAACCCCAGTGGCATACCTTAATGCACTCCTGGTTAATATTTTTACAAATTTATTGTATATTATATATATATATGTATATATTATATTATTATATAAACTACAACTATAACAACTTTCAAGAATTTAACTTGATAAATAAAGAATTTTCCATACAAACTTTCACCCCCCATTACAAACCCTTAGTTCACCCCTGGCAAAAAAACTTGATACCATTATTTTTAATTTTACATAAACTATACATATACCAAATTTAATTGCTGGAAGTTCAAAAACAAAGAAGTTTCATACAAACTGTTTTACCCCCTTTCACCCCCTTAGGGGTGGAATTTCCAAAAATCCGTTCTTAGTACGCGTCTACATACTAAAACAAATACACCCTCCAAATTTCATAACCCTAGGACCAGCCGTTTGGGCTCTGCGTTGTCTATAGATGAATGAGTCAGGACAAAGAGTCTTATAGTATAGATTGCTTAAAATCGCTTCGTAAATAAGCCATTATTTCTCGTACAAAGTAAAGGATAAAAAATGGTTATTGTGGGTTATTCCTAAGAGATAAACATATACCATCACGGACTTTTTTGTAGACCTTTTTAAGTTGTACAATACTGTAGTAAATTGTTTTGATCTATCTTGTAGGATTCAGTCAGCGTTTGCAATGTAAGCGCAAAAATGTGTTTTTTTTACGACCTCACATTAAAAACCTCAAAAATTGTAGCCTATGTGTTATTCTGATGTATAAGCTATAGCCTATGTGTTATTCTGATGTATAAGCTATATTGTGGTAAAGTTTCATTCAAATCCATTCAGTAGTTTTTACGTGAAAGAGTAACAAACATACATCCATACATCCACACATCCATACATACAAACTTTCGCCTTTATAATATTAGTAGGATAAAAAACCTGAGTTTATTCAAGATAAAAGGAGTTGCATTTCTTATACTACAAGGTAGCTTATTGTGTAGCTTAGGGCCACCAATATAGACCGATTTTTCTAATTTGGCTATCGTGTGGGCAGGTGTGGCGAGCCTATCCTTCCACCTAGTGCCGTACTCATGGGATGCTCCCTGTGCGGTAAACTCCTCAGGATGAGTCCTTTTAAACATACATACTTGGAGTACTTGTCAGGTCCTCTTCAGAGCTGTTACTCTGCGTGCCTTAGAGTAATTAATTTATTTATTTGTCAAATAGCACCGCACAAACGAGTTACACTAATGCAAATACAAATACAAATCATTTATTGATAACATCAAAGCTACAAGTCAAATAATATGATATCATTACAAATATATATGATATGTATCCATGTCCATCCATGCATTTATATATTTATTTATTTATATTTATATGAATCAAATGTCAATTTGTCAATTTAAATGTCAATTTTCAAATTTAGATAATCATTTATATTGTACAAAGTTTTTATGATAAACTTTATACAACATACTAATTTAAATGAACTTAAACATAACATAAAAAACAACATTCAAATAATTCATACATAATCAAAAAATTTATAAATAAAAAATTCTACACAAATACAAAATAAAAATGTCAATATAATGTTAAAATAAAAGTATTTCCATGGCAAAATTATTAAAACAGAAATTATTAGCATAATATTTGTTCGTATGTTGAATGACATTGGCCGATTTTGTATTATCTGTTGAAAAAATTCAAAGTTCCAAGTTTTAGTTTTACCCACACCGGCTCCCGGTATGTCAACAGTTGCGGCGAAAATGTGTTTATACCGGGAGCCGGTGTTTCAACATACAAGTGGTTATTGTAGATTTTCTCGTATAATAGGGTGTGTACGTTGTCAGGTTGTGATGACGATCTCGTTGGCGTAAAGGTTACCATGCCGGTCTGCTAATCAGAAGGTTCCGGGTTCGATTCCCGGCCCGGTCAACATCTTTGTACTTCACTAAATTTGTTGGCTGTGGGTCTGGGTGTTAAATATGTATTTATATATAATATGTATGTATGTATGTGTAGTATATCAGTTGTGTTAGCAACCATAATACGAGCTAGAAGTGGTTCAGTATGGGGCTAACCAGTCATGTGTGAATGTGTCCTTATATTTTATTTGTATTTTTTTATAGGTATTCTCCGGTGGTTCCCGGTGGTGTCGTCCCGCACGTACTGGGTGTCCCCGGTGGAGGCGGCCGTGGAGGCGCTGCGGAACACCAACCGCACGCTGCGCTCGCTCGTGCTGGAGGCGCGCTCGGGGGACGCGCCGCTGCAGCCGCTCACCATGCGCCTGCTAGGTACCGTGACCCCACCCATCACAATACTAGACACGATTGCTCATAAGCATACAATAAAGCGGCGCGAAAGTTAGGCCATCATTACCGATGAAACCTTTTTAGAAAGAAAGAAAGAAAGAACACATTTATTTCAGACACAGAAGATACAATCATATACATTATTTTAAATTACATAAAAGAACATGAAAAAAAGACAGCATAGTATGTGTCCCCTAGCGTCCGAAAAAGGTCAGCCCTCAGTATAAACGCTACAGATTTCTCTGCAGCACTGATTTTAAGGACCAACCTTTAGAGACGCGTGGGGATACAGATGAAGTAAAAGTGAAGAAAAAATAAAATAGCAAACACATAAAATACATGAATAAGACAATAAATAAACGAAAATAATAATAATAATGATAAAACAAACAGACAATTGCAAAAACAAAGAATTAGAAACACCACCAAACACATAAAAAACCATATATAAAAAATAATAATAATATAATATATATTAAAAAGTCTAGCAGTCTTCTTTTCTGAAGCTGCTGTTGGCTAATACTATTTTGGCTACTTGTTGCTAAGACTAGTGGTGGTAATTGAAACAGCGATTACAGGAACATAGTTTATTGAACATCGTATATTTATTTAAAACAAATTTGATTCGCGCCACAGTAACGAATAACGGCAGTATCTTATTGCCCTCTCGCTCGCCCGCGCGCGCACCGCTCACACCTCGCTTTACTATAAGTAAACATTTAGTTGCGGCGCGTGCAGTCGGCCGGAGTGTACGACGCAGGGATGGTGTCCGTCGGTGTTGAATGATGTACGATTTTCAACAAGAGGTTGAGCGTATATTATATTTATTAGTCTTTGGTTACTAACCACTATTTGCTCTCAAAATCAATTCAAATTGATTGAGAACATGGTTAATTATAGTAAGTGCAATAACAGTTTAATTAAAGCAAGAGTCTTAACGAACTTACACACTTATCGGTTGTATTGTACTTTCCCCCCGGTGTTATAATACGTTGCCCCCGGTGGTATTGTACGTTGCCCCCGGTGGTATTGTACGTTGCCCCCGGTGGTATTGTACGTTGCCCCCGGTGGTATTGTACGTTGCCCCCGGTGGTATAGTACGTTGCCCCCGGTTGTATTGTACGTTGCCCTCGGTGGTATAGTACGTTGCCCCCGGTGGTATAGTACGTTGCCCCCGGTGATATTGTACGTTGCCACCGGTGGTATAGTACGTTGCCCCCGGTGGTATAGTACACAGGTCTCCCATGTTGCAGGTATCCTGGACCCGGCAGTGCAGGGCGGGCTGGTGCACTACGAGCGTGCGTTCCTCACTCCGGCGTACGCGGAGCGTCACCCCGAGCACGCAGCCTTGCTCGCTGAGTTGAAGGATCTCATTGCTGACCAGGTTACCTTTGGTTTCTAATTAACCCCCCACTGGGTGTTACGCAAGCCCCACTATCTCATTAATACTTACTTCCACAGTCAAGAATACGTCTTGTTATCACTACATCCATGAACTTTTCCTAACTAACGATTAATTATAAATACTTATTTTTGTTGATTTTGCATGTACTGCACGACGATTGATATCTACTTAAATAAAATAAATTTTCCATAACATTAATTTACGATTAATGAGATGATAATATGAGTAATACGTGTATATGTAACATTAATATAGTCATTCCAAAAATTACTATAATCAATGTTTTTTATAATGTATTTTTAAATATTTTTTTCAGGTATATATAATGAGTGTAATTTAGGAGAAGTACAGCTGTCTATATTACAAGCTCTTGCCTAGCTTAGACAGCTGAAGATCTACTGAAGTAATATAAATGTACTCTTTTTTGTAAACTACATTCTTATTTTTTTCTTCAATTAATTTATATATTTGTACCAAAGTTACCTGTGCCAATAAAAACAATTTGATTTGATTTATAGGTTTCACGTGTGTGTAGTATTGTAGCTCGGACGGAAGAACTGTTTCTTTTTGTTTGAAATGTTTACCGGCCCTAGAAGCGCCACCAAACACGGTGTAGGTTTATTGTTATAGTACATTACGATATCAGTGCGTAAAGATGGTTATATCATGCGAGGCGGAAGAAAACATCTTATATTTTAAATAAACTCAATTTGTGAATGGATACTGTTGCTTTCCCGCGATTATAAGAGCGCGCTAGCGCTGCTAACCAGCGCCGCTCGGCGATTAGTTCGAAATTTAAATAATGGGGCGTTTTACAAATTTGAATTTCGCTCGTAAATTTTCGACTTTTTTTATTAATGTTTTAAATAATTAAATACATATTAAATTAGAAATTAGATTTGAACCTACAAACAGTAAAAGAAGAAATAGAGTCATACAGCAATAAATATCAAAATAGACTAGACCAACATGTAAATCAACTGGCTGCTGAATTGAGGGGAGTGGGCAGTGTGAGATTCTCTCGACTAAAGAGAAATAGCATACCAGATTTAGCAATAAGATTTGCGGACAGAAGATGAGTATGGCATCAATGGGTGCTCAGCTCAGCTGAAGATATTTATCTGACGATGAAAATCTGACACCATATTAGATAATTGTTCCCTGGGAACAGATTGCTAAGTAGCAGGATATATAAAAAAAAAAAAAATAGAAAATAACTAATTGAGTGTAATACTAGGACCTTAGAAGCTCAGGGAAAAAATCAGGGCATTTTATTCTTTATGCATTAATCCCTTATTACATGAGCTTTATGAGTAAGGGTGTTAATGATACTGCAAGGGTGTTAAGAATGGGTATTGACGTGTGGGTGGTGCAGGTGCCGCTGCTGGCGGCGGGTCTGGAGGCGCACGGCGCGCGGCGGCCGGCTGCGCTGGACTCGCTGCACGCGCACATGCTGGCCTGCTTCCGCCGCGTGCAGCAACACGTGCACCAGCGCTACGGGAGGAAGGTGAGTGCACTCCTCGAGCCTGCGGGGCCGAGCTGGAGACCTGGGGGTTCATGATGTTTGCTTAGCAAACACTATCAATAAATAAATAAATATTAGGACACATTCACACACGGCTGGTTAGCTCCATACTGAACCATTTCTAGCTCGTATTATGGTTGCTAACACAACTGATATACTACATATACATACATACATCTTATATATAAAATTTCCGTGTCACAGTGTTTGTTACCGTACTCCTCCGAAACGGCTTGACCGATTTTTTCCAAATTTTATATGCGTATTCTGTAGGTCTGAGAATCGGCTACTGTATATTTAGGAATAATTATTAAGGCAAAACAACGTTTGCCGGGTCAGCTAGTATACATATATACATACATATTATATATAAATACATATTCAACACCCAGATCCACAGCCAACAAATTTAATTACGCTCAAAGATGTTGACCGGGCCGGGAATCTAACCCAGAACCTTCTGATTAGCAGACCGGCATGGTAACCTTTACGCCAACGAGGTTTTCATTAATTAGAGTACGCACACCTTAAACATAAAGCGAGTGCAAATACACACATAACTTGAAAAACAAGTCATTGGTGTACTTGGTCGTCGGATTGAAAAGCAGACGCTATTATCACCGAGCCACACTCGCTGTGATAGCTTAGAAAATACTATTAATCAAAGTACGCTCACATATAACACAAAAACTTAAATGAAACCGACACCACCTAGTGGGAAAAGGTGAAATAAAGAAAAAGATTACATAAAACATAACAGGTTTAAGGAGAGAATAGAATTGCATTACGCTCAAATACAACCTTTTATTCGCTGCTAAAACGGATTAAATACAAATTGTTCAGGTACTTACATATTATGAGTGTAATATAGGGGAAGTACAGCTGTCTATATTACAGGCTATAAGCCTAGTTTAGATAGTTGTAGATCAACTGTTCTAGAAATACAAATGTACTCTTTTTTGTATACATTATTTTTTCCTTTAATAAAAAAAATACATCTTAATGTGTATAAATCTCGTGTCACAATGTTTGTCCTCAATGGTAAACCACTTAACCGATTATAACAAAATTCGCACACAATGTGCAGTTCGATCCAACTTGAGAGATAGGATAGTTTAAACTTCAAATTATAGTCGCAATTTTAATTTATTGCTAATTATTGTCTGTTATTATTTGACAGTCTCAATTATCTGTTAACTCCAAATGATTCTAACAGATGTCGATACCTTTCGACTGGGTTGAGTAAGTGATCAATAGATGGCGCTGTACCCCTAAGTGAGGCAAAACAACGTTTGCCGGGTCAGCTAGTTTATTATATATAATGTTTTCGAGTTTCAACATAGATGTCGCTAGCTGGGAGAAAGCTACTGAGGTTTCAACATTTAGCTCGTAAACGTGAAACGCGCCACCAACGCGATATAAATCCGCAGCCTCTCTCCACACGAAGGCAATACACTTGCCATACACGTGACCGCACCTGCGGCTCTCGCATCGGCTTGTTCAGCCACGAGCGCAGATGCAATAACCATCCGGACGCTACTATGCGTGCCAACTAAGAATAGGATCGCGTTTGCTTCAACTTCACACGATAACTGTCAAAAAAGTACTGCTAGCAAAGAAAGCGTAAAAAATAAATTTAATAATTATTTTTTTGGTTCATAGATATAAATTTAATTATTGTTTAATTATTCTTGATTTTATTACTGGATAATTTTGGATTAATTAATTCTACAGTTAAGAAGTACCCAAGGAAAATTAACAAAACCTAAAAAAAATCACTTGACGAGACATTGGTTTTGGATAGTTTCGATTTAAGTGCTGTAAGCAGTATAATAAACTATTTTTATTTGGTACAAAAAGAAGTGACAACAATGAAAAAGAAATTATATTTTTATAAATATGTTTTTACTTTCAAATCCTACTCATTTATAATTAATTTGCCGTGAAATGTATAAGAAATAGCAAAACAGCGTACGTTAAACATATAAACTGAAAATAATTTGGTCATAAAAACACTTTAGTTATGAAGTTTGCGCGTATGATTGAGCAAGATGGCGGTTTCGACAGTCCTATTCTTAGTTGGCACGCATAGTACATGACATCATCTTTCGTAAATAAAATGGGCTAATGATGATGATGACACCTCAGAGTAAGCGTGTGTTTGTCTGCAGACGTGCGACCTGGAGGCGGAGTGCCCGGAGGTGCAGCTCCGCATCAACCTGCGCGACACCCCCGACACCTCCTCCAACAGGATCTCCGACGTCTCCACCAGCACCGAGTGAGTGGTCACTCCTCAGACTAGTATGGATATGGTTGTACGAGGTAGCGGAAGTGGAGGTCGACCTAGGAAGACGTGGCTGAATTGGGTATTTGAAAAAAAAAATTTTGTAATAAATAGAAAGATTATATATTAGTTTTATGACAAAACTATTTTTTTAATATTTTTTTTTTATTATTACTCGATGCAGTTGATAGGAAAATGAAAACTAACGTGATGACGTTACACGCGCTCGGGTTTGTTCGGGAGTTGTCGGCGTGACTTCGGTACTGGATTCAAACATTAATTTTTATTTTGAAATAACTTTTGAATTATTGCAAAAAAAAAAAAAAGTAGTTTTGTTATAAAACTAATATAATATAATCTTTCTATTTATCACAATTTTTTTTTTCAAATATCCAATTGTGTAAATGAGGATATGAAAGAAAAGGGAGTGAATGTAGATATGACAGCTGACAGAATCGAGTGGAAGAGGAAAACTTGCTGTGCCGACCCCACCTCGTGGGAAAAGATTGAGGAAGAAGAGGGGTTTATGGTTTTCGGATGCTAGGGGACACATACTAAGCTGTCTTTCTTATTTTTAGGGTTCCGTACCTAAAAGATAAAAACGGGAAACCCTATTACGAGACCTGGAGATGAGATGCCAGGGTTGGGTCAAGTGGCGTGCCTTGGGAGAGGCCTATGTCCAGCAGTGGACGCAGATGGGCTGATGATAATGATAAATACTAAGCCTTCTTTGTCTGTCTCCAGGCTATATCTCAGAAACTGTGATACGTTATATCTCGAGTTATATCGTATTTATTTATTAATGTTAACTGAACTGACTTAACATTTTCTTTTTTTTCAGTTCTTCAGTGAAAAGTCCAGGCCGATTTTTTCCTAGGTAAGGCATACATTTTATTGGGGCGGATTAATAGCGTTGAGCGGGAACAATAAAAATTTTAACAGTTTATTAGATTTTTTACGTCAATTACTAAAGAAATTGAAACATTGTTTGCGGGTGGGTGTATATGATTAATATGGTGTACTGTAACGTAACGACGTTGATATGCGTTGATGAGATCATAATGACGCTTACCATCAGGTGAATTGTGGTCAAGCGTAAACCCATCTAGTAGGTATAAATAATATAAATAAAAATAGCCTTAATTTCCCAACTTAAATACATGCATTTACAGCAATCTTATTATATTTTAAAAGTTAGTGATAAAGATTAGTATTCTTTTTAGATTATTTACAGTTATAGTTTTATTGTCTAAATGTATTTATCAGAATGTAAAATAGGAGGTATAAAGAAAGTTAAATAAGTAAAACACTTTTTTTGTTTTTAAAACGTACTATGACTATTTTAAGACTAATTTAGACTAAATGGTTGCAGAAACAGCGCGGGAGGCAGTGTAGTCAGCTATCTCACTCTACAAAACTCACCGAGAAAGAAAAACAAGCGGCAAGGGAGAAAGGTACACTATTTTTTTTATATTTTATCATAATTTATTTTGTAGTGGTCGATAAAAAACAAAGATTGTAAACATAGAATTAAGAGAATTATGGAGATAATAAGTATGCTCAGAATAGGCATGCTCCACCATCCGTCGCCCTGCTGGTGAAATGCTTTGCTGTAATTATTAATAAATCGATATTTTAGTCAAACAATACATCATTATTTATTATTAATGTAAGGCTATGTATGGCGATCGATGCAAAAATGCCCCTTAAACTGAAGGTTTACAAGGCGATCATTAGACCTGTCGTACTGTATGGGTCTGAATTTTGGGGAACGAAAGTAGGACATATAAGAGGAGTGCATGCGGCAGAGATACGAATGTTGAGATAGATGTGTGGAGTGACAAGAATGAATAAAATAAGAAATGAGCACATTACAGGAAGTTTGAAAGTAGCGCCAGTGAATGAGA
The DNA here is from genome assembly GCA_035578125.1 of Mellilla xanthometata. NCBI lineage: Eukaryota > Metazoa > Arthropoda > Insecta > Lepidoptera > Geometridae > Mellilla > Mellilla xanthometata. The sequence continues at coordinate 6,228,053 of JAPUBQ010000030.1, forward strand.
AACTAAACAGTGGAAGGTTAGCGTGGTATGGACATGTGATGCGTAGAGAGGAGATGCATGTCACTAGGAGATGTATGGAAATGAAAGTGCAAGGAAGAAAGGCAAGAGGCCGACCGAAGAAGACATGGATGGAGTGTGTGAATGAGGACATGAGAGAGAAAGGAGTGAGTGTAGAGACGACAGCTGATAGAGGAGAGTGGAAGAGGAAAAATTGTTGTGCCGACCCCACCTAGTGGAATAAGGCAAGAAAGAAGAAGAAGAATGTAAGGCTATGTATGTTACACGCATAGGGGAAGTCGGAGGAGGACATTTAATTGAGGAAAAGTTACGTATATCAATGAAAGGTATTGTAATTTTTAAATATTTAAAAATATTGCTAAAAATATTTTTTTTGTATCATTTTTATGTACTTATTTTTCCAATATTTCCTCTTCAGAGCGAAGTAGGCACCCAGTGGTACACGCCGCACTCCACGCCCAACGGTGGGAGTCAAGCGCGCGAGACCATGCCCAGCTGTGGGTTCACCTCCACTCCCACACCCACGCCCACGCCCACGGTCTCCAATGACACTCCCACCGCTTCCCCGCTTAGGGAGCTCACTCAAGAGGTAATTATTACATTATTGTAATCATTTTTCTTTGTAAAATAGTTAAAAACGCTTGAAAAATCTAGAACATGCTATTACATCGATATATACGGTTACTAGTAACTAGCACCAGCCTATTAAGGGCAGCAACTTTAGTTCTTCAGATTGTAAATTCGCGATAATTAAATACATTTTGCTATTTACTTGTAGTTGCCATAGCTATTCAGCGCGGTAAAGCAGCGAGCGTGATGGGCACCTTTGCACCGGGGGCGAGTGGGGGCGGGTTATTTGATTAGTAATATTAATATTAGTATTTGTTTTTAATAAGTGACATTTATACAACCAATATTTACTATGTCAATACCAATATTATAAATAGTAAAAGTTAGTTTTTGTTTGACGCGAATAGGCTCCGAAACTACTGGACCGATTTGAAAAATTCTTTCACCGTTGGGAAGCTACATTATCCCTGAGTAACATAGGCTTTATTTTGTTTCTCTTTACAACTTTGACTATTTTATAGCCCTTGCGAAGCCGGGGCTGGCTGCTAGTAACCTTATAAAATGCTTGATATGAACATTTGCTATATTTCATTGTCAGATAATTCGTATTATCTTTTATATCGGTGACTTCTAGCGTCACCCGAAATATAAAGTTTTAGACTAATATTTCATAACTTTAGAGCATTTCTCATTGATAATATCCCTATTGATGGCGATAACTTTACCCCTCTTCCGAAACAAGTAAGTGATTCATCTCTAATTAATTAATAAATGTAAGCGTTTTACCCATTTATCAATCACCATCGGCTGCGCCGTTCTGGCAATAAAATTCTCGTAGTTGTGTCTGATGACGTCTGGAGTCCCAGCGCTGGATCTCTGCTCACAGAGACCAGAACAAAAAGTGTCTTGGCACAAATACATGCTGTTGTATTAAACATTTTAATTTTGACCGGCACCCCTCTACAGTGCCAACAATTTCATTTTATGTTATGTCTATAAATCTGTAAATTTGTTTGCTATATTGGTCTCGCGAGCCTTTTTAAATTACTTTTTATTTATTAAATCAAAATTGCTCGAAGTAATCCAAGATATCATATATAAGCTTTTAGAGGCATTTCATTTATTTGTACGGATAAGCTTATTTTTTCAGTAATCCTAAATCACTTAATGAAGAATACAGAAATAATGACAAACACGCGAAAATTAAACACCTTTTGATTGAAATATAGTCCCTCCTGCTCTACCGCACGGACACATTATAGCTCTGTCCTTTGCTAGCACCGCGTCCCGCGACCGCAGAGGTGAACAGTGCTAATATGAGACATTGCTTACATCGCCCATTAATTGGGATATTATCATTGGCATTAGTACACGCACGTATAAGAAACAACTGTGACTTATCCCTCAGAAATGTAGCAAATGGTCATTAATCATATGTGTTATTATTAGCTAATGAGCTTTATTTATTTTTATTATATGATATTGCTTTGCTTTGTCGCCATTTTTCGTCAAATACATTGTAAACTCCATGTAACGTCACTCGATTTAACGACAAACTCTAAAGCGTCGAAATCAATTGGGTTTAGTTGGTTTAACTTGTATTCCGTACAATGGTACATTCTCTCCATTTAACGACCACTCTCTATAATGCCATAAAATGCACAGGCCCTTCAGTGTCGTTATATAGAGTTTACACTGTATTTGCTCAGATTAAATATTTTTTTTAGAAATATTAGGGTTCTTATACGAACGAATTACAGGTCAGATGTGTGTTGGACTCTCACACGAAGGGTACTATCTATTAAAAAATATGCAAAAAACCAAGAATGCTGTATGAGAGATCCTCTAAAATTATCATGTATTTGATTCAGTTATTAGTCGCTTATTCAGAAATATATCATCAGTGAATTTCATTTGTCTACTACCTATCTCGGTTTATGAGATACAACCTGGTGACAAAAAGACATACAGATAGATTTATAGAGTCCTAGTAAAAGAGTAGCGCCTGTAGCTCGGCTAGCTAAGGTGATCTGACGTGATCATCGAAGCTAAGCAACGGTCGATGCGGACGGAAATTGGATGGGTGACCATGCACAAGACTGTCGTTTTTCAAGTGGCATTTTTACCAGGGCGCTACTGTGGGTCGGATGACACGTTAAATTGTAGGCTCCGGCTGTTAGTCTCAGTACAAGCAGTCGTTAAGCCAAGTCAGGGGCCTTCGGGTGGTTTGAAAACTCTCGACACCAGAGCTTGGCCCCTTAGCTCATACAAAGAAGAAGAAGTAAAAGGGTGCCATTGGACACCCTTTTGGATTGTTTGGAACTTTATAATGATAAAATAAATGAAATACAAATTATTTATTGATAACACCAAAGTTACAAGTCAAGAAGTCGAAAGAAAAGCGAGTAGAGAGAATCATTTTGGGCTATCGGCGACCCCTCCAAGGAATCTGACTTTGACAGCTAATCTGTCTTGTCAATCACTTCGTTCGTTGTTCGAAGTTGTGGCCAGGCTAAACTCCTTAAAGCCACTTACCAATGAAACCAACAAGTTACAGTAACTATTGTAGATGTAGTGGTAGTATAAGTAGTGTGCGCGTGGTGGTGGGGTAGTAGCGGTGTTAACGCGGCATCAGTGGTGGGTCGGTCCGCAGCTGGTGCCGGAGCGGCGGCCGCGGCCCGACGCCGAGCGCGACCGCCGCCACTCACAGCGCGCCAGCCTGCTCGCGCCCTGCTCCGCCACGCACTCCAACAGGGACTCTGTCGGTGAGACTCTCTCACACACACACACACATACTACACTTCTCACATACGTACATACACAAATTACATGCATATACTTCACTATACTACTTTGACGAAGCCTTTGCTATTGAATTGTTGTGTATGAAAAAAGTATGTAAATTCGAGTAATATCATTTTTACTAGAAAAACGTGTGTAATATATGTATTAGAGAAGATTCCATACATAATGTTACTAATTATTTTTAATTCATTATAATTATACTTATTAATTGTATTCTATTCATAGGTACAACACGATACTCTAATGCACAATTTTCACATAGAAACACACGCGATATATTATTTTATGTGTGTGTGTGTGTTTATAAAAAGTAACAAAATATTATGTGATCTATATTATAGATCACATAATATTTTTATTATTTCCAAACCTTTTGTAACTATATCAGTGTAACTAGCATACGATTTTGACTTAGAAGTTTTCATGAATTCTAATCTTTACTTGACGTTTTTTTCATTACACCATAAAACACAACACACACACACAATCACACATCAATACACAATGTAATCACACACATTTCTAGTTCCAGGGTTTTCCATGTAAGGGACAGAACCTAATTTTTAATAAGTTTTAATGAAAAGTCATTCCTTAGAAGGTCATCCATTGTGGATGAAAACTATTTCGTTTAAAAACATGAGCTTACATATCAATGTGTCTAACAATCATATTGACATATATACTTATATGTTTAAATAGCTACGCTATTATATTGCGCTTAATGCATTTTATTGTTAATTAAATCACAGTAATTATAATTAACTTACATAAATGTTAAATAGTAAGAGAAAGCAAAATATGCAGCAAAAAGAAGAATGCTTTGCAAGATTCGAACCATCGATCTTCTGATTCATATGTACCATTATATAGTATACATTTTATGAAAAAAATATGATAAAAAGAAAGAAAACCACTGTGTTTTTTTTACATTGAATGGGCTTGTGCTTGACCAAAATTCAACTGATGGTTAGCGATATTCTAATCTAAGATGAAGTGCGCTTGCCTAGAAGAACTGGTTCACTCTTGCCTTGAAACTGTACTATATTTTTTAAACATACAGTAGAAACTCGTTTAACCGTACTAAGTTTTGTTGTTAAGTATTCGGATAATCGAAAGCATGCAGAAAATAGTTTTTTTTAAATATTTAAGGATGAGAAGTCGGCGCGGGCGGGGTGATGCCAGTAGGTAACGTCCGACACTGCTTGCAATAATACAACTTTAGACCATTGGTCTGTAGTCCGGATAATCGCGAATCCGTCTAACTAAGGGCCGGATAAACGAGTTTCTACTGTATTTTAATAATTAAAATACAGTACAATTTAGTAGGCACTTACATGTTTTTATTTAATTAATTCACAAATAATTTATTATATATTTGACATTTTTGACATTCTGAAATTTAAACTCACTATTATTTTACTTAATTAATTATTATTTACAAGAAAATTGAGATATTAAAAAAAAAATTAAACAAGAGTTTTTTTTGATAATTAAATTTAAATTTAAATTTTGATAAATAGTGACATTGTGATTGTGAATTTGAAACAGAACTGTAATTGAATAAATGGCTTTTTTACTTTACTTTACTTACATGTTTTTATTTAAATATTCAGGAACAACAGACTCTAACCAAGAAGACGAGGAGAAGCCACCGTTACCACCAAAGAAAGAGTCCAACCGGAACACGGAAGTTCCCGTAGAGGACACGAATAACAACGGGGAATCGAACCCGCTGCCCGTGCGATATAACTACGACACTGTATGGGCGCCTCGCGGTTCCTTCCTTTACGCTAGCATGGCTAAAACTAAGGGAGAGAAAGCACCCACCCCACCGCCGAAGAAACGAAACGCACAGTAAAAAAAATGCGTTTCGTTTTTCGAGTTTTTGTATAATTTTGTTTAAGAGTATTTTGAATACGATAATTAAAAATACAACGTAATATTTTGACACTGCTCTGTCACGAAGGAATATTTTTTCTCGATTTACTTAAGTTTTTGACGTGACAACGTCTTAAATTAGGTTGCGGCTGGGAGTCACTTATGAAAAAGTGTAACGCCCGGTAACGTTACGATGAGTCACCGAACGAGAGAGAGGCCCGCCGAATGCCTTGCGTCTCTCTCCCACTCAACTATGATCGGTCTGCGTGACGTTGTCACGTAAAATCTTCGCCCGTAAAACCGACTTTACAGGCAACCATTTTTTTTTCTTTTGAAGGAAACGTGACGACATTTTTTTTTAAGTTTTTACGTTTCGACTCTGCTTTGTATGTGTTAATAATATTTACAATATATAGTTTCCGTTTTGCGTTTTGAACTTGCTTAAAAAAACTTGATCAAAAGACACCCGATGGATAAACCTAATTTTTTTTTTTAGGTTATAAGTAATTATATTAAACTTAATCAGTAGGCTCAATCGCAACTCCACCTGAAACGAATGGCGCTGTTGTCAATTATTGAATACTTTCAGTGATAGCCGTATTTGACTTCCGAACAAATTTTGGAGATGCGACGTTGCCATACCGTGCGCAAAAAGTGTCGTGACAACTTTTCGTAAGATTTTTTTCCGTCTAGCCCCTTTCATAACGCGCGATAAAGAACTTCGTTCTTAAAAGCATATTTGTATAAAATTATTCTATGATATTATATAGTGAAATTATTGAATAGATATTATATTATTAGTTGGAATTATTGACTAAACTAAGTATTATTCTTGAAACGTGATTTTTATGAGAAATGATTTGTCGATTTATTTATTTAGAATTAATATTTTTTATTACTTTGACATTTGCAACTAGTGCCATTTTGAGAAACAAAAAACGTAAAATGATCCGTTTTTGAGGGCGATTAATATCTGAACAATTTTTTTTATTTTTATTATTTTACAAGAGACTGCGTTTCGATATTACATTAACAACATATTTATATCCTTAGGGTCCAATGACTGCTGCGTTTCGTTTATACGTAACAATTCTTAGATTTATTATATTTTAAGTTTGTCGCCCACCATTAAAAGTAACATAGGTACTTATCAGTGTTACCATAATATACTAAATATAAATGATTTTCTAGGTCAAAAATATCAAAGAACTTAGCTTAAAGTGTTTAGTTTAAAACATGTAATTTCTTTTGTGATAAATAAATCCTAAGATGCCATGTTTTCAATTATTGAGTTCCCATATTTTTGTGCTTCCAAAAATGATTGTATAAAATAGTTTAGTTTCTATATAAGTATAAGTATTTAAGGTAAATCGTAAATGATCTAAAAGTGTATATATACATACGTTCAGTATTTTTAGTTTTGTGATCTAAATTGTATTGTTTTTTGGAGGCTTCAAAATTTTGCTTTTTTTATACAATGATAGCCAAAAATCGTTAATGTTACCCACTTTGATCAATCATGGCCATAGTTTCGACCAAATATTTTGGGGTTTAGAATATTTTTACATACTAATTTTTTTTTTAATATTAGCGCCTATAGCTCGGCTAGCTAAGGTGATCTGACGCGATCATCAAAGCTAAGCAACGGTTGATGTGACAGTGTTTGGATGGGTGACCATGCACAAGACTGTCGTTTTTAAGTGGCATTTTCGCCTGGGCGCTACCGTGGGTCAGATGACACGTTTAATTGTAGGCCCCGTCTGTTAGTTAAGACTAACAGCCGAGACCTACAATTTAACGTGCAAGCAGTCATTAAGCCAAGTCAGAGGCCTTCGGGTGGCTTGAAAACTCTCGACACCAGAGCTTGGCCACTTAGCTCATACGAGGTAGAAAATATAAATATTGTAGGTGTTAAAATCAGATGAACATAAAAAACTCCCGCAATGTTGGAGTGAGATAGATAGTATACGTTTGACTCTCTCGCACTTACGGACTTAGTTTACTCAACACGTGCAAGCGAGAAGGCAATGTTACCTATCCTTATCTGATTTTAAAACTTAGTGAAGTTTTAATACTGTAATACGTTTAGAATATCTTAAGACATGGTGAAAATTATTCATAATATTATGATTGTAAATATTGATTTATTTTATTGAATAAAACCAAGTGTTATTCGATCTTATTTTTTTATTTTTTTGTATTTTTGCATTTGCATTTTTGTATTTCAAAGAAAAGCGTGTGTGGTAGAAAAAACGGCTGTTTTTTAATTTTCTCCCCTGGTTCGATTCCAGCCCTACACCAATGACTTGTTTTTCAAGTTATGTGTGGATTTGCACTCGCTTTACGGTGAAGGAAAACATCGTGAGGAAACCGGCATGTTTGAAGACGAGAATATTAAGCATTCCTATAACGTTACAGGATTGTTTCTAAGTCTCTGATCTCTATATATGATATTTTCGATTTGGCAAAAAAAACACTTTCATAATATTTGTATGAATTCAGTATTGTTTGTCAAACTACCATAATTAATGTGTTTATGATCTCTACAAACCTCCATATCTTTCTAGGTTAGAGTTTCTCGTAAAAACAACTAACCTGCCGTAATTTTAGGACTGTTTAAATATTCTACAATATAAATAGTAATTAAATATAAGCTCTTATGTGCTCAAAATAAGGTTCAAAATCACAAGCTATAATTTGAGACTTTAAAATGGTTTTGCACGAATATTCTATTTTTGTCAGTCTGTTAAATGCTATTTAATTACCAAGATAAGGTTTATTTTAGTAAAACTAGAACAGAGGTAATCCTTGTGATAAAAATAAAACTAGGTGAACATAATTATAGAAAAATACTATTGCACTTAAATATTACATAGTACAGGGTAAACTCCATCTAACGTCACTCGATATAACTACAAACTCTTTAAAGCGACGAAATTAATTGGCTTTTGTTGGTTTAGCTTGTATTCCATACAATGATAGTGTGCGATCCTTACATTGCATTAGATTCGATGGTGGTACAACACTATTTGCCACTGCCCGAAATGTCTTTTTTTGTTCTACCCTCGACTCTGGATGAGAGCGGAAAAAGACAACTGACATATAAGTGCCAGCGAGTGGATCGACGACGTAGGTCGCATCTTCTTCAAAATCACAAAAAGGACGTTCCTTTAGCTCCGTGAGCTCTGCAAATAGCTGCCGTGCACTATTTTACAACCCAGTACGTGTGTGTGTGTCGACATCCGATAAGATCACACTTTACCCAGGAGAACTCTCACCCGACCAGCCCTGTCTTGGAACGGCATTAGAAGCATTGAAGGTAAGTGGTAGATATTTTGGCCTCCTCTTATCTGTGTTCTTGTTTGGATCGGTGCATCACCATTGCATTGTAATTTTTTTATACAGTCCACTAAGCTCCCATTATCTGAATGTTCATATATCGAACAGATAGATTCTCTCCATTTAACGACCACTCTCTATAACGCCATAAAATGAGCAGTCCCTTCAGTGTCGTTATATAGAGATATTATGAGTATTATTATTATGCATTATGAGTATTATCCCACGGGAACCACAATTGTTTTCTCAATAAAAAGTAGCCTATGTGTCAATCCAATGTCTAGGATAGATCTTTCATATTCGGTTCAGCCGTTTGAGTGTGAAGAAGTAAGAAACATACCTACACACTTACATAAAAACTTTCACATTTATAATATTAGTAGGAAGTAGGATGGGCAACGTTGCATATACCTACGGACTTTGGAGAAACGCAGGTGACACCGCGGGGCGCAGCCAGTTGTAGTTTGTATGTAATGGTGTAGTATATAACATATAGTACATCGTCATAAAACCATCCTTACAAGTTTATAAGGGGAAATCTTGATTTTACAGTTTTTTCATTATACACACATATAACCTATATACTAGGAAACATTTCACACACGGCTGGTTAACCCCATACTGAACCATTTCTAGTTCGTAATCATAATCATACACGGTAAAAATGCTGAAAAAATAGCTTAAAACCGTCTAAATAACCAGTCTGAGTATATTTATTCTTATTTTGGTACCAATCAGCCTTATGAATTAGAAATGAAACTGGTACAACAATTTTGAAATTAAGTTTTTTGAACCAGCTTTTGTTTCATATTGATAATTCTGATTGGTACCAAAATAAGTATGTATCTATAAATATTCTAAGAGTAGTTCTATAGACGGCCTACAAACATTTTTTTCATTAAATCCAATCTAAAATTAATTAAATTAAAAGTACATATATCTAATCTAATAAAACCAGTGCCAGTGGGAAGAGTTCCTAAAATGCCAGCCGAGTTGCCTCTTTATAGAGAGCAACGCTAATCCGCTGTGCAAAGTAGAGGCCGGCATTTTAATAATATTGTCATGTCAACGTTTCGTATGACGCGTTCATTATTTTTATAAACCACTTTCCTATTCAATATTTTGCCCGCCTATGATTTATGACAATAAAAATATCAACTCAAGATTTTACGCTTGTCTGTGTATGGCCTTATGTAATATAAATAAAATGCCTTAAGCAGGCATTTTATTTATTTTACTTATTAGCTGTCATTCGATAGCGCTAAAAGATAAATCCTTATATGTCACATATTAATACTTTATTAACACATACGATCAGAACTGTACCTATGTAAGTACGAGTAAGTATTTTATCACAATAACTTTTATCAGAAATGGTTAAGTTACATCAGCGATCCATTTCAAAGCAGTTAATAAGTTATTCAAATTGTGTGTTTGATTTTATGTTTGTCATGTTCTTAGGAAGCAGTGTGCATAAGCAGCCCACTATACGTTCCCACTGCTGGGTCTCGGGGCCTTCTCTCACGAGGAGAGAGATAGAGGCCATAATCTACCACGCTGGCAACTTGAAAAACAAGTCATTATCTGATTGAAAAGCAGACGTTATTACCACACTCGCTTTTTTATTTGATTCCAAATAAATCATTTACTGTAAATTACGAAATTAATTTAAGAAGTGACTTTCTTTCGCAAAGCATTTTGGGAAACTTCGAGATTTTCCCGAAGTCGTCGTATTACTATAAAGATGTCTTAAATCAGTAAACAAATTGTTCAGGAGAAACCCGCGTTTTGGTGCCAACAGGAAAATATAGTTTGTGTACATAAAACGCATATATTGTACTTTAACCTACATTACGCATAATAATGGTACTATTTAATCATTATCATCATCATTTTCAGCCCTCTATCGCCCTCTGCTGAGCATAGGCCTCCCTTCGTGTACGCCTATACTTACTAATTAATATAAGTATTTAATTAATTTACTAGTTAGAAAAATGTTAAAAATACACTTAATTGTCATTAAATTAATCATAATACACGTTAGAAAAAAGCATGTCAAATGAAATAGATGAACACAACGACCACATCATACAGAATAAGAATACATATCTATTGTAACTGTCTTATAAGAATATAAAAAAATATTACACCGACAGTCGGACAGCGGAGGCTTAGTAATAGGGTCTCGTTTTTACCTTTTAGGTACGGAACCCTAAAAAGGCATGTCAAATAAAATAGATAAACACAACGATCGCATCAATAGAAAGACAAACATTATTCGCTCATTACATATTTCTCGCCTGCGGAACTGTAGCCTATACGAATAAATGTCAATAGTGTCAGATTCAAATTCCATTTATTTCAACTATTTTTCAAGTTATATCACAAAAAACATACACATTAAAATAAACCTAAAATAATCAAATAAATCAAGATGTCGAGAAATTCAAAATATTCATAATATAAAATTATTCTTACAGTATTGTCCATTAGGCAGTACATGAACCATATGGCAATGGTTCATGTACTTGCAGTCAAAACGATTTGCAAATACTTTCAAGATGCTGTTAGGGCTAGCCCAACAAAAACTAAAACGAACTAACCTACCCCTGACAGTTCAGTTCAGTCAAATATATATCGACGGTTAAAAGGCAAACTGCGTTAAGCGACAAATATTTGAGTTTTGAGTTATATACATATTTGGAATCAGCGATTTTTTCTGCGTCATCTGAACCCAGTTTTGTTCAATTCTGAGCACTTTTTTGTCGCTTGAGACCATTGCAAAAATGGGCCTATTTTTGGCTTGCATGGTTTAAAGCGACATGGAATTTGATCATTTTCGACACAAATGTATTTCAGCTGTTTTAAATTGTTCTTAATTTCATATACATTGGCACTTAAGCACACTGTTTGAAAACATGAAGTCGGGTAAGATAATTGACCTCGAATTAAAATAAACAGTGATGTCGCTTGAAACATTTTTCTTTTCATTCAAATGAAAGCATCGTGTCGCTTAAACTGTTTCATTCAGAGTATGCTTTAGGGCTATTTGGGACTTAAGCTGGTTTGCCGTGATGTGATATCGATGTCAAGAGTCATATGAGCCTGTTATGTAGTCATAATATTTTTCAATATTGGTCGTTTCAAACAAAACATTAAATACATTTTAGAACTTAAAACATTTTTCAACATGTCGAAAAACGGAGCCTTGGAGGATAATCATCTCGAAATCTACTTTGGCAGCGTAAATAGTGTCGGTTCATTCAAAGAAATTTTCTCGCGCACATGTACTAACCTCCAGCGTGTAGCGAGAAACGCCATCTGCACGGGCGCTTCAGTCAGCAGTAATACATCGATGGGGACGGTTGTGTGTACAAGTTTGCTTCGAAGTAAGTATTAAACACACCACACGGAAACAGTATGCTACTATTCTACTCAAGAAAATATGCTGTTTATAATTTATGTTTTTATGCAAGCATAACAAGAAACGGATTTAGTTTTACATGGGGGGAAGCTGGAAGAAAAAGAGGTGGCGATGAAGTAACCACGATTTTACAAAAGTATATTGCTGATGTAGATTCACGTGATACGATTAAATCCCCGATTTTATACACAGATTCGTGTCCGGGTCAAAACAAAATCAAAATTGTGCTTGCAGCTCTTCATAATGCACTCTTGCAATCAGTGCATTTAGAGACCGATGCAGATGAACTATTTGCTCCCAGGGCATACTGAAATGACGGTAGATAGCATGCATGCTACGATCAGAAATTCAATACGAAACAACATTATATGAGCAATTTATTTTTTATAACGTGAGGATATGCTTTTACGCATGCCCACCACACCTGGGGAGGTGGGTGGGGTATGTCGGGCTCGATGCCAGAAGGGCATCACTGCCCACTTAAGCCTCACGATGGCCTCCTCACCGGAAAGCGGGGTGAGGTTCCGATCTTTGCATCAACCCACTATCCCGCCCACCTCGGCTAGCCTGCGACACTCCTCCTGAAGGGATGACTGCCTTAGCAGTGCACCACTTGTGCACCGCAACCACCTCGGGGACCGTGAGTGCAATGGACGCTGGACAACTCGGGTCCGACGTCTTAGGTCCCCCGCAACGGGTCAGGTCTGTGGCCCCGACACCTGCCACTACGGCCGCAGAGAATAGGGAGAGTGGCAGATAGTGGTGCCACTTCCTTCTTCCTGCAGATCCACCGCGCCCGCCATCAACCAGTGGTGACCCCGTAGAGGTAACGGCAGGTAGGAAGAGCGGCGCATCGTAATACCGACACTTCTCTCCTGCCGTGGCCCCACACCTTCGGCTGCAGTGCCTCCATATCCACACCACAAGCCCGCCTCAGTTGAAAAACCCCCTCCGGAACGAAGTTCCGCAACCTACTGGTGCCACTCCATCTAGAACTAGCATGGAGGAGTGAGTGAGTACAAGTCTAGGGAGTGCCCGCCTCAGGGACCTTCTTCGCTTCCCCGTGGGTGACCAGACCACGGTTACTGACCGCCCCCGCCTTGACAATGCGGGGCCCCACGGGGGGATTATATGGGCACCCTCGCAATGGGCTACAGATTTTCAGCTGGCCAGAAAAGATCCATCCATACCAAGTGGAGACGCTGACTCACTTTGATTTCAAAAATTATGAAGAGATGTCAGACAAGTTTTTGAAAGGAAACCTCACAGGAAAGATTGGCAGATACGGGTAGCGACATTTAAAAATCTCCGGGCATATTAACAATTAAAAACAGTATGAAAGAAGATGCAAGAGCCGAGACAATCCCTATAGTTAGACCGAAACCAATAAATGGAAAATATAAATCTATGCTGCCAATAACGTGGTAGTTATTGGCAGCATAGATAAATACAACGAATTGAAAAAACTGTGTGATAATGGTGTAATTCTAAAAATATTCCAGTTGGAATACACCAATCTGCCTCACCGAATCGGAAAAGATAAACTTATTGATACCGACATAGAAGATGAGGTAGATCAAGATTTATAATTTTTTTGACACCATTGTATGCTGAATATGTAACTAAAATTTAAAACTAAAATATCATACCAGGTTAATTGATGATATAGACATTAAGATTAAAATATATATATTTTTTTATATAAAGTGATTAATTAAAACGTTCCGTTAAAATTATAACACTCATAAACGCTGTTTTAATTCGATCAGTCATTTATTCAATTCCATTACAAGTTTATTTTTCTTATCGATTGTCATTAAGAATGAGGTTTATCTGACAAGCTTACAAACATTATTGCATTTTAGCGAACTTAAGTCAATCTGGCTAGTATGTCAATTGACGCGTGAGTCACTTTTCCTTTATTGTTTTTAACTCTTTGATACACTCTTGCCAATTTGACTCGTTCTATTTTTGTAATTATGTTGAACTTAAAGCATTTTACTTCGATCTAAATATGAGGTCACCTGCACTTAAACATTTTTTGCTTCGAACTTATTTTAAATCCTGTGGCGGTTCAGTCAGTTATCCTTATCCCTAAATAATGCATTTGGGATTAAGCGACACTTATTTTTCAAAATAATGCTTGTTAGACCACGAAACTTTTGCAGTAGTAGCGTTTGACTAAATAAAAAATACGTTTTTCATCATTCTTTAATCCACCCAGAAATTTCGAGATTATGATTTTTTTTCCGAAATAAAAAACTTTGAATGGCTCTCCTGTAAAGTTCAAAAATTGTCGCTTAACGCAGTTTGCCTTTTAACCGTCGATATGGCGCGGCGAACTCAGTACAACATCGCCCTAAGGCGATGATATGAGAAAATATTGAATTTACAGTTGTTTCGTTGTAAATCATAAACATTAAACGTTAAGAATATTGCAAAAATAGCTTATAGACCGTCTAAGGAACATATTATGACGTATTCTGGTACGGATCCGATTTGACAATTAATAAAAACTGGTTTAAGAAAATATTTTCAATTTTTTGTACCACTTTTTTTTCCTAATTCATGAGTTTGGTACCGTAATCAGTATAAATAAATATCCTTACGAGTTGTTCTATAAACGGCCTTTAATCTATTACTTCAATAACTTACCCTGGATCTCGCGACACAGGCTTGCCTAGAGAACCTACCCCTAGTATTTTTTTTTCATATTTTTCTTTAGTAATGGTGTATATATTTAGCCTTAAGTTTATAGAACAACTAGCTGACCCGGCAAACGTTGTTTTGCCTTAATAATTATTTCTAAATATACAGTAGCCGATTCTCAGACCTACTGAATACGCATATAAAATTTTGAAAAAATCGGTCAAGCCGTTTCGGGGGAGTACGGTAACAAACACTGTGACACGGAAAATTTATAAATAAGATAAAAATATATTTGAATTCGAATATTTTGAGTATCAACAAAAAAGCTGTATAGTCAAGATTTTGCCCATAGCCATTGCCTTAACCGGCTTCTACAATGCATCGCTAATTAGCGCTCATTGTTTACAAACATATATATACTTCGCGTTATGTATATATATACATACATATATACAGCCGGCGTGTCAGACATCTACAAATCGGTCAGGGAAGAAATAGTTCAGTCATTCGGTGAGTCGCCGCCGGCTCGCCCGCTTGTTCAAGTGAGACTACCTACATATATATATTTACATATATGTACATATATATCCAATTCGCGGCATCTCTATAGTGTGTGGTACACAGCAAGTGTTCAGTGGACACGCGCCAAAACTATATTTGAATCTTCAGGAAGTCCATGTGAGTAGTTTGGCGATGATTTTGTGATTTGCTCGTGACGATTTAGTAAGAAAATCGAGAGTGGGTTTCATATTTTCATAGTTTTATTCTAGTATTTTTCTAGTCTATACTCCTTATATATATACCAATATATAAGGAGGAAAAGTTTGATCGTTTGTTTGACGCGAATTTGCTCCGAAACTACTGGAACGATTGGAAAATTCTTTCACTGTTAGGAAGCTATATTATACCCGATGACCATAGGCTATATGCTTATATTTTGTTTTTCTTTGCAACTTAGATTAATTTAGAGACCGTGCGAAACCGGGACGATCTGCTAGTATTTTAATACCTATATTATAAAGGTAAAAAAAAATTGCATATCATTGAAATTAAAACAAGATAAACTATTTATAGATAATTATATAATTATACGACAAAAATTACACAATAGAAAATGTCAATATGTATTCATAAAAAATCTTATTAAAATAAAAAAGTATTAAAAAAATAAGGCATTTGCTTGACTTTTGCCTAGCGTGTTTCTGCAACCTCATTGCAAGCCAGATATTCCAAACTAGGCATGCTCTACCTTAGGCCAGAGTGTCGCAGACTTTACGGTTGCCTTGCTGATCAAATGTCTAAATGTAAGGAGTTAAAAAAATACCAGTAAATATAGTATAACCAACCCACTATACGTTCCCACTTCTGGGACACCAGTTTCTTTCTTTCTTACTTAAGGTTTATTTTACCGTTTTTACGCTATAATTCGTAAAGAAAAAAATATCCAAAAACTTGCTTAAAGGCCGTTTAAAGGACTACTCTAAGAATATTTTTCTTTTTTTTGGCGCCAATCAGATTAAGGCTTAACTACTGCTTGTACTAAGACTAACAGCCGGGACCCACAATTTAACGGTTTTTTTTTATCCTTGATAGATTAACGTTTGACTACAGCTAGTCTGATGTTAAGCTGCACTGCAGTCTACGGTGTGGCACGCTTACCTAGAAGATACCTATTAACTCTACTTTTGAAGGCCCCCGGATGATACCTCTCAGGAAACAGAGACTTAGGTAGTGAGTTCCAAAGCTTCGCAGTCCTAACAATAAAGGTCAATAAATTTAACGTTTCACCCGACTCATGATAGCGCCCAGATGCCTCTTTTTAAATGATAGTCTTGTGCATGGTCACCCATCCAAAGACTGTCCGGATCGACCGTTGCTTAACCTCGATGATCGCGCCACATCACCTTAGTTAACCAAGACCCAGGCGCAAATAAATAAATATAGCAATATTTAAAATTATAACATATACAAACTTAGAATAAGGTTCTATAGTGGTTGACCAAAAAGCTAAAATAACTTAAAAATAGACACATTTACTAAAATAGAAAAAGAGGCGGCGATAAATATATTTAAGCTAATGCATTTAAATGTCAAAATCTATATTTTATTTTTGGTATTGAATTACTAAAGTTAAAAATTACATGAAAAAAAAAACACAAAAACACAATAAAAATAAACCTTACAAATAGTAGATTAAATCTTAATCAGGTTTTCAATACCTGAAATATATGAATTTTATTTTATTTTTTAAACCGGTCTCTGGTTTATGACATGTTTATAAGGTATGTACTCGTATAGTTACGATTCGCTATAAACTTTTTGTTAGGTAAAAATAAATTACTTCGGTATAGGTGTTGTAGCTGGCGATACATAAAAATATGTTCGTTATTTTATTTATATATTCTTGTTTTCGTTTCTTTTTTAATGTTTATTATATTTTAAATTATTATTCATTTCATCATTAACATTTAAAACGAAAAATGATATTTTTCAAGTTGTTAAGCCAAACGCTACGACTGACGTTACGGGCTAGATACTCGTAGCTTAGCATTTGGATAGGATATTATAATATCAGGTATAATATCAGGTCTACGTAAAAAATTCATACAAATAAAAAAATTTCCAAGTGCGAGTCAGGCTCACGCGTGAACGGTTCCGTACCATTATAATAAAAAATTCAAATAAACATGCTTGTCAAAAATATCAACAAATACTAAAAATACAAAAGATTAAGAAGGGTCATCATACAATTAACGTGATTTTTTCATATAATGATAATTAGTAGATGCTTACAATTCTCACACAGCACAGCTTGTCTGCAATATTCAAGTCTGGCGTCGCTCCAAGTGGAGTAGACCGCGCACATGGGATCAATACAAACAAAGTAGTTTGTCTTATTTAACTCTCTGCTACTTTTCTGCCGATATAACCAATCGTAAATCAATGCTACAATATATGTTTTCCACTCAGTAAAATCTAGAATTACGAAACGTTAAAGTTAATATTTGTAGAGACACGTTAGAAGACTACAATATCCGAAGACGTGCCCAACACTTGGCTAGCTTGGTGGGTTATGGGATACTTCTATTTCTTCGTGAAAGAAAGCCTCGAGTCCCTGCACTAAAACGTATAGTGGTCTCTTTCCTTATGCTTATAGTTTAAAAAACGATACAAAAGTATTTACGTATTAGATACATTTATTTTTGTATAAACCCTGTTTCGTCGATAAGGATCATAGCTACACATACATGTGTATGTGTTTTTTTTTAAATCTTGATTTCTTCTACAATATTCAGATAAGTATAATTAAAGTTAAGCAAACCCTAAACTTAATATTTTGTGATGGGCCGTTGGTTGGTACGAGTATTTTTGAGTACTGAACCGTAGAAATGTTGGTAGTGTTTAATTCTGAAATTGATTTCGTGGCATTCTTTCCTTAATAGAACTATACGAGTGTGTTTAATTAATCCGATTAGATTTAATAGCCTGTTGTGTGTTAGGAATGCATTACTTTCCTACTCTCGATTGATTGATAGCTGAGCCGACTTGATAGTAAGCTATAAGTCTATTTTTCTGTTCACTTTATATGTAGGTACGTACATCACAGAAAATATTTTTACTAGCTACAAACCTACGAAATTTCACATTAGCTGTGCCATACGGTTTCAAACGTTAATCTGGGATAAAAAATAGCATAACTGCCAATCCAGGGTCTAAACTATTTCCACACCAAATGTTATCGAAATCGATTCAATCGTACAAGCGTGAAGAAGTTACAAACATACATACAAACCAACAAAATTTCGCATTAGCTGCGCCCCGTGGTTTAAAGTACGTTAATCCAGGATAAAAAATGGCATAAGTGCCAATCCGGGGTATATACTATTTCCACACCAAATGTCATCAAAATCGCTTCAGTCGTTCAAGCGTGAAGAAGTATCAAACATACGCACATACTAGTCCACAAACTTTCGAATTTTTAAAATGTTTTATGTATAACTATTGGAATATGCCGGCTTCGCATGGGCTATGCAATATCTTATCTCACGGTACGATGGTCGTAGGTTCGATCCCCGCAAATGCACTCGAGTTTTCGGTGATGGAAAACCATTTGTTTGGTGCTAGACCATTTTCTAGTGCTTGCCTGGCTAGCAACCATCCTAGAGTAGAAAAAATTGTCGCCAAGCAACTAACATTGTGTTCCGTTCTTTTTGTGTCAATTATTCCAAACTAGGCATTCTCCACCTCAAGCCAGAGTGTTGTTAACTCGTGGTTTCGTGTCAAAATCAAAATCGCCGTACTGTCAAGTCAATTTACAATTTTTAAATATTAAAGTTTAATTTATATACACATGCATGATATATATGTATACTAGCTGACCCGGCAAACGTTGTTTTGCCTTAATAAAAAAAAAATCTATATATACAGTAGCCGATTCTCAGACCTACTGAATACGCATATAAAATTTGGAAAAAATCGGTCAAGCCGTTTCGGAGGAGTACGGTAACAAACACTGTGACACGGAAATTTTATATATAAGAAGATGATAACATAATATAAATAAGACTAGCAGAGTAGCAGATCGTCCCAGCGTCGCACGGACTATAAAATAATCTAAGTTGCAAAGTGAAACAAAACATAGCCTATGTTATTTACGGATTATGTATTTTCCCAAAGGTGAAAGAGTTTTTCAGATCGGTCCAGTAGTTTCGGAGGCTATTCGCGTCAAACAAACAAACAAATAAAATCAAACTTTTTCTCTTTATTTATAATATTGGTATAGAGATACACAGATATGATAAAAATAGTAATGTCCTGCGGGTTCAATGCCTAGCAGTAGAAAAAAAGAGTAAAATAAAACCGGTCATAGTCTTCTCGAATTTTGTTTGCTCTGTAACGTTCGTTATTGCTGAACCAGTTTCGCCTCTCAGTTAAAAAGACAAACAAAATAACCTGCGACCTTCACCATTAGCAATTATTTTAAATAAAAATACATTAAAACCAGTTGAGTGATTCTTTCTTTGGAACAAAAATCATCGCCTCAGTTTTTTACTAAAAAAAGCTTCAAGGACAAGCGGTTGAATGAAATATAATATTTATAAGATCGTGGAAGATACCTACGTAATTAATTAACATACCAACATAAGTAATAATTAGAACTTAACTTAGTTTTAGTATTTTGGAAGTACCTAGTAAACAGAAAACTGTAACTTATTACTTAGCTGTAGGAAGATATCGTAAATATGTAAATAAAATAATTAAATAATATGAATAGCCATCATTTTCTATTACTCTCGTATCTAATTAACAATGCAGTGTTAAAGTAATAAACATGGTAAATATATATTTATAGGCGAGTACTTAATTTAAAATCTGTTTTTTTAGATTATGTATACTTTTAACCTAATTAATTTTAGATTAGATTTACAATAGGTAAGTAAATATATTGAATTCGTGGTAAGGTTGACTGTAAACAAAATCTATCCTCATTTGAATTTTATAATTAGTATAAACTGTGAGCACAGTTAACCTTGCGCTATTATCTTTCTTCATAATATAATAATATATAAATCTCGTGGCACAATGTTTGCCCTCAATGGACTCCTAAACCACTTACTTAACCGATTATAATAAAACCCGCACACCATGTATACAGTTCGATCCAACTTGAGAGATAGGATAGTTTAAATCTCAAATTATAGTCGCAATTTTAATTTATTGCTAATTACTGTCTGTTATTATTTGACAGTCACAATAATAATTATCTGTTAACTCCAAATGATTCTAACAGATGTCGATACCTTTCGACTGGGTTGAGTAAGTAATCAATAGATGGCGCTGCTATGGTAAATCTACGAACGTGTCATATAAGTTACACTATCTATTTTTCATACCCTTTAAGTAAGGCAAAACAATCTTTGCCGGGTCAGCTAGTGTATTATAAATGTTCATAGTAAGTAGGTTTAGTTTAATCGTATGTATGATGTATATAATATGTACTAGGTATCTATTTAAATGTCCAAAATTAAAACACCTCCGTTCATAATGCCTAATGAATGAAATGCATAAATTATTACACATTAAAATTAAATACATATGAATAAAAAGTACCTAATAGGTCATAATTATGCGTCCTATTTCATTTGAGCATTTTGATTTTAGATATTTTAATTTGTAACCATCATAAACTTTATAGATTTTAAGTTTACTCGTTTAGACGACCTCGTTAGCGTAAAGGTTACCATGCCGGTCCGCTAATCAGAAGGTTCCGGGTTCGATTCCCGGCCCGGTCAACATCTTTGTGCTTAACTAAATTTGTTGGCTGTGGGTCTGGGTGTTAAATATGTATTTATATATAATATGTATGTATGTATATGTAGTATATCAGTTGTGTTAGCAACCATAATACGAGCTAGAAATGGTTCAGTATGGGGCTAACCAGCCGTGTGTGAAAAAAAAAAAAATTCTAACAATTATTTTTTGATTTTGACTTTGAACCGTTTGGTGTTTTAATTTTAGGTATTTAGAAACGCCGGTATTTTAATTTTAGACTTTTAAATATTGTACCCCTTTGGTGACCATGAACAAGAATGTCATTAAAAAGGGGTGCATCTTTTTCGTCTGGGCGCTACCGCGGCTCGGAAGACACCTTAAATTGTAGGTCCCGGCTGTTAGTCTTAGTTCAAGCAGTCGTTAAGCCAAACCAGAGGCCTTCGGTTGGCTTGAAAACTCTCGACACTAGAGTTGGGGCCTTAAGCTTATACGAAGAAGAAGGTGTCAAATGACACCTAGACCAAAAAAATTGGCACGCGTTTGTATAAAAAAACACGTCAATGACCAAACAAAGGCCATTAGTTTTAGCGTTATTTTTCTCCAGTTCTTATTTTTAACCTCCCACGCAAAAACGACAGGGTGATTGTTGTAAGTTTGACATGTCTGTGGCATTATAGTTCCTGAACAAAATAAACTGATTTGATTTTTTTTAATGATGTACGCTTACTTGACTGTGGTCTAAGATGTATACGCTTGCCTAGAAGGAACCTATTGACTCTAGATTTGAAGACCCCCAAATTGTACTTCTCGGGAGTCAGAGATTCAGAAAGAGAATTCCAAAGCTTCGCAGTTCTCACAAAGAAGGTCGAAGCAAAACGCTTTGTGCGAATCCTCGGAACTTTGACAGTGAATGGGTGTCTTTTCGCTGTGGCCCTGCTCGTTCCCTTAATTTAGATTACTGTACTAAGCTATGTTTGACTAAAATCGGTCCAAGATGCTGCCTCAAAATGAAGAAATACATATTTTTCCCATCTGCTTAAAAAAATATATCAAACGAAAGGAACATTGGTAATAAACATATATTGTTTATTCTAATTTAAAAAAAAAAACAAGATGGCCGTCGACAAAAAATTATGGGTCGGGGGTTTTCTAAATTATTAATACTTTTAGTATTTTTTTTTTCAAGTCATAGTATATAATCAAAACATTAAAACAAAAAGAAATATTAACCAACAATAATGTTATAGTATTACAAAAATCAATCAAATTCATTTAAAATTTTCATATTTTTACAGTATAGTAATAATATGTGAGCTACATCTTAGCTCTAGAGGCAATATTTTTATACGGTTTGCCTGCAGTCCCATACAAAGCATTAGGTATAAAAATCCAGTACACGTAAGCACAGAAGTACAACTCCAATCATCACCCGGCGACAAATCGCTGTCATTATTGTGTCTAAGCAATTAGTACGACGTTTGTTTATTTTTTTCATTTTATTAAACGTGCTCTGTGGGCTTACTTGTTACTATTTTTTGTGGATTCACAAATTTAGATAATGGTGCGAGATGAAATTGTTAAATTCTATGACGAGATATGAGGTCATAGAGTTTCGATATTGGCTTAACTATCTAAACATAGATGTGTTTACAAGATGAGTTTTTTGTTACTAGTCGTTATGTCTATTTTTTGTGATATTTTTATTCAAACTACACATAACATAGAACCTTCTTTAGGTTCTATGTTCGGTTTCGATTTTTCTATCCATATTTATTTTATCTACACCTATGTTGATTTCTCTACCTTTTATGGCCGGTTTCAAATTTTTTAATTCAATAACATAAATATACTTACGGAACAACTCTATTTACAAGGAAGTCATTAAAATCGTCAAGACAGTGTTACTAATGGCAAGTATGGAAGAAAAAAAACCAGAATAATAATAATAATAATATTTCTTCTACATATTATGTATCTCATAAAAAAAAACAAAGTGAGAGAACACAAGCCTTCGAATGTTTTTTACTGACTCAAGTTAAACAAACAGACTCATCATGCAAGCACTAGTGTGTACGATTGTAGTTCAGTGTGTAATCTGTAATTTAAAGATGTTCCCCAGATAAGGTGACTGCACTATCATGTATTTGTTTAGTTATTTCTCACAATTTAGCACTCCGCTCTGCTAGTGTCACCAGGTCTCCGCTTGAATGACTCATACACTGATTATAGATTAGTTAAGAACTTATTACTTTACTGGCTGTTGCCCGCAGCTCCACCCGCGTGTGTTGATCATTTTAAGAGGTATTCTTTCGTACATATTTTATTAATATCTTGAACCGTTTTCGAAGCGCACAAAAGCGCAAAAATTGATTTGCTTCTCCTGTAAAATTAGCATGTTTCGTCATGTGGCCCTATTGCATTTAATACAAAAAATACAAATACAAAAAATACAAAATTATTTATTGGTGCATAAATATTTACATGGTGCATATTGAAGCCTCTGGTCTCGTACTAGTTATCAGACCGTGTTACGAAACCAGAGTCCTCTGATGAGCAATTTGTCCCATGTTGCAGCGCAATGCACTCCGGGTGGCTGGCGTGGGAGTGCACGGTGTTCGTGGTGTTCATCTTCGCGTCGTCGGTGGCGCCACTGTGGCGGCGGCGGCGGGACGCGGCGCGCGGGGAGAGCGCCAAGCGCGCCTACATCTTCGCGGGCGGGGGAGTTTCCACTCTGGCCATGATCTTATCTGTGTCGCGCGGGACGCTCGGCGTGCGGAGCTTCCTGGGTGAGTTACGTGTTACATCTTAGACCACAGTCAAGCTTAGCATCAGGCTAGCTGCGGTCAAACGTAAGCCTATTCATCATTAAAAAAAAAAGATGCGCTATAGGAGTTTTGGATATTAACTTTGTGCATATTTAGTATGTGCAAATACAAACAAATTAAATAAACGTGTTAAATATGTATCTATATAAAATATGTATGTAGTATATCAGTTGTGTTAGCAACCATAATACGAATTAGAAATGGTTCAGTATTCAGTATGGTCATACTGAACCATGTGTCCTAGTAAAAAAAAAAAAATAGTAGATATGAGTGTGGACGGACAGATAGGAAGGGGGCAGCCTGAGAAAGTATGAATGGATTGTGCGAATGATGATATGACCAGGAGGGGTGTGAGTACAGAGATGACGAATGACAGAGATGTATGGAAGAAGCGTACATACTGTACCGACCCCGCATGAAGTGGGATAAGGTAAAGAAAGAAGAAGAAGAACTTTGTGCATGTTTATATTAATTGTTATTTGTAAAAATAATATAGATAACTAGCAGTTTCCCGCTGCTCCGCTTGGGTCTAGTTCATTTTAACGTCTGCTCCACCACCATGCAATCCCATATTGGTTTGTAGTACATGTTATGTATCAGAGATGGCGCTGTATGTGATGAAAAATAATTTTCCCTGTTTTCCTCCTTTTCTGTTGAAATTTTCCTTGAATTTTGTTTGCTACAAACCTCACGGAGCCCGAGACCATTCTATCTTCTATCTCTATTTTCTATCTATCTATATTTTATGCTAAGTTTGTATTAAGTTTATATAAGGTTAACGTATCTCTCTTTTACTTTCTGTCAGAACCTTTTTACGAAAATTATATGTTTCCTGTTATTCTAGACTGGCTGTTTGCTTGCAAATCATAGATAGGTTTCGGAAAGAAAGGCAATACACCCGGTGTGTATAATAATTGGCACACATTGTATTTCAGTATAGTTAACTTTAGTACGGCTTCTAATGCGGTATGTTGCCGGAATAACTCCCTTAATAATTATATTGGTTTGGTCACGTTCCTTTACACGATGTGAGATATCAAGTAGTTTATATCCTATATTTTAGGGTTCTATACTTAAAATAAGTTAATCTTAATAGGCTTACGCGAGTAACAATTGTAATTGTACCTAAAATGACAAAAATACACAACTCATATAAGGCACTATTTAAATAAAATTGATTTAAAAAACATAATATAACCGACTTCAAAACAATAACTAAAAAGTGAAAAATAATTTTATGCCTACATTAAATACAATCGAAGAGTTTATTTCATGTACTTATAAAAAAGGCTTTTTTTAATTTTTATTAAACCTGTATTCTGTAGTCGAGTATATACAGTACAGTAGGTTATATAACCTACTCCTTATTTGAAGTCAGTTAAAAAAAGAAAACCGTCAAGCACCTTGTGTGTTCCCGAAGTATCTTTGAAAGCCAGTTATTCCAGACTATGCATGTTACTTTAGGCCAGAGAGTCACCATCTTGTGTGGTTACACGCCCTGCTGGTCTAATCAAATCATCGTTTATTGCAGACTAAGTCCATACAGAAAATAATAAAAACACATACAATTATGATCGGATATTATTTTATATGTTAAATGTCAAAAAGGTATAAATATTAAATGTTAATAATAATAATAATAACACTGAAAAAATCCATAAATATACTGAATTAAAGGAAGAGTTTATCCAACTTTGGAACATGAACAGAGTATCGATTGTACCTCTGGTTCTCTCCAGCACCGGGGTCATCCCCAAACACCTACTCCATTACCTCAAGCAAATTGATCTAGACACCAACACATATATGACGATGCAGAAAGCTGCTATTCTTAACACATGCAGGATTGTTCGGAAGTTCTTACAAGATGACATGACTAATGAAAACAACCCCCACGGCAATCTCCACTTGGCTTAGCCAAGGTGTGGAATTCGTTGTCAAATTCCCTGTTCCCCAATAACTATAATCTAGCGGTTTTAAAGGCGAGAGTGAACCGTTTTCTTCTGGGCAAGCGCGCTCCACCTTAGATTGCAATATTGCTTACCATGAGGTGAATTGTGATCAAGCGCAAGCCTATTAAGATTAAAAAAAAACCAGCGTTGTTTTAACGTGTGTTGGACTATCGGTATCAGCTGATGTGTCTCCCACGTGAAGTATGACTTGTTGAGTAAACATACAGCAGTATGTCTATACATCCTAGTGTTCATATCAACATACACCGTACTTACATTCCCACTGCTATATCAGCACTGCTGATTTTTTGTTTTTCATTATGATCATCATTTGATTGATTTTGATTTTGAAAATTCTTTATTAACATAAACAATATCACATAGTATGATCACACATCGTTATTATGACTTATGTAACATTTAATCTTAGAAGTTTTTCATTTTTTCATTTCATTTTATATTTTATTTTAAAGCGAGTGTGGTTCGGTGTTAATAACGTCTGCTTTTCAATCAGACGACCCCTGGTTCGATCCCAGCCCTACACCAATGGCTTGTTTTTCTAGCTATGTGTGGATTTGCACTCGCTTTACGGTGAAGGCAAACATCGTGAGGAAACCGGCATGTTTGAGGTCCACAATATCCGAAGAGGTGTGTCATTTGCCAATCCGCAATTGGCCAGTGTGGTGGAATATGGCCTATATCTCTCTCATAGTGAGAGAAGGCCCCGAGTCCCAGCAGTGGGAACGTATTATAGTGGACTGCTTATGCTTATGCAAGCCCTTTCAACTCAATACAAAGCGACAGATTAGAACATCAGATAAGAATAATGCCCACCATGATCTGGTCCTGCGGAGCGTGAAAACCACATCGTGTTATGGGAATTAACTCATTTGTCCACGTTTTATGGCTTTTTCACATACATATGTCGTCACACACATATTTATGTTGTTTTGATCCGACATTAAGTAAATAACGGATACAATTTATGTGTTTGTTTAATTTTTGTAAATTCGACTCAATAGTTAAATCCTTGGTATTTTTTTTATACAAAATGGCTTTGCCGTAACGATCACATAGTAAGCGATCACAGTTCACATTACGGTAAGCGACATTGTGATTTAAGGTGGAACTCGCTTACCCTAAGAAACTGTTTTATTTTCACGCTTGTGTTGTGAAATTCCTTATGGGGTTAGAGTCATAAAGTAGAGATTCTAGTAAAGGAAAATTGAGATCATCAAAAGGAAACCAGCATTTAGTGCTTGACTATCTAGCTAATACATATACTCTCGTAGGAAATGTGTCCAGTAAACTCCAGTATGTTTCGGCAGCCACCGTGTGAGCCAGAGAGTAATTCCAGACTATGCGTGCTGCCTTTTCGACTAGTGTGAGCACACTAGTCAAAAAGGCAGCACGCGTAGTAAGTGCTTAATAATAATTTAATTTGTAATAACTAGGATACCTTATAATAAATAAAAATATGATATATTCAATTTTGTTTAAAGAAAAACATTAACAGGTATTCCCACAGTAATAACAGGTATTAACTATAAAAAGTAGCTGAAAAATCATCACATTTACGTTTGTGTGTATAGAGTTGGTATAGCTTTGACGATGATGAAGTTACCCTTATCTATGATTAAACCGTGTTCCTGTGGTTTCCAGGCTTCCCTTCCGAGCTGGTGTACCACGGGTCCGCGATGTGGGAGACGCTGTACGGCATTATCCTCGCCTTCCCCATCGTCTGCTGGGTCTTCGTGCCGGTCTACTACCGCCTCCACACCAACTCCGTGTATGAATATCTACAGGTAACGAACGATTTCGTTGGAATAATGGTTTCCAAGCCGGACTGCAAACAAAAGGGTTAAATTCCCGGCAAAGCCAACATCTTTGTAATGAAATGAATTTGTTGGCTGTCGGTCTGGGTGTTCAATATGTATCTATATAAAGCATTTATGTATGTGTATGTAGTATATCGGTTGTGTTAGCTACCATAATACTAACCAGAAATTGTGAACATGGGGCTAACCAGCCGTGTGTGAAATGTTAATACAGAACCCTAAAAATGGCAAAAAGTGTAGGTTGTTATAGCGGCAACAGAAATATATCATCTATGAAAATTCCAACTCTCTATCCATCATGGTTGGCACGGAACTCTAAGAAACGATCATGAGCTCTACTATCAGTTTAAATACCGAACCAAAATAGACTAGCTGTTAAGTAGTCGCTAGTTTCTAGGCTATTTTCAGACCAGGTAATTATAGGTACCCATACCTATACTCGTACCTATAATACCCACCGAGGTATTTTACTTATCAGCGTGCCAACTGCTCAATGAAGCCTGGTTCTGCTGAAGGTCCTACGTCATGATGAGCAGGCAATCAGCTCGACCCACGGAATATCTCCGGAACTCGCCAATCAGGACTAGCACTTCCGACACAACTGGACCCAGAAGTGAAACGTAGATTACTAATAAGTAGATTCTCGACATATTTCTATCTATATTATCTATATATCTTTTTGACGTGACAACGTCTTAAATTAGGTTGCGGCTGGGAGTCACTTATGAAAAAGTGTAACGCCCGGTAACGTTACGATGAGTCACCGAACGAGAGAGAGGCCCGCCGAATGCCTTGCGTCTCTCTCCCACTCAACTATGATCGGTCTGCCGCGCGCGCAGCACGCGGCAGACGTTGTCACGTAAAATCTTCGCCCGTAAAACCGACTTTACAGGCAACCATCTTTTTTATAGTTCCTTTTGTCTGTTTTCTCGACGTTAGTGTCGTCACCCGTCGGTCTCAACGGAAGACCAGCGCTGGTTGCCTGCAGCCAGCACATGCTGAGTTGAGGCCGGCTTGTGATCGGAAATGTTTCTTGTGTATTGTTATTTGTGTACCTATATGTTTTTCCTGTCACAAAAATAAATGATTTGATTTGATTTGACTCATTCAAATTCAAAATGTCTTTACTAACAACACAAATATACAGAAAATGTGCACCCTATGCTTCGTTATTAGGACATAGCTCAGACTACTTAATAATTAGGTACTTAATACTATACTTAGATCTAGTTATTAACATTAAAGTTATTATTAATTTATCTTAAAATTACTGATATGAGAAAAATTATATGAGTATTAAAATACACTCCATGCTTATTCCTAATCATTATGCTTTTTCCTTTTTTTGGAAATATTAAATGTTTCAGTAAACAAAATATTTGGTAAATTAGCTTATGTATAAACTATAAGATATAAAATTATCATATTATGTAAAAACTCAAAGATAAATAGAAAAAAACAAGAAAAATTAAAATGCTATAATTTATACATTAGGTAAGCGTAATTAAATAATTTCTTGATTTAATATATTTTAACGCTCAGTCCAAATTATTCTATCCATCGAGTACAGTTTAGATATCAAAATGATGTGTTATTGTTAATGTTTTTTAGTTTACTATCCCTACGGATATACAATAGTCTATAAAACTTCAGGTGATGACTCATACACGCAACTCTTAGACGGACTACTTAGTGTGTTTTCAAAAAACAAGAGATTTCACAACCGGAAACCTGAAAAAAATACAATTTGACAAATGACGTGAAGAAGTGATAAAATCAAAATTAAATAAAATGTGGTTATTTTTTGTTGATACAATATTAATTTGAAACACGATAAACACACAACATAATAGATACGTATGTACTTATATGACTTTATATGACTTTTTTTTCGTGCCGCTAAACCGCTTGTATCTAGTGGTATCTATAGCGTGTGGTCTGTGCCACACCATGTGGATGTCGAGATCTACGCAAATGTACAATTTGACGTAAGAGCATTTTCGTTTGAAAATACAGTATTTTTCAAATATCTTAGTTCCCAACCCAAAACTAGACTTTTCTAAATTACATGTACATATTTCTGCTACACTATGCTACTGCTACGTACATAGGTATTTTAGTATGATTATGTATTATCTTCTTATTACTTCTGAGGCAATGCTATATATTTTGACGAATATCCTACTAATCTTTATAATTAATGAGAAAATGTGTGTGTATGTGTATGTAAGTGTGTATGTTTGTTACTTCTTCACGCTCAAACGGCTGAACTAATTTCGACAAAATTTGGCACGGATATAGATTAAAAAATCTTTATTTTCGAGCAGCAAAGACTCGTACATATTAAAATTTAATTAACCAATGCACAATGTCAATAATAAAACCAGAAATATCCAAATAAAAAGAGAATTAAAAATGTCAATTTACAAATTATTATTAATAATAATAATTTAAATCGAAGCATTGATTAGACCCTGGATTAACACTTAATACTTTTTATCCCAAATTAATCCTGTATTTGGCGTCGTATTCTATACGACTATATTTTTCCATTTTTGTTCGATTCGCAGAAATACGAGTATATGCGTCGTATTATTTATCTCACTTTGAACTTTAAATCCATTAGGTATCTCGAAGTCACGTCATTATTTTAGTCACGTCACGTCATCGACTAATTAGCTAGGAATCATTATTTTAATGATAAATAGGCTCACGTTTGACCTCAGCTTACCTGATGTTAAGTTTTACTATGGTTTACCTAATATGTAACAAGCTCGTCTAAAAGTAACCTATTTACACTAGATTTGAAGACTCCCTATTGTACTCAGAAAAAAGAGACTCAGGAAGAGAGTCCCAAAGCTTCACAGTTCTCACAACGAAGGTCGAAGCAAAACGCTTAGTGCAAATCCTCGAAACTTGTGAATCGGTGTCTCTTCGCTGTGCCCCTGCTCGTTCTGTGATGGACTGGAGAAGCGGGAATTAAATTGGGCAGTTCTATTGCATTTCCTCCATTTGACGAGTAGGGCAGGTATAACTACATTAATAAGCAACACTCTGAGGACAAGCATGCCTAATTTGGTACAACTGGTTCTCTAGAGTGCTTGAATCTCCTCAGGCTTGATTTTAACCTCAGTAAAATTGATGTCATCTTCAAGTCCTTTAAAATTCCAATCAATCCACAAAGCCTGAAGACTCGACTCTAAAACCAATATGTCTTGCCCAACATGACGTACGGTGCCGAGACATGGACTCTCACCAAAGAGACAGTGAACAAAATCCAAGTCGCGCTCGGCATCAAACTACAAGATCGTGTGAGAAACGTGGAGATCCGGCGCCGCACTAAGGTGCGTGATGTCGGACAAACTATCACTAAACTCAAGTGGTGTTGGGCAGGACACATTGCTAGACAGAGTGATGGCAGATGGACCAAGGCGTTAACGGACTGGAGACCAATGTCAGGCAGGAGAAGTGTCGGTCGCACTCACTCGTTGGGTCGCCGACATACCAAACATCGTGAGCAGGACGTAAATAACAGATATTTAATTTATTTAGGAAAAACATGTATTTATTCATTTTTTTCAATTTCTACCATTACCAGAAATGTCACGTATAGCTGGTAACACTAAAATGCTATTGTATAAGACTTCGACTGAAGGACTTGTATCCATGGTCATGAAATAAATTTAAAAAAAGATACCTACATACGCTTTGGATTATTTGTGAATTGTTTGTTATTGTTAAATCTCAAAGATTTGATTTATGCATAAATTTCTGTTTTGTATTATATATATAAAGTATTATGTGCGGTGTTGTGTATATTTGTTTGCGCGGAGCGGGAGTTCTGATGCCCTGCGCCACAGCTCACAAGAGCACTACAGCGGGGCACAGTGCTCCCACAACGCACTACAACAACAAACTAAAAGGTATAACATTTATGTAAGTGCGCTGCTAATGTGTATGAAATAAATTATTCTATTCTATTCTATGGAGGGCAGCACAACACCGAGACGAATGGCGTACACGAAAGAAGGCCTAAGCTCTGCAGTGGGCGATCGAGGGCTGAAAATTATGATGTCTATGGAGCGACGACGGTCTGCCTCCATTTAGCAAAGGGATATCTCCCGTACAGATGTTGTTTCCCGAGACGGCCGTCCGACGGTCATGCATTCAATTGTAGCTTGGACCAGCCGTACGCGCGTTGAGAATACCGTTTGCGCGATTCAGGATAACGATGATTGGTAGCGGGTGACGAAACGCGACAGAGACGCCACATGTCTATAGAGAGTGACTTTCCGCAGATGCGGTTCAACAGCACGTGGGTGCGGCGGGTGGCGGCGGCCACGTTCCTCGTGCGGCAGCTGCTGAACCTGGCCATCACGGTGTACACGCCCACGGTGGCGCTGCACGCCATCCTCGCCCTGCCGCACTGGGCCGCCGCCGCCGCGCTCACCGCCGTCGCCGTGGTGTTCAACTTGCTGGGCGGGCTGGCTGCCGCTATACGGTCAGCGCTAGCTTCATTACTTACTTACTTAGATAGATGGATAGATTCAGCTCCAGCTCGACTATAATATGAGGCCACCTGAACCAGAGCGGCCCAAACCACAATTTGTGATATTATTACTTGACCACGGCAATGCCCCTTTTCAAACCCCTAATTTCAAAGCCAGAGTGGCTCAAAAGTAATTTCGATAAATAATCATAGATGGTGCTAAAAAAATATGTTATGGCATTTTGATTCTTAAAACAATGTCAATAGAGCACACTGGCCCAGCACATGTCCACATAATTTGTAGTTTATGTTTGGGCCGCTCTGGTTCTGGTGCCCTCATATCTATTATAGTATCCAACCGCTTATTTTCTTTTGGACAGATCTAGTTTGACAGTTACAGTATCGTTACGCTATGTACATACTCACAAACATATACGACGCTAAAAGGCGCGGGCAAAATAAGAATTGACCCCCTGCGCTCCATAACACTTGCGCGGGCGACGGAAGTTCGCCCGAAGCAGTTCCACTGTAGCCACTCAAGCAGGTAACACACATTGGCTCTTACTATGCGTGCCAACTAAGAATAGGACTGTCAAAACCGCCATCTTGCTCAATCATGCGCGCAAACTTCATAACCAAAGTGGATGGTGTGCAAAATATTTTATGAACAAATTATATTCAGTTTATATGTTTAATGTACACTGTTTTGCTATTTCTTATACATTTTACGGCAAATTAAATATAAATGAGTAAGATTTGAAAGTAAAAGCATATTTATAAAAATATATATTATTTTTAATTATTATCACTTCTTTTTGTACCAAATAAAAATAGTTTATTATACTGCTTACAGCACTTAAGTAGAATCTATCCAAAACCAATGTATCGTCACGTGATTTTTTTTTGTGTTGTTAATTGGCCTTGGATACTTCTTACCAGTAGAATTAATTAATCCAACATTATCCAGTAATAAAATCATGATTAATTAAACAATAATTAAATTTATATCTATGAACCAAAAAAATTATTATTAAAATTTCTTTTTTACGCTTTCTTTGCTAGCAGTACTTTTTTGACAGTTATAGTGTGAAGTTGAAGCGAGCGCGATCCTATTCTTAGTTGGCACGCATAGTATATAGATCCAACCGCTTATTTTCTTTTGGACAGATCTAGTTTGACAGTTACAGTGTCATTACCAAGTGATTAAATCAGACACGATGTCGATGCATTTTTTTCTCATGAGTTCACTTTGAACTTTCACAGAACATGATGCGGTTACGTTCTATTGGTCCTTTAAAAAAGAAAATAAATGGTTGGATCTATTGTAAAGGGCGAAGCGATGTCATTTTAGTCAGGTGTGCGGTCTCCTCAGCTTTCAGTGAAGGAGAACATCGTGAGGAAGCCATAGCATGGTGGTAGAGCATTGTCTGGCAAGTAACCACCTTCAAGTTGAAAAAACAGTCGCCAAGCATACTAGCTACTAACACAACTTTCCTAAGTTTCACAGACACGTTTTTAGCACGTGGTTTTAGCCTTGAAGAATCAAATGAGACAATTAGATTAGAATCAATAAGATTTGATTGCTGATAGTTCACACTACCAGAGTTGTTGCGAACTTAGCATAAAACTTCTACCTTCGTTTATTGGGACAATTTTCAGACTTAAGACTACAGATGATTGTTACAGATGATGGTAATATCTTTAAAGATATGGTTATATTTTATTATTATGATTAAATTATTAAATAAGTCTTAGTTTGTAACTTTATCATATTCATTGTTTTATTTATTTTATGTTTTATTTGTTATACTGTCTTGTTAGAGGTTAAGTTTATTTTAGGTTGCAAATAGGTTGAATTGGACTACTTAGATTCAGGCCTTCCCTAGTTAGTAGTCACAAGAGAATATGTTATCTATAATAATAATTATAGTAATAAGATAAATTTTTATTCTCCGAAAAAAGTTTGAAGTAAAAAGAAGTGTGATATATTTCCAGAGCGGACGTGATCCAGACCCTGACGATGATCCTGGTGAGTGGAGCTTTCATCATCCAAGCCACGCTCCGCGCCGGCGGCCCGCGGCAGGTGCTACAGGATAACATACACGGGGAGAGACTCAAGTTCTTCCAGTGAGTTTTCTATTACATAACTTGCATCAAGAAAGAAAACATTTGCAGAATCGATCCTTTTTGCTCGCACATAATTAGTTTTTTTCGGTGAGAAAACAAGAACTTTTGGTTATGTAAACTGTTATTGTAAGGCATATTTTAATTTTTTTTTTTTACACATTCACACACGGCTAGTTAGTTATATATAAATACATATTTAACACCCAGACCCACAGCCAACAAATTTAGTTAAGCACAAAGATGTTGACCGGGCCGGGAATTGAACCCGGAACCTTCTGATTAGCAGACCGGCATGGTAACCTTTACGCCAACGAGGTCGTCATATTTGCTTGATCAAGCTCGCATCGCATGGCCTAGCTACCACCCTTAAGTAGAAAATGTTTTCCGGCAATGCCGTTGGTACAAGTAAATCCAGATCTGGCATACTCTACCACCGGCCACAGTATTGCGGACTCGTGTGATTACTAATCAAGAGTCTAAAAGTTTACTGCAAAACAATTTGTATTTAGATGGTAGCTGCTCCACCCTTTTATCTGGGATACATAATCTAGGATCTAAAGTATGTCCGTACCAAATTTATTTTAAATTGGTTTTGTCGTGCGAGCGAAAAGAGCAACAAACATACACACTAACACACAAACTTTTGCGTTATAATATTTGTAGTTTCTTTTATTTCTATATCAAAATAGTTGACTCCGGTTAAATATTAACTTAAGTTTATTTTAAGTCCTCCATCATAATAAGAAGTATTAATACTCTTTATTGTGCAACCTCTTTTTTCTCATCCTTTCAACTCCTTCCCATCTGAAGTTTGCCTGGAGATTGTTGTTTGCGATAAGGCCGCCGTTTGTGGCATGATGTAATTAATAATGTGTTGTATTTAATTACTACTATATATTTATATTTTAGCTGAAAAATCGAATATAATTAGTTAATTAATATTGGTGTGGATACGCAAACATTTTTTATAATTTCATAAATTAAGCCACCCACTCAAATGTGCCCATCAGGCTTACCGCATAGTGTGTTACTTTTTTATTTTGTCTTGTAACCATTATATGCCTAAAAAAAGAGTTAATCAATCTATCTTAGTCAATATCTATGTATATGGACTACCTGCATCCTCCTATCCAGGTTCTCGTGGGACCCCACGGTCCGCGTGGACACGCTGTCCGCTATCTTCGGCCAGCTGTTCATGTCGGTGTCCATCTACGGCTGCCAGCAGACCTTCGTGCAGAGATACTGCTCCATGTCGAGCGAGGCGCGCGTGCGCAGGACGCTGTTCGCCAACGTGCCCGCTGTTGCTGTGCTGTTCAGGTGAGGGTTGCCAGACTATCATGGAAATCACAGAACTTTATAAAACCGTTCCATTCCATTACAGAACGAGCAGCGAAGAGACATAGGTAAACAGTCAAAATCCCTAAGTATCACACAAGCCGACTCGCTTCTACCTTTTTTATGGGGACTGCAAAACTTTGGAATTCTCTTCCTGAGTCTCTGTTTCTTGAGAAGTACCACACCGTAGGGGGTCTACAAATCTAGAGTAAATATGTATTTTCTGGGTAAGCGTGTAACATCGTAGGCCATAGTATTGTTTAAGCTGTGTGCAAGCTGTGGTCAAATGCAAACCTATATGTTTCTTTTTTTTTTTGTTGATGAATAGGCTTACGTTTGACCGCAGCTAGCCCGATGTTAAGCTTGACTGTGGTCTAAGATGTAACACGCTTGCCTAGAAGGAACCTATTTACTCTGGATTTAAAGACCCCCAAATTGTACTTCTCAGGAAAAAGAGATATAGCACGTTTCACCCCTGTATTTGTGCTGAATAAACTATTTGTATAGTAAATACGAGGACGAACGACAAGTCGAGAGAAGAGAAAGTTCTAAGAGTCAGCATCTCCTGATGATGCCTTGTGGTTAGGCGAAACACGTGTACAGTTAAGAATTTCCGAATTGTGATAGGTAACGTTATTCTTAATTAATCTTAGTTAATTGATCTTAGTTAATTAATCTTAGTTAATTAAGCTTGGTTAATTGATCTTAGTTGATTTTCCCTTTACTTGTCTTAATTTGGATTTCGGATCACAGCGGAAGTACACTAAATATTTAATTTTGTCTTCTATTTACAATGGATTTCCGCAAAGTAACGCCTGAGTCAATAAGTTATTTGTATAGTGTATGGAGCCATTTCTGTCAAAAATGTTTTTAATTTATTTTTTACATTGTGAGGCGTCTATTTTCTTTTCCTTCCACCACTACTTCATGACGACCACGACCGCTCTGTCAAGAGCGTTCCGATTTAGAAGATGGCTTATCAACATACCTTGATAGCTGAGCTGGGGCCGGTTTTGTGCCACTTAAATGTTTTCTTTATGTTTCTTGTCTATTATTTTTTATTTTACAATCCAGTTTATTTAATGTAATACCATATTATTTACAAATAACTATTAGAGAAAAAACAATTTAAATACTATATACAAACTTAAACACTACAATTTAAATTAGAGTAAGCTCACCATCCAGGCTGTCGCTGTGGGGCAGAGTTCCCAAGATGCTGGCAGCATTGCCCCATTGAACAGCTAAACTTAGTCTTTGTAAGAAATAGCTGCCAGCTCTTGGATCTCCAGAAGCGAGGATCAGCCGCTTCCCAATGTCTTTACAAAAAGTTTTTGTGTCGGACGACCACGGGCCTAAAGTCTCCACGGACAGCGCAACAAAGAATAAACTATTTTTCACTCAATAAACAACGCAGAAGATTTTGCCACCATTTTTATGAGAATTATCTATTTCAAAATCTAAGACTTAAATGTATACTTTACTATATATTTTAGTCTTTGATTGCCCCGCTGTGTCAACGCAACAAAATAAATGATTCTTTCTTTCTTTCTTTCTTGATCCTGACTAGCCTCTCCCTCCTTGTTCCAGTTTATCATGGGTGGTGGGTATGGCTCTATACGCGGTGTACGCGACCTGCGACCCCCTGGCTGCGGGACACATCGCCACGCCGGATGAAGTGCTGCCCTACTACGTTCAGGACCAGTTCGACTTCCTCCCAGGCATGCTGGGACTCCTCCTCGCCAGCTTGTTCAATGGTGCGCTCAGGTTAGAACATATTGCCATAGACAAAAATATATGAAACACGTACAAAGAGAATTTCACACGAATTACGAGAATGTTTAATAGAAATATCAAAAATGATCTACTGTATTTTTTTAAATAAATAACAATTTACAAAATATGTATATCATACCATTTTTCCGCCAATATTTGGCTTCACTTTAATATAGAGCTCCATCTAGTTCGAATTCTATCTTTCAATTGATCGTAACGCCATCTCTCATTAGCCTGAGTAAACTTTACAAAATTTATAATATATTTTGAAAATAAAGATTTTGAATAAATATTTAAATAATACATACCATAGAGCTTTTTGAGCTTGAATAGCACAATAATAAATTAGTTATATCATTGTTTTGTTGAGAAATACATATTCCCGGGCTATTGAGCATAGTTCTCTGGAAATAATTCGTAATTCCGAGCTTCTTGCGATGTTCGATTATTTGTTCGGTACTGTTTGTCTACTTTATATATTTTTGTCTATAATATTCCCGATACCGTCGTCATCGACATCTTATTGTAATATCATCATCATGATTTCATTGTAGATCCTGTAATCCGGCTTACTAAGGTGATCCAACGCGGTCACCAAAGTTCACCAACGATTGATGAGCCTTTTCTAGAATATTGAATAAGCTCGCTAAGATTACGCTTTACTGTGATCTACAATGAAGCACGCTTGCTAAAAGGAAAGAACTTTTTTTATGCATGATAGGCTCGCGCTTGACCACAACTCACCTGATGTTAAGATATTGCGGTCTAGTATGGATCACGCTGATCTAGAAGAAACCGATTCACTCTTGCCTTGAAGACAGAAGAGTTGTTCAGTGGGAACAGGGATTCCGGCAAGGAGTTCCACAGCTTGGCCGTCCGTACTATAAATGTGGATGCAAATAGCTTAGTGCGGTTATTCGGCATTTCCACTGTATAACCGGTGCCTCCTAGTAGTCTCCTTGCTCGTCCGTTAATGGAAAAGGGCCGGGGGAATTAAAACTACTCTAATTTGAACTTACTCTGATTTGAAGATCCCTAAATCGTGAAGCATGTAAGGTTACTGTCTGTCACTTCCATAACTACTAAGTGACGACTATGAATCACTCTGTCAAGAGCGTACAGACTTAGAAGAAGAAAATGGTTCTATTCAGGAACCATTCCGATTTCGATAGTAAATCGATGATAAATAAATCTGCTGTTCTATATAAACATTTCAATGTACCGTGATAAAAAAAAACATGGAGCAGAATTCTAAGGCGCAATTTCAGTGTTTGATTGTTTTTTTTTGTTTTTTACACATTCACACACAGCCGTGTGTGGGCTAACCAGCCGGTTAGCCCCATACTGAACCATTTCTAGCTCGTATTATTATGTATGTATATGTAGTATATCAGTTGTATATATGCCACCACTAAAACTTAATATAAGTGTGTTTTCATGAAAACTTTCAGAAGTCTTAGGAAAAAAATAATAATATATATATAACCTTTCAATGTTTTAATAACAAGTGTTTAAAATTTCCAGTTTCTTGGTATCAAATGTGAACTCGCTGGCCACGGTGACGTGGGAGGACTTCATCTCGGCCGTGCCTTACTTCAGTGGCATCAATGATAAACAACAACTCACGGTCATCAAGGTCATTGGCATCATATATGGTGAGTTCTAGTTTAATCCAGGGGAAATCAAGGAGTGGAAAACCTTCTTACAGTATCTTCTTCTCGATAAGAGCTACCTGTCCAAGCTCTGTCCAGAGTCCTTAAGCCGCCTAAATACAAAATAAAATACAAAATGTTTTATTTGACAGAAATACAACGTTACATTTTACGCTTACAATAAATACCTCAAACAAAGATGAACTGGTTGTAATAAGAATACCAGTCGGTACCAGTGATTTAATCTGTCATCTGACTCACGGTAGCGTTTAGATGAAAGTGAGTTATTTTGAATACACTCTTCTTGCATGGTCACTTTTCTAAAGACTTCCTCTTTGTTAGTTCATCATTGTTTAAATTCAATGAACATGTCAGATTTTGCTAGACGAGCTACAGGCGCTAAGCATCTACGCCGATGATATTGTTGCTAACATGTTCCTCGACCACCGATACAGAGTTGAAGCTCCGAACTTTCGTACAAAACGCTTTGCGTCGACCTTTATTGTTAGGACTGCGAAGCTTTGGAACTCACTACCTGAGTCTCTGTTTCCTGAGAGGTATCATCCGGGGGCCTTCAAAAGTAGAGTTAATAGGTATCTTCTAGGTAAGCTTGCCACACCGTAGATTGCGGTGCAGCTTAACATCAGGCTAGCTGTAGTCAAACGCTAACCTATCAAGGATAAAAAAAAAAACTTTGTTTCCAGCCATCATCATAATGTGCCTGTCTCTGTGCGTGGGGTTAGTGGGCGGGGTGGTGGAGGGCTCTCTCCTTGTGACGTCAGCGACTAGCGGCGCTCTCCTCGGGGTGTTTACCCTCGCCGCACTCTGTCCCATCGCCAACGGGAAGGGGGCGCTGTGGGGGATGGTCGCGTCACACGTCATGACCATCTGGATGGCCGCTGGCAGACTCTTGTACGTCACTTCGAGGAAACAGTTGCTTCCGCTGTCTACTGAGGTAAATTCTTGTTTGTGTGCCCAGAATCTGGTCTTTTCAAGCCTAAAGATTTAAGTAACTGAATTGAACATGGAGTTATAGCATAAGCAGCCCACTATACGTTCCCACTGCTGGGACTCGGGGCCTTCACCCACTAGGAGAGAGATATAGGCCATAATCCACCACGCTGGCCAAGTGCGGGTTGGCGGATGTCAAGTGCGGGTTGGCGGATGAACACGGTGTTATACTGAGAGAGAAATAAATATACAAGGGAAGATAAAGGAAAAAAGAGACTGCTAGCGTTGCTGCGGTACAATTCAATGCATCACAATGCAAGCTACGAAAACGACAAACAAGCGCTTTTTTACGCGCTATCTTCGCTTTTTCTTTGGAAAACTTGTCTTTGATGCAATTGTCTTGTTGTATAATTGAAAGTAGGTTAGAAGCCAATTGATGGGTGATGCTTTATTTTTTATAACATATACGGTTTACAAATGTTACATATGGAAAACCCTTTTATTTCTCTCAGTCTTTCGTCTCATTCACAATTACTTTGTGGTATAGTATTCGAAATAGGAGCTTGAGAATCCTTTATTTTATGTCCCTCAGAATTTTGCAGTCGAATAATTTATTGTTTGAACAAACACGGTTCTAATGAATAACTTATTGACTCAGGCGTCACTTTGCGGAAATCCATTGTAATTAGAAGACAAAATTAAATATTTAGTGTACTTTCGCTGTGATCCGAAATCCAAATTAAGAGAAGTAAAGGAAAAATTAACTAAGATTAATTAAGTTTAACGTTACCTATCACGATTCGGAAATTCTCAACTCTACACGTGTTTCACCTAACCACAAGGCATCATCAGGAGATGCTGACTCTTCGAACGACTTGTCGTCTAATTTTTCACTCTCGACTTGTCGTTCGAAGAGTCAGCATCTCCTGATGATGCCTTGTGGTTAGGCGAAACACGTGTAGAGTTAAGAACTTCCGAATTGTGATAGGTAACGTTAATCTTAATTAATCTTAGTTAATTGATCTTAGTTAATTAAGCTTGGTTAATTGATCTTAGTTGATTTTTCCTTTACTTGTCTTAATTTGGATTTCGGATCACAGCGGAAGTACACTAAATATTTAATTTTGTCATCTGTCTAATTTTTCCTTTACTTGTCTTAATTTGGATTTCGGATCATAGCGGAAATACTCTAAATATTTAATTTTGTCTTCTATTCACGGTTCTTATGTGTGCTATGTGAAATATCCCAGGGTTGTGCGAACGTGAGCCGCGTGGTTCCGCAGACACCGTTGCTGCCGGTGGCGGTGAACCAGACCCTGATGAGGCTGGCGCCGCTACTACACGATATCGAGGCTACCAGGCCGCAGCTACCTGAGGATACCTTCTAGTAAGTCTGAAGATAGTTCAATATGGCATTACCAGCGCGGGACAGCACCCCTGTTATTAAATAAATAGAGATGTAAAATGATTTCAATTTTAATCGTTATATCAGAATTTCTAAATTTATTGGGAGTAAATACGAGTATGTTAAAACTACAATTGTGAATGTTGAAAATCATGTATTTGTTTACATATTATTATGAGGGAATAGCATTTATGTATAAATCAACCAATATTGATTTAGCTTTTTTTTGAAAAGGTTTTAGTGGTTTTTTAAGGTTTTAAAATCGAAACTAGTTTTAGTTATGTTCAATGAAAATCAGTCCACAACGACCGCTGCCACAAAATAGCAAAATACGTATTTTGGCGAAATTTCCTCAATATATCGATGAAAAAGCTCAAAACCACATTGATATTAACAAATTTCAAATTCATGATGACAACCATTTTCAAATATTGTCTGTCGGAGATTTTCAAAATATTTGATTTGTACTTGTTATCAATAATAATTAATATGAGTAGTTCTTGCAACATAAATAATATTTTATTTACAGTTCATCCGGCTTGTACCAAATGTATGCCGTCTCGTACATGTGGTACGCCGTGATCGGGACCTTCACCTGCGTCACCGTCGGGGTCATCATCGGAGCGCTCACAGGACGAGACTCGGACCTTTATGATGAAAGGTTGCTTCACCCGCTCATCGCGAAAATCTACAGGAGAATGCCCGGACCCAAACGAACATATTCCACAGAAAAAAGTGAAAACGACAAAGAATCTTCCGTCAAAACGGACGTCACAAACGCCGATGACGTGAAAAAAACTGATCTCAATAATGTTACTGAAATAAAAAACGCTATTAATAATAATTTAAACGTTTTAGAGTATGTGCTTGGTCAGGACAAGAACGATGATGTGGTTCAAGTTCATAATAATAATGTAACGAAGGAAGTAAAACACAATGAGGGTAATATTAATAAAGTTGCGATAAACAGTGGTGTGAATACAGTTGGATCTCGGTCCGGCGTTTCGTCCAGTAGCAGTAGATTGTTTGATGTGTACGAACCACCGCAGTCACCTACATCAACTAGAACAAAGTTGTGATGTTGAACTCTAAACGTAAGGTTATAAAGTGTAAAGTTGTGTGACTGGAAAATCTACAGGACTACGTAGGACTAATACCAAATTTTTTGAGGGTGGCAAGAAAGAAATCCTAAAATATGTAATTTGCAATTTAGTTATGAAGTTTTTGCGTTGACTCTGTAGACAAGTCTGGATCAAAGGAGTGTGGAATAGAAAATAACATTTGTATTGTTTTTAAGTATTCTTTTATTTAATTAGTTATAAAACTAATTACTTTTGTGTTATTAACTCTAGTCTTATAAGCTGACTTAAAGTATGAGTAATTAAATTAATTACTCCTATTTTTGTTACAGTTATGTACTTATCTATATGTAGGATACTCATAGTAATTTTATGTAGAGTTACTTGTAACACACCAAAAGTCCAATAGATTGGTAGGTATCTTCGTCTGATTTTTAATTCCAGAGAAAAATTAGTACTGGTAATGTACAAACTTTAAAAATATAGGAAAAAATGCGTCTAGCGATTTTCAAGGCGAGAGTGAACCGGTTCCTTCTAGGTAAGCGCGATCCAACGTAGACCTCAATATCACTTACCATCAGATGAATTGTGGTCAAACGCTGACCTATTCAGAGTAAAAAAAAAAGTTATAAGAAATATTGAATGTTATATTTTGTAAAATCAAAATTGTAAGGAATAGAAAAGTACCAACCGACCAACTCGATCTGCGTTTGTCTATTTTGTATCGTGAAATAGGCAAAATTACGGCTTTACAGTGTAAGGTCATAAACAAAGCTAGAATACAATAGTTTCTCGAACCAAAAATCGCCATTCATTAGACGCGACAGTAATGAAATTGCCAAAAATAAATGGAAATCAATTTCAATTTTTTATTCTTTATCAAAATTAAATGGCCTATTTTAAAAGAACCTTTGACGGGAACTTTTTCTAGACAAGCAACTTTTGTTCAATACTTTAAAATAAAATAGGTAATTCAAAATTCCTAGATCAAGTTGTTTATTTCGATAAACTAAATATGCTCTTCCTTAAATCTTTTTGTGTTGTTCATCGGTTAGTAAGTAAGTAGCCTGGTAATGTAAATAATTATTAGATAAAGCGAAAATTATTTGCAAAAAATTTATTATATATTTACAAATGATATGAATTTGTGATATTGTTAACCAGTGTTAATTAAGGACATAATTTAATTTTAGTATTACCCAAAGACAATAACTTAAGTGAATAAAAACATTTAACTTGAAATCGTTTATTTTATTAATCTGGAGGGAATCAATAAAGCTTATTCCTTTGACTTTGACTTAGTTGTACCTTTGAGTAAGTCAAAAGTTCGCAAGTGTTCGACCTTTTTAAGTGGGTCAGATCAAATGAAGGGTAAGATCTAGATTTACATAAATATTTTGGTCGTGTAAAATCATAAAATAGTTACCTAAATATTCTAGATGTTCTTAATTTTTTCTGCCCAACAGGGAGTGTACCTAGAAGCACTTGAGTTAGTGACACTGGTAAGGTGTAGCATGCCTATTCTAGGAATACTGGCTCTCAAGGAAGGAAGATGTCAGGACACACCAGTAGGTGTTTGGCGACTTGATTTTCAACTTGTGGGTGGTTGTTATATGCATAAACAAAATAAAGAGTTTTTGTGAAAGTAATCCTTTAATCATTTATTTTATAATTTATGAATATGGAACTTGTAGAATCGTTATTCATGTGTAACATAACATAACATAAACATGTGTAAAAAGTAGTATAAGCATTTTAAACTTAAAATATATGGAAAAACAATTGCTATTGTGTGTAGTATTTAATGGTGTAGAATATTTAATGAAA
Organism: Mellilla xanthometata; assembly: GCA_035578125.1. Lineage (NCBI taxonomy): Eukaryota > Metazoa > Arthropoda > Insecta > Lepidoptera > Geometridae > Mellilla > Mellilla xanthometata. The sequence goes on from JAPUBQ010000030.1 coordinate 6,272,265, forward strand.
TTTATAAGTTTAATTACTCTAACTAGTATTTTTAAGTATTTAAGTACTGCTTGTAGTGTGACTTGCCGTTAACGCATGTTATTTATCTATACCAATAGTATAAAGAGGAAATCTTGTTTGTTTGTTTGACGCAAATAAGCTCCGAAACTACTAGATTGATTTGAAAAATGCTTTCACCATTGGTAAGCTATAATTATTATCCTCGAGTAACATAGGCTATATTTTGTTTCTCTTTGCAACTTAGATTATTTTATAGATAGCCCGTGCGAAGTTGGTACGATCTGCTAGTGGTCAATAAAGTTCTGTGTTTCTGTGCTAACCAGGCTGTTTATTTTATTGTTTATATTCTTACTATGTAGTGTTTTGGATGAGGGAATACTAGATAACGTCAGTTTCCATATTATTATATCTGCTAGTAAGCTAGGTGCCATGAAAGGGCTTGCAAATGTAAAATCCAACATTCATGAGCCATATATCAGTAGACGGCTCCGGATGACGTCACATCGCTATTTCTTATGCTAATGCCTTCAAAAGGACACTACCCGCCAGGGACGTAGTCAGACCTAAACTAAAATGACCTACTTCAATCTGTACTTTTGTACGAGCTGGGTCTTCGAATAAATAACATCACCGGTGACTCCCGCTCCGGGTCGTTCTTGGTGCAGAGGTTGGCCATAGCTATTCAGCGCGGTAATGCAGCGAGCGTGATGGGCACCTTTACACCGGGGGCGAGCAGGGGCGGGTTATTTGATTCGTGTTAGTATTTAATATGTGACATGTATAAACCAATATTGACATAAATAAAATAATTCAATACGTATTAATTTAAACGTTATAGGGCCGAAGGTATATAACGGTTTGCCTAAAGATATTAAAAATGCATGTAATGATAGAATTTTTAAGAATAAGCTCAAGAACTGGCTCGTTCAGGAAACTTTTTATTCTTTGGACGAATTTTTTAATATCAGAAAAAATGTTATGTGAATCATGTCGTGACATGTAATTGTTAAATATTATTATTTTTATTAGGTATTAATATTGACATTATTCCATATGACATGTTTTACAATTTATTTGTATATCATATTGACATTTTTTTATTTATATTCATTTAGAAATTTTTTTAATTTTTGACGTATAATTGTAAAATTATCAATAAATGGTTTATCTTGTTTATCTTGTTTAAACAAAGGCTTTGCTCAAAGAAATTGGGCAAAGGCTTAACAAAACGACCGGTGACTCTCGCTCCGGATCTTTCCTGGTGCAAAGGATAGCGATTACCATTCAGCGCGGGAACGCTGCAAGTCTGATGGGCACCTTTGCACCGGGAACTATCAGGGGCGGGTTATTTAATTAGATTTAATTTATTGTTTTTGGCATTATATTGTAATCTGACATTTTATTATCTGATATTCTGACTGTATATTTGATTTAATAAAATATTCTAATATTATTTAAACAACAAATATTAGAAATAAAACATATTGATAAATTTGTACTTAATACTTACCGAAATGGGACCATACGTTCGTTAAGACGCAGGAGTAATATTTATATTTCTTTATCGTTTTATCAATGAAAACCAAGTGAATAATATGAAAAAACTATAATATCAATAATCCTCTTATCTATCTGAAACAGAAAAAAATGCAAACAGCAAGCACTGCTAAAACAAATCATAGAGAAGTAAGAGCTACTAACCTTTGATTATATAAATACAAATATGCTGGTAATACAAGTATATCTTGGAAAATCTATCCAAAACAAATGGAATAAAACGTAGACGGCGTAAGTGAAAAAAGTGCGAATGAAAACGGAAACTGTGAATTAAATAGAAGGTCCAAGCGAAACGAGCAAAATCCAGTAAACCTCAGGAAAGGCAAAGCATCTGCGACTGAAGTGAGTGCATCTTCTTAGGGCATATTTGATAAGAGAAAACGCGAAAAAAGCAAACAGTACAACACTATGCGAGAAAAACAAAGTTTATTCGTTTGCACGGTGGCAGAGCATTGTTATTGCTCGCGTGGCTAGCTATCACCCTGTAGCTAAAAATGTCTCGATCAGCACCAAATTTATTTATATGCATTACTAACTATAACTTTTAATATAAATGCATTACGGCCGAGCCCAAATATAAAGCAAGTAACATTAAATGACATTAAATTAAATTACAATATTTATGACAAAGTAAATTAAATAATAACTAGTCAAATTATAATAAGTATACATAAACATAATTAAATGGAATTATAAAACAATTGAATTAATGTTTCTCTTTACAACTTATTTTTATAGCCCGTATAGTTAAGATAGATTTTTCTTGCAGATTAGCGCACTTTTGATCAAATGTCTAGTCGTGTAGCGTAAAAAAACACCGCGAGCAAAACGAGCGCATTATTATTTAAGCAAAAAATTAAACTATCAATGATAAAAACTCTTATGGTTTTCTCTTCCCTCTCGGCAGGTCCCTGTGCTCCTCAAGGCGGGCAATTTGCGTAGGAATGAGCCGCGCCAGTGACGCGCGAGATCGATTACACCGAGCTCCGAGCCGACACTCACACACACACACACACTGCGAGTTCTCTACATACACTGCTCTAACATTCTCTATCTCTCATCACAAATCTAATCTTCTTCTAATAAAATTTCCATGTCACAATGTTAGTTACCGTACTCCTCCGAAACGGCTTTACCGATTTTTACCAAATTTTATATGTGTGTTCTGTAAGTCTGAGAATTGGCTACTATCTATTTTCCATACCCTTTAGTGATAAGGGCTGTTCACCCTTAATTTATTTTTAATTTTATGACAAAACTTTCTTAGTTTATAATGTGGCATTTAAAAATATATACAACCCAAAACTTTACTTTTTTATCACCAACCCCTATTTATTTATGGCCATTTAAGTATTTTAATCATTTTTCATCCCGCTCGATATCTGATCAATTATACGTAGTCTGTCTTTGCACTCGCTTTACGTTGAAGGAAAACATCGTGAGGAAACCGGAATGTTTGAGGACTGCAATATCCAAGACACGGTCATCCGTGTGTCAACCGCGATCCCGCACTTGGCCAGCGTGGTGGATTACGGCCTATAACCCTCTCCTAGTGAGAGAAAGGCCCGAGTCCCAGCAGTGGAAACGTATTGTAGTGACATGTATTGTAATTTGATAAGTATGTAGAGCGGCTGGACTCAGCGCCCCCCTCCGCCGACCAGTCGTCTCCCGCGATCACACGCGACAGTCGTGTACTTGTAATAATTATTATTAAATACAACAAAGTAAATCTCGCTTCAGTATTTTATTCCACAACACAGACAGTGAAAGGGTCAGCAACTACCACGTTCCGACACTGGTGACCCCGAGATCCGGACACGAGTGACCACGAGATCTAGAAATTCAGCGAATTAAGTAAAAAAGTGAAAAATGCAGACGTCCGCAGCATCGACCCCGGCCGTGAAACAGCAGCCGCAGGTCGTGAAGGAGGATGAAAAGCCGGAGGCTGTTTTGTCAGCCCTTTCACTGTCACAGAAAATTCCAGACTTCTGGGAAGACCAGCCCCGTGTGTGGTTCATCCGCACCGAGGCCATCCTTACTCCGCAGAAGATGGGCGAAGACAATAAATTTAATATAGTAATATCGAAGCTGACCAAGGACGCCATCGTCCAGGTAACAGATATATTGCTACAACCACCCTCTGACAAGTATGAAGCGCTGAAGACACGGTTACTACAAATTTACGAAGAATCAGAATCTAGGCAAGTGCAAAAACTTATCGGCGAGATGGAGCTCGGAGAGCAGAAACCGTCGCAACTGCTGAGGAGGATGCGAGATCTCGCCAGAGGGAAAATTCCTGACGAGACGCTTCGTATTTTGTGGCAAGGCCATCTGCCACAATCGGCCAGAGCAGTTCTCGCAGTAACGGAGACCCTGGACCTAGACAATTTGAGTGTAATCGCGGACAAGATTGCAGAGACGACTCGGCCTGTACAAGTGGCCGAAACGCAGGTCTTCACGACTAGTGGTCAGCCCAACGCTCGTGGACAAGACTTAATCCTGGCAGAGATCGCTAAGCTAAGCACCAGGATTAACAACATGGAACGCGGCAGAGCAGCACAGCGAGGAGGAGGAGACCGAGGGCGCACAAGGAGCAATTCTCGTAGTCCCCGCAGCCCCGACTGGCTTTGCTTCTACCACTTCAGATTCAAGACCCGAGCCCGGAAATGCGTACAACCGTGCGCCTGGAAGGCTCAGGAAAACTAGAGGATGTGCAGCACGAGGCGGGAATCTGCACGATCCTTTCCAGTCACCGCCTTTGTATAACAGACGTAAATAGTGGTTATAGTTTTTTAGTGGATACCGGTGCGGAAGTATCAGTGATTCCGGTAAGCAAAAAACCGTTTCGCGAATTAGTTGAGTCAGACTTTATGTTATACGCAGCAAACGGTTCCGCTATTAAAACATACGGCACTAAAACTTTAGAAGTGAATTTTAGATTACGTAGAGCGTTTCGTTGGACATTCTATATCGCGGATGTGAAGAAGCCCATACTGGGTGCAGACTTTCTTAAACACTATCAACTTTTGGTGGATCTTAGTGGACAAAAACTCGTGGATAAAACAACGAATTTGTGCATTGTCGCGCCACTAGTTCAGTACAGTGAACCGCCAATATACGCAGTGGACGTTAAACATCCGTATTTTGAACTTTTACGAAAATTTCCAGATGTGACTAAACCAGTTTCTTTTAGGGAACCGTCTAAACACTCAGTATACCATCACATCGAGACCACCGGACCGCCAGTGCACGCGAGAGCGAGACCACTGCATCCGGACCGGTACGCCAAGGTGAAGGAGGAATTTCGCATCATGCAGGAAATGGGCATCTGCAGACCTTCAAAAAGTCCATGGGCCAGCCCACTACATGTTGTTCCCAAAAAGAATGGTGAGTTACGACCCTGCGGCGATTATCGACGACTCAACGTGATAACGAAGCCAGACCGTTACCCGATACCGCGGCTACAAGAATTTACCTATGTACTAGCTAATAAAAATGTGTTCTCCCGTTTAGATATAAATAGGGCATACCATTTTATAGAAATATGGCCTGATGATGTAGAAAAGACTGCTATCATAACACCTTTCGGATTGTTCGAGTTTCCACGAATGACCTTCGGTCTACGAAACGCGGCCCAAACTTTCCAAAGATTTATGAACGAAACAGTACTTAAAGAGCTAGACTTCATTTATTGTTACATTGATGACGTAATAATCGCAAGCTCCGATGTCACCGCGCATAAGCAACACCTGACTCAGGTATTCGAGCGACTTACACAGTATGGAATCTCGATCAATTTGTCGAAATGTTGTTTTGGGCAGGGCAAATTAGAATTTTTAGGCTACGAAGTGTCTACAGATGGGATACGACCTCTGGAAGATAAGGTGCAGGCGATAGATAAGTACCCCCAACCGCAAACGGTATCACAATTACGTCGATTTTTGGGGATGTTGAATTTTTACCGCGCCCATCTACCAAAGGCCGCATCGTATCAGTCTATATTAAATGCATATTTACATGGAGCTAAGAAAAATGATAATACTAAAATTGAATGGACGGACACTGCAGAGAATGCTTTTCAACAATGTAAAGAAAGTTTAAAAAACGCTTGCATGTTGTTTCATCCATTACCAGGTGTCCCATTAGCACTCATGACCGATGCATCTGACACCTGCGTGGGAGCTGTACTTCAACAGTTACATCAAGGTACGTGGAAGCCATTAGGATATTTCTCGAAAGCACTATCGGCAGTTCAACGTAAGTATTCTGCTTATGATCGTGAATTGTTGGCAATTTACATGGCCATCAAATATTTTAGAAATATGCACGAAGGCCGCAACCTTACGATATATACTGACCATCAAGCATTAATACATGCATTTAAGAAAATAGGTACAGACAACGAGACACCGAGGCGAACCAGGCAGCTAATGTTCATAAGTGAGTTCACAACAGATATAAGGTACATTATTGGTTCACAGAACCAGTGCGCAGACGCCTTATCTAGAATTGAGACTGTATACTGCCCGTCAACTATTGACTACGCAGCGTTAGCAGAAGCACAATCGCACGACGAGTATGTTGCCTCGAATAACAACGGATCAAATAACATTCAGTTGAAACTTGCCACTTTGCCTTATTGCAATACACAGGTATATTGCGAAATATCTACTAACAATATCCGACCTTATATACCTGTAGCGTTTCGCAGAATTGTATTTGATACAGTACATAATTTAAGTCATCCAGGAGTGCGAACTACACGCAGTATGGTAACACAAAAATTTTTTTGGCCAGGTATGAATAAAGATGTAGGCATTTGGACAAAAGCGTGTTTACGATGTCAACGTACAAAGATACAACGGCACACAGTTTCTGACCTACAACAGTTTCAACAGTCAGCCAGGTTCGAACATGTTTGCGTGGACATCGTAGGCCCGCTACCCGAAACTAGCCAAGGCTATAAGTACTTAGTGACTATGATAGATAGGTGCACTAGATGGCCTGAAGCATTCCCGGTCAAAGACATCACCGCCGATACTGTCGCAAAAGTAGTTTACGAAGGATGGATCGCAAGGTTTGGTATTTGTCGTCGTATCACGAGCGACCAAGGTCGTCAGTTTGAAAGCGCACTTTTCACTCGCCTGATGCAATACTTGGGAGTAAAGAAGATTCGCACCACCGCGTACCACCCGCAAAGCAACGGGATGATAGAACGGTGGCATCGATCCCTCAAAGTTGCTCTTACTGCACGTTTAGACTGTACGTCGTGGGTGGACGAGCTACCTACAGTTTTACTAGGTTTGCGAACTGCTCTCAGGCGTGATAGCGGAGTAAGTGCAGCGGAAATGGTATATGGCCAAGGTATACCCATCCCAGGAGAATTTTTCGACGTCACAAAGTTTCCGGTAAGTGATCCTGCGACATTTGTTGACCACCTTAGAGATACAATTAGGAAATTGAAACCATGTTCAAGGTCAATAAACCACTCTCGATCAGTGTTCGTGCATCCAGATTTAGAAACGTCATCGCATGTATTTGTTAGGCATGACGCAGTACGCAAACCTCTTCAACCCAACTATGACGGTCCATACCGTGTCATTAAGAGAGGGGAAAAGGTTTTCGTATTACTCATTAACGGTAAAGACACACGCGTATCCATAGATAGGCTGAAGCCTGCTTATTTATTAAGGTCAGACCAGGAGGAAGGGACAGTATTTCCGCAGAGAGACACATCGTGTACCGTGCCGCTAAAGAGCCCAGGCACGGAGGAACGATCTGAGGCATCAGCTAATACGGTGCCACAGAGCAGCTCATCGAGCACTGTACCACTAGATCACAGTACAGAAGGTACACGTACAGATGCCAGCCCATCCGCCAGTACAACGAGGTCCGGACGAAAAGTAAAAAAACCAGTCCGTTTTCATCTCTAAATGTAATATGTTGTAGAATTATACGTGTCCTTATATAAAATGTAATAGGTTGTGTTTTTAGTATGTAAGTACTGTAGTATGTTTTAAATGTATTTGTTTTTTATTAGGATACATGGTACTCGTAAGAATGTAACACGATGCTCGATGACTGACGTCATTTAATTTAGTTGTTGGTATTGTTAGGTGTAGGTATGTGTTGTTTCTTATATAAACTGCATACTTGCACAGCAAATCCTTGTTTGTTAAGTAAGGTGATATTGTCTTTATATATTTCATGTATGTGTTATGTACCGAATTGAGGTCATCATATCCAATTGCATTTACGTATGTTCATAACGTTCAATTTCAACTTAGATTCGATCGGATCAACTTGTGTTAAATAAATTACCATGGGCAAGGAATATTCAAAGGAGGAAAACCGCGAAGGAATTGTGATTGCCCAAACTGGGGGCACAACCAACGTAGACACGCACTTGGCGAATCAATCGTTGATGCTAATAGCGGTTACAACTATCATAACAGTCATATTAATGTTTTGGGTGTGTGTTAAAATAAAAGAGAAACTTGCGACGTGGCTGCAGAAGCAGATAAGCGGCACTCCGCCGCCCGCTGCGCGCTTATCGCCAGATGCATCGTCAGCGTTCCCAGTGTAAAGGAGCAATTGGACACGATGACGCAACGGTTAGGCATAAGTTAAGTTTAGTGTTATATTTAGTGATTTTCTTAATTTTTTAAGAGGGGGAATGTGTAGTGACATGTATTGTAATTTGATAAGTATGTAGAGCGGCTGGACTCAGCGCCCCCCTCCGCCGACCAGTCGTCTCCCGCGATCACACGCGACAGTCGTGTACTTGTAATAATTATTATTAAATACAACAAAGTAAATCTCGCTTCAGTATTTTATTCCACAACACAGACAGTGAAAGGGTCAGCAACTACCACGTTCCGACAGTATAGTGGGCTGCTTATGATGTTTTAAAAACTTAGTATAAAAAGTGCTTAATTTAAGTACGATATTTACATATTTCCAATAACATCGTGATTGTTGATTATAAGAAATCAATTAAAAGCTGAACGTTATTGAATCCTTCCCCTGATAGTTGATTACAAACTATTATTTATTGGAGATTGGAATCCGCAGATTGGCCCGCTGGGATATAATGGCGGCTCAGATAATCCCAGCCAGGGAACTTATACTTTTGATATACTAAATCTACTTGGATACCGGATACACATCTATTAGTGATATGAAAAGTGGCATGAGGATATACTTAATGATTAAACAACTTTCCTAAGTGAAGTTCGATCAGAATTCGCTCGCTCTACCTTAGATCATAATGTCGCTTGCCATCCGGTGAATTGTGATCAAGCGCAAGCCTATTTAATGTAAAAAAATAAAAGATGCGAATAGCTTCATTCGAGTCGATATATGTATATACACTCTCCCGCATTTTCTAAAGTAAATGAAAACCCGCCTTAAGGAAAAATGTGAAACAGGTAGTTTTAAGGCTCTAATACTGGGGCTACATTTTTTTTTTATCAGACACGGCTGGTTAACCCCATACTGAAACATTTCTAGTTTGTGTTATGGTGGCTAACACAACTGATATACTACATAATTATATATATTTTATATAGATACATATTTAACTCCCAGCCAACAAATTTATTTCATCACGAAGATGTTGGCCGAGCCGGGAATCGAACCCAGAACCTTCTGGTTGGCAGTCCGGCATGGTAACCATTGCGCCAACGAGGTCGTCAAACATTACACATTAGCGGGCTAAGGTTATATTCGGGCTACGGCAATGTATATAGCCGGGTACATCGCGACCATGCGATGTATTCGCGCGCAGACGATGTAGTATCGGGCCACTGTCGGTAAACTGGCGAGCATCAAACGGATTTGCCGCGATAATATTCTGGTCTAAGATCCGAGCCTACATCGACCTTCACCGACGTGATAATTGAATAAAATTAATTTCATCTAAATTTAGCATCTTAGAAAATATATAAAAAATGGGTTGCCTAAAAAATCTTGGACAGGATATAAAAAAAAAATTGAAATATGATTTATTATAAATTTTTTAAAAGAACTACTGGGTTGCCAGGTGAAAACAGGTGTGTCGAAATCAGCTACTTTCAACCGATTCGATAATAGAAAAAAAAAACAACCTAAGCACTGTTCCATTGCGATCAGTAGTTCGTTCAGGTAAAAGATAAGCAACCCTACGGCAGCACGTTCTATATGTTCTTTACTTCAACTCAGGATATAATTTTTTTATTATCTTGATATGGCAAAAATTTTATAAGTAAAAACATTTTTTTAAACATTCTGTCCAGGATTTTTTTAGGCAACCTATTTTTAATATATTTTCTAATATACTAAATTTATGACGTTAATTTTATTCAATTATCACGTCGGTGAAGATTGATGTAGGCTCGGATCTTCTACTATTCGCTCGAATGGCCACACCTCCTACGTCACTTCAGTGTCATCCAGACTTTGAAGCAGCTTTGAAGCTAGTCGGACGTGTTTGACGTGAAAATCTCACGCCTTTCTAAACCGACATATAAAATGTTCACGTTAACGTATCTAAGTAGATCACTAACTCCACGGTTATAAAGTTAGGCAAGTTGGTAAATTGGTTTGTTGGACCTAACTTTGATTGCTGGCGGCATTTGCCTAATCCGTTATAAACCTATCCTTAGCGTACAAATTACATTTATGTGTATTATGAGTCCGCTTACATCAGCAGTCACCTTAGTCTACGCAATGCTCGATACGATCAGTGGATATTTGTATGTGGTATTGGTATCCACTAAAACCTGCCTGTGCCCTGCATCTGTGCTTAACGGAGGTCTCCGAGTTTTTCCGGTCAACACTTCGGAAGCCTCCTTATACTGCGCTTCAGCCCATCATTGACGACCTCGTTGGCGTAATGGTTACCATGCCGGGCTGCCAATCAGAAGGTTTCGGGTTCGATTCCCCGCACGGACATCATCTTGCTGCTTAACTAATTTTTTTTGTCGGTCTGGGTGTTAAATATGTCTCTATATAAAATATGTATGTAAATGTAGTAAATCAGTTGTGTTAGCAACCATAATACGAACTAGAAATGGTTCAGTATGGGATTAACCAGCCGTGTGTGAAATGGGTCCTAAGAAACAAAAAAGCCCTTGGCAATACTGATCAATACTGACGTATACTGATATATGACCATATGACGTATACTGATATTGTTTGACGGCGACGGTCACACGATGCTGTCATCCACCCCGGATTCAAATAAACGAGAGTCTGACTTGAAATACCCTCATTAGACCAGTTAGACCAGAGCACTATTTTAGATCTAAAGTCTAAGCCTCAAGTCTCATGCTCCTTTTACGACAGGCAGGGGCAGTTCTTCAGCCTTATTCTTCCACTCAGTCTGCAAGGTTCGCGTTAGGACACCTAGATAACCTAAGACACTTGTAATTTCGTAAGTGACGTCGTCTCCAGCGGAAGACCAGCGCTGATTGCTCGCAGTCAGTACACGCTGAGCTGGGGCCGGTTCTGTGCCACGTAAATGTTTCTTTCTTTTTTTTCTTTCTAGATAAACCAATTTATGTTACTACTTCTTAGATTTTACAAGCTTAGAGGCTAGTTGGCTCACTTGCCAGTTATTACGTTAACAATGTAACCAAAAAATTGTCCCAATTAATAACGGTATATCTATCAAAAGCTTTTCCATGTTAACTGAATGAAGAAACAATTATCTTTGTTTCCTCACAGACGCCATTATTTTGGCAATTTGTTAACAAAACTCCTTTATCGGTAGTCCATTTGTTGACTTCACAAGAAAAATACCGGAGACCTACGGGAAGGAAAAATAATTTGTTTTTAAATTAATATCTATTAAATCCTTCTTTGTTCTTTTGTTTATTTTTTAATTCCCGAAGGAAAAGGATTTATGACTGACTCGGTGATTTTAAGATTTTGACTTTATTACAGTGGCTTTACAGCCTTTTGAATTTTATGATAGTACTTTAACTTTTTGCCTTTGATTGAATCTGTATATCTATTTTGACGTTGATTCTCTATCAATTGACTGATATAGATTAGTTTTTTTATTTTTATTGTAAGCTGAAAGACCATTCTTTTTCTAAACCTATTTATTTGGACTGGTAAAGATACGGAAATTAAATACACATTATTTCAGACTTGTTCGACTAGACTATAAAATAATAATTAGTTGAAATTTGCGTAGCATTCATTTATTTAACAAACTAGTTCTGAAATTCCAAACTAGATGTCGTACGGGAAGACATACACATTGATAAATCTTTATTCCTGAAATGTCATAGTCAAAATTGACGCAATACAGAGTTGCGGTTGTTGAATTTCAGTAAAACAAAGCCACAAACAATGTTTTTTTCTTACTTATCTTAACATACCTTTTTTTCAGTTATCCGTGATTATTTGTATCCATTTTTATTTTACCTTTCTTTGCGGTTGTGGTTTGAAAGCGTCGTAAAGTTAAACCTAAATAACTATAAACATTATGATATGGGGTTTTTATGATTATTTACTTTTTCAAGTAGCTCGTACTTTTTATGTAGGTAAGTTAGGTAGGTATTTTTGTAAGTCCATATTTATATGCAGCAGAGTGGTATTTTTATTTTAATATTCCACATTAGATTTCTACTTGTGTACCAAAATTGTTTTCGAATTATTTTGCGAGAACAAGAAATGTTATATTGTCATAAGTAAAGCTTTTGCTATGAAGGAATCACAATTTTAACTGATTAAGCGATGTTGCTATGGATATTAATATTGCGTAAGTATTACAGAAGAACAGGTCATGTGCGAAACAGACTTTTGCTCGTAGGGTTCCGTAACATAGAACGTATTGAAACAGCAAAAATAATAATGCTTCTGTTACATAGATGACAGCCTTATATAATAATTAGAGGAAGTTTGAAAGTGGCGCCTGTGTCAGAGAAAGTGAAGAGTGGACGGTTAGCGTGGTACGGACATGTAATGCGTAGAGAGGAGATGCATGTGACTAGGAGAAGTATGGATATGATTGTAAGAAGTAGCGGAAGGAGAGGTAGACCAAAGAAGACGTGGATGAATTGTGTGAAGGAGGATATGAATATGAGAAGGCAGTGAATGTGGAGATTACGGCTGATAGAGTGGCGTGGAAGCGAAAAACAGGCTTTGCCGGCCCCACCGAGTGGGAAATTAAGTAATTTCGTCGCACAATCATAAATTTTGTTTGAAAATTATCAGAATAAACGGGACATTGCTCGGTTTTTTTAGGGGGATTTTGTTCTCCGTGGTTAGCATTAACCTAACATGTGTGTGTGTGTGTGTGTGACAGCTAGCGTGGTGGGGGTGCCGAGTTCTCCGCTGGAAGCGTTCCTGTCGGTGCGCGCGCGCCGGCGGCGGTGCGAGGTGGGGGGCCCGATGGGGGGCCCGATGGGAGGCCCGATGGGAGGCCCGATGGGGGGCGCGGCCGGCTGCGGGCCTCGCCGCCAGAACCTCGGCATGAAGATCCCCGTGTCGCACCACCTCTCCCCCCAGGAAAACCTCTTGTAACTACAGCTTTATTAGCAGTATTCTATCCCTGCCACTGAACTCTGAGCTTTCGGTGAAGAAAGATATCGTGAGGAAACCATAACATGGTGTAGCATTTTTCAGTGCTCGCCTGGCTAGACAATCTAGCCAAGCCTCTAACAGCGTGTTCCAGTAGCGATTCCGAGAGCCCGTAATTCCAGACTAGGCATGCTAGCCATCGGCCAGAGTCAGCTTGTGTGGTTACGCATCAATTGGCGCACATAGAAAAGGCCATAAAGTTTCGCTGAATTACGTGTATTATTAGTAATATCAGGGTTCAGAATACTTTATTTTTTATTTATTTATTATGGTTCACAAAATACTAGAGAAATACTAGAGAGGATTGCTGATTCTCCTACAATAAAGCGTGGCGCGGAAGTTTGCCATCATTACCGATGAAACCTAGATGGCGCTGCTAATTGAGCGTGCAGCCTAGTTGCCGCCATATTCCGCAACGCGCTGCAGTCGCATAGTGATATAGCGATAGTAGATTTCGAGGGCCGAGTGAAGCTATTTCAAAGAATACGAATAGATGACCCTCACATTACATGTATCGTTCGTTTACACGTACCTAGTACGATTTATAAATAAATATAATAAAAATAAATATTAGGACACATTCACACACAGCTGGTTAGCCCCATACTGAACCATTTCTAGCTCGTATTATAGTTGCTAACACAACTGATATACTACATACATATTATATATAAATACATATTTAACACCCAGACCCACAGCCAACAAATTTGGTTAAGCACAAAGGTGTTGACCGGGCCGGGAATCGAACCCGGAACCTTCTGATTAGCAGACCGGCATGGTAACGTTTACGCCAACGAGGTCGTCGATTTTCAACCAGGGGTTGTGCGTCTTCTATATTTATTAATCGATGGTAATATGTACTTTATTGATTGGTCATACATTACTTGTAAATTAATAAAGTTTGGTACCATTTAAATTTTATCTATTTTTTAGTATTTTTAGGGTTCCGTACCTAAAAGTTATCTATCTGATTGTTTTTTAATTGAAGTGTGTGTATGTGTGTGCGTGTTCAGAAAGCACGCTCCGAACTACAAGGTGGGGCCTACCAAGGGTCCGCACTACGACCCGAGCTACGGCTACGAGCCGTACTGGGCGGACGGCATGTGGGTGATGCAGCCCTCCGCCGGACAGAAGCCGGAGCCAGACGAATACTGCGGGAACCTGTGTAACCCCCTCTACCAGAAGTATGAGTTTACATCCATTAAACTTTTTTAAATTAGGTAGATTGATATACGCTGCGCTACAAACTCGTATGCCTGTATTTTTATATACAGATATAGATAATAGATACAGAATAAAGATTTTAGATACAGAAAATAATAATATATATAAATAAACAAATATTACACACAGTCACTCACGGCTGGCTAGCCCCATACTGAACCATTTCTAGCTCGTATTATGGTTGCTAACACAACTGATATACTACATATACATACATACATATTATAAATAAATACATATTTAACACCCGGACCCACAGCCAACAAATTTAGTTAAGCACAAAAATGTTGTTGATTAGCAATCCGGCATGGTAACCTTTACGCCAACGAGGTCGTCGTAATATCTGTATAGTTACGATTGACAAACCTTTTTTTAACAACTTTTGAAATACACGAAAAAATACCACAGTTCTATTAAAAAAAAAGTTGATTAGTAGAGTACATACAATGCGATAAAATTTAAATACAAAATGGCCGCCACCTTTTGGCACAAGAACTGTTAATGTCATTTCATTATCTGGGTTGGGCATTACAACTAAATCTAATATCATCTTCAAAAATAGCAGATTTGTTATAAAAGCGAGTGTGGCTGAAAGAAGAAGAAAAATAACTTTTCATAATGATAGAAGCCTATACCCAGCAGTGAGATACAAGAGGCTTTCGGTGATGATGATGAGCTGTTCTCTAGTGTACGATCTATTGTTCCAGTTACGGTGAAATCTGCGCGTTGGATAAGAAAAAGACATACAAATCATTTAAGAACTATTGCCAAATGGCCGGCGACGACTGCAACGGGGAGCATGGTTAGTCCACTACTTATTGGTGGCGATTCAGCGGCACACACGACTAAACTAAATTTAAAGAAGCCCCGTCTCTTTTCATCTTAGGTGGCCAGAAAGAGACGGGACGTTCTGAACCATAGACAAAACAACTAAAATCACGTCAAATATGGAATGTATAGGCAGTTTTAGAGGTGATACAAGTGAGTGCGGACTAAAGTCGCCTATATTTTCTACATTTGACGTGATTTTAGTTGTTTTTACTATGGTGCAGAACGTGCCGTCTCTTTCTGGCCACCTGAGCCCGGAGGAAAATGCCACTTAAAAACGACAGCAAGGTCACCCATTCAAACACCGTCCGCATCGACCGTTGCTTAGCTTCGATGATCGCGTCAGATCACCTTAGGTAGCCGAGCTACTAGCTAACCGGTACTCCAAATTAGCTGATGTCGTCAAACTACTATCTATATACTATATTGTAGACTGGAGGATCATGCACCGCGGGCCCTGCAATGAAGACCCCAGGGATAAACAAAAGAACAAAGCGAAAGTGGCCAACGCTCACGCCGTCTCTCACAAGTTCACGCTTGCCAAGAAGCAGCCTGGAATCAAGAAGGACATCCTCAACGAGTTCTGGAAGAAGTCAGACCACTCTACTTCTGTTTTCTTCTATTTTTATCTTCTTCTTTATGTTGAAGTCTAATGAAAGTCTGAATTAATGTATTAAGTCTTACGTATCCCTGTGTGGCAATGATAATATTTTAGTTGATGGCCCATAATAACGATTCTATAAGCTCCATTTTCATATATTCGCCTAAATTATAAAGAGATTTCTTTCACAAAAGCTCTTTATTTTCTGTTTAAACTTACTACTATTAAGACTTCTTTTGTTCTCTGGCAATTTGTTGTACTAAGTATTATTAATGTTTTTGTACAACATTCCTGTTTCTGTACTTTAGCTAGTCTATTTGCTGGTAGAACTTTACCTATCTTCCTACTTAAACAATATGGAATAGCATGTTTTTTATTTTGTAACATTATATTATCATGAATTTCTAGGAAGCGGTTCTGCATCCCTACCCCCGTCGTGAGATGGGACACCGTGAGGTTGTAGTCGGTAGTGACGCCCCTCTGGCCCTCGAGCCCGACATACCCCGCCCGCCTCGTCCAAGCTTGTGGCGGGAGATGCGTAAATGCAATTCATATCAATGCATAGAAAGAGTGCAACTTGCTTGCGACCGTGGTCAAATATCTGGCTGTATATACATCGTAACTTTAAGCTTATTGTGTACGTGTTACAGGTTCAAACGACCAATAGGCGGCAGTCTAGTCAACGGTACTACAGCGGCCTGGACCTACACACATACGTACACGGATTACTGACCCCGCGAGCGAAAATACTCTGCACCTATTGGTTGAAAGAAAGAAAACATTTTATTCAGACACAGAAAACATACATTATACAAAAAACATAAAAAAGATAGCATAGTATGTGTCCCCTAGGGTCCGAAAAAGGTCGGCCCTCAGTTTATACTGAGTGCTGCAAAGAAATCTGTAGCGTGTAAACGCTAGATATACATAGATACCTTTTTTCGGTTTTTTGTATTTGTTCCATACCTACATTTATAAGGGTTTTAATTTCTAAAGTTTCGAGTTGTCCCGTCTATCGTGTCGATGACATGTTTTTTTTTAAAAAACCATTTTGTTTATTCGTCAAACGCAACGCATTATTAAGACGCTATGGGAGCAAAATAGCATTATTTTGAAAAGTCTTATAAAATCAGAATTCCAATTTCGTTACGAGACATAAAATTCGCTAAAATAGTCATCTTAAAGTTTAAAAATCGTGCTTCTGAAAGTAATACAGAATTTAAAATAAACATGTTTTTATTTTTAGGTAAAATTATGTGACCTATCTGCAGGATCTTGAGAGCTTATTATTTCAATATTGTACTGTTGATTTTATACAAACATTAGCTGACTCGGCAAACGTTGTTTTGCCTCACTTAGGGGTATGAAAAATAGATAGTAGCCGATTCTCAGACCTACTGAATATGTATATAAAATTTGGTAAAAATCGGTCAAGCAGTTTTGGAGAAGTACGGTAACTAACATTGTTATACATATATGGACATGCCCCAATATGTTATTATATACATAGAAATTTTATATATTAGAGAAAATATCTCACGAAACACCTACAACCGCAGTTCAGACACTTCACTCAAACGTCTATGCTTAAGGCGCTATTGTACTAAGCTTGGCTGAGCTTAGTACTATATCGCCTTAACAAGTAGGCAATCCAATCAGCATGTTAATCTGTCAGCAGCGCGGCGCTAAATCAAACGCCTACAATCACCTACTTTAACGCGTAAAAATACAGCGATAATTGCCTCTTCGTGACATAGCGGAAAAATATACAGAAGGTCAACTGTAGGTAGAAGCTAGCCCTAGGTCAGAGTGTGAGTGACATTGCTACCACTTCACAGGCTCAAGGGCTGTTAGAAGTAGGGTTACAGCAGTCCATTCAAATTGGGTCCGGGAGTATTGACATTTATATTGATTATATTATATTTAATTTTATTGTGTGACTTGTAACTGTATTGTTATATCAATAAATTACTTTGACTTTGACTTTTGAGGGGAGATAGTTCTCTCACGGAATTGTGAAGGAAATGCTAGGGGGAAAATTGCTAGTCACCTTAGGCCAGAAAGTCGTTGTCTTGTGTTACGAGGGTTACGCATCTGCTGATGAAATGATGAGTCATTAAAATTTGACCAGCTGATTATACAGGCCATACAGCTATCTGTACTGTGAAAAAATATATATTATTTACAAAGGATGAATAGTATTTCAAAATTTGAAAACCGACCCTAATTTATAAATACTGAAGGGATATCAATCAAATTTGTAAGGGACCATTTGGGAAATAGGTTTTTTCCTTTTCAATAAACGAGTAATTACCAAAATTAGCTCGCAAATGCTGGAGTTGTGAGGCAACTAACACAAAAAAAGGATTGTCGAATCGAGAGGTTTTTCCTTTTCAAATTAAAATTGTCTGTTAAAAATAATTGCTATTATTAATTAAGTCTGTTATAATGAAATATCTAATATCCATCTCCATCTGAGATCCATTGTGCGTACCGCTAAGGTGTGGAATTCTTTGCCAAATTCCCTGATAACTATAATCTAGCGGTTTTCAAGGCAAGAGTGAACCGGTTTCTTCTGGGCAAACGCGCTCTACCTTAGATTGCAATATCGCTTACCATCAGGTAAATTGCGATCAAGCGCAAGCCCATTAATTCATCCAATATTCCAAAGCTGGGTCTTGTCCGTGGAGTATTTTCCAGGTAGTTCTATCTTCAGCCAAATCCTCCCTATACGACATTCGGCTTTCAATGCATTAGAATTTCGCCTTCTCCTTAATTTTGTCTAAAAAGGATCTAGATCTTCCTCTTCTTTTCATGGCTTCTCATTAAGAGTAAATAAAAAGAGTTATCCCACTGCTAGTTACGAACTGCGGTCGAAGGTCGGCCCCGCCCTTAGTAATTTAACTTGATTTATACGAGGCCGGACATTTTTTACCAAAATTACAGCCATTGGGCTCGCAGCGCTCCGCCGTGAAAAGGGTCGGATGTGGATGGACTTGTTTTGGCTATTGAGTGTCTGCTTCACGGATTTTCACCTATTTTCGCGTGTTATTCCGCCCTCGGGGATTCGTGTGCTCGCTAGCTTTCAAAAGGTTTCCATTGAGTCTCTACTAAGCCGCGGTATAGGTGGGAATCTGTTTGGATGCGAACCTTTCGCCTCGACTCAGCGGTTTACATAACATGCTTAGTTCCTTTTTATCACAATCTGATAAGTGACTGCAATACCGCTTAACATCAGGCGAGATGTGGCCAACCTTTGCATTCTCAAGAACATATTTATTTGGTAATCGTTAACAGATAGGTATGATTTGTGCTTAGTTGAACCTAATGGTCCCTTTATTTATTAAAATCAATCCGAGTACAGAATAATAGTAATTAGTAAATATACCTACCAATAGTTCCTGGCAATTTAATAAGGGTATTGTTTTTTTTTAAATGTAATCTCTTTGTAAATAACTAGCAGATCGTTCCGGCTTTGCACGGGCTATAAAATAATCTAGGTTACAAAGAGAAACAAACTATAGCATATGTTACTCGGGGACAATGTAACTTCACAACGGTGAAAGATTTTTTCTAATCGGTCCGAAGTAACGAAGTCTACTCGCGTCAAACAAAAAAAAACAAACAAAAAATCAAACTTTTCCTCTTTATACTATTGGTAAAGATAAAGACGCACCTACAAAATATTATGGATAGCAGCGACGACTAACGTGGAAGCAACGCGAGGAGGAGGCCTTCAATCGCATATGGGTGGCCTGTCATCACAATCATGTATAATTAAATTGTTAAGATATAATGTAAATACGGCAATAAAGACTTTTAAAGAATGATAATTTATTTATGTCAATAGTGGTTTTGTACATGTAACATATTAAAAACGAATACTAATACTAATCAAATAACCCGCCCCTGCTCGTCCCTGTGCAAAGGTGCCCATCACGCTCGCTGCATTACCGCGCTGAATAGCTATGGCCAACCTTTGCAACAAGATATTTTATTTTCATTATATTTATTTATTTATTATTTTATTATAGATAGCAGAAAATCTGAGATATTTAGTGTACTTTGGCTGTGATCTGAAACTCCGGTCTACGAAGTTCCTGTCTCGCTAGGAGAGCTAGCCGACTAGCGCTAACCTAGTTTGGACTAACTAGATGTGTGAGTCGCGGCTGAGTGCAATCTACTTTAACTGCCGCAAACCGCTGTAATGCTGGAATGAACTCCAGTTTGTTAGTTAAAGCATTAAAACTTAATGATTCTGTTAGCTTGGCAACGCGCGGAGTGAGGGAAGTGGCTTTCATAAAGTTTATATAATACTAGCTGACCCGGCAAACGTTATTTTGCCTTAATAATTATTTCTAAATATACAGTAGCCGATTCTCAGACCTACTAAATACGCATATAAAATTTGGCAAAAATCGGTCAAGCCGTTTCGGAGGAGTGCGGTAACAAACACTGTGACACGGAAATTCTTATATATAAAATTTCCATGTCACAGTGTTTGTTACCGTACTCCTCCGAAACGGCTTGACCGATTTTTTCCAAATTTTATATGCGTGTTCAGTAGGTCTGAGAATCGGCTACTGTATACTTAGAAATAATTATTAAGGCAAAACAATGTTTGCCGGGTCAGCTAGTTTTATATATAAGATTTGTTGGCCAGAGAAGATTCTTTCAGTGTTCACAAAGATAAAGACATTTTTCTACTACGTTTGCCTCTTTTAGATCGTTAATTATTAATGAAGTAATTTAATCTAAACATTACCTCTAATTAAAAAAAAAAAACTCACATTCTATTTTTTTGGGGCGTGGCCCAACCAATCCACCCACTAGTGGGTGCACGGAGAATTTTCAATTCCCCGTCCGCCCACTACAGTCGAAGTTGATATTTTTAAAAGTATATCGCTTTACTTTGTAATTTTTAGTTTAATAATGAAAGTTGTGTACAGTCGTAATAGGACTTGAAGTTTATAGTGGCGTTGTTAATTAAGTAAAATTGTAATTTCAACTTTTTGTGTGTGATAGTACCAAATAAATTAACAAATAAATATATCTTTGACACTGTTTCTACACAGTACAGCTAGGTATTTAACTAGCTGACTACACGAGTAAATGTCACTTTGAATAAAAGAGCATGGCTAACACCATGCTATGGTTTCCTTCACGAGTTTTTCCCTCACTGAAAACAATGCTTTAGCTTGAGCTTTAGCTTAAGTCCATATACATTTTATCGAAATTTGTTCACTATTTTTACTAATTGATTTTACTGCCATCATCATCATCAGCCTATGGTCGTCCACTGCTAGACATATGCCTCTCTCAAGACACGCCACTTGGCCCTATCCTGTGCTTCTCTTCGCCATCCACTAACCGCTACCTTCTTCAGATCATCGCTCCACCTGGTTGTAGGGCATCCTACACTAAGCTTTTTCCGGGATGCGGTCTCCACTCCAATTTTCAATTGTATGTATGTATGTATTCTCTGTGTCTTAGTTAAAAAAATAAATATTAGGATACATTTCACACACGGCTGGTTAACCCCATACTGAACCATTTCCAGTTCGTATTATGGTGGCTAACACAACTGATATACTACATATACATACATATTTTATATAGATACATATTTAACACCCAGACCGATAGCCAACAAATTTAGTTCAGCTCAAAGATGTTGGCCGTGCCGGGAATCGAGCCTGGACCTTTCTGATTGGCAGTCCGGCATGGTAACCATTACGCCAACGATGTCATCGAATTATAAACAGTTGCTCTATTTATCTAGCGCTGACTTGTTTTCGCGCGGGATATATTTATCAAAACTTGTACCATGCTAAAGCCCAATATAGAAGTCCAGTGCTCCTTCCCTCTGTAAGGTTGTGGTAGTAGGGATTTCGCGATGTTAGAGGGGCCAAGAGGCGCTCTTGAACCCGGGACCCGAGGGAGAGACATACGGCCCGATCCATTGACGAGCATTAGGGTATTTTTTTTATTTTGGTGTTTTAGAAAAAAAAAAGGTTTTTTTTTCAGGCAAATAGCATCGAATATTATCTATATGTATACAGAAAAAAAAGGTATTAACAAAAATATTTGGTACTCTTGTATGTCTGTCTGGTGCATTGTAACATCGAAACTACTCAATAAATCTGATCGCAGCTCTCAGAGGTGGATTACATACAATTAGGGGCGTGGTCAAAACTGGTTGTTTGTTTTTGCGTTGTTTGGTCAAAATCGGTAAAGGAAAAAATATGCTCAGTTTACTTATACAAGCACTTTTCAAAACAGAGTTGAATGCGGTTTACATAAAAATATTTAAGAATAAACTAATACTATAAATGCAAAAGTTTGTGTGTGCTGAAACGGCTCAACTGATTTCTATGAAATTTGGTACCACCATAGTTTAGACTCTAAAGTAACGCAAATGCTTCTTTAAACCTCGGAGTAACGCAGGTGACACATTAACATAAGCGTTATCATAGCATGTGTAAATAACGAAAAAAAAATAAAAAATACCTTTAATGCGTTGCCTCAGAACCATAAACAGCTCTAGTTTTAACGAAAACTTTAGGAAATTTGCAATAAAAATCTGCTGTTCTATACAAGAAGTTCATTGGCCCGAGATAAACGTATCAGTTGATACATTTATGAATCTGATATCTTTAACGCTTTGATGCCGTGTACCAAATTTTTATATTGTGATTGTTAGCAGAAATCTAATGACTTCTTTTTTTTATTTTCCTTATGCAAATAAAAATATGATTCGATCTATTGTCAGTGGAATTCGCCCATTGTGCCAGAAAAGTTAATAGATTAGTTGTATGTCATTGTTTGAAGCAGTGTGTTGCCATAAGCCGGCAGCGTTATTTTATTAAAGGGGCTCCAACCCCTTCGATAAAACTTGAGGCCTTCAATTTTATATCGCCTTTGAAGCCTATTTCGGAGATTCGTAAAGAAATACTGCCAATTATAACTGAAATACAGCTATTGGGGTTCTCGGGAAAGGATTCTCTTCGTCGCTTGCTTTGATGTTGAGTTATTGAGTTTAAGGGCCCCGGAAATAGCTTAATGATCTTAGCTCTGACACAAATAGGTGAAACATACAATTTAACGTGTTCTCTAGTTTATGGAAGCATCCAAATGTATATAAGTCAGTTAATATAAAAAAAAATTGATTTGTCTGTGTTTTGTACGTCTGTCAGTCATATCGTAGATTCCAAACTCAATAGTAATTAATTACAAATTTTAATTTTATTTTTTTCACGCAACTAACCATAAAAATTATACATGTACAACAAACTTATTGTCTATTTTATTTAACAAATATTAAAACAAATTTATTTATTACCGATTTTATTTTTGTATTTTCTTCACAATGCTTTTGTTATATTAGTTAGGTGTGGTTGGCTATTTGATGAAATCAGACCAACATGCGTGCCTCCGCGAAATGGTAGATTACTTTTTTAAACTCCCTCAATACTGATATAAATAATAATAATATTGAAAACAACCCCCACGGCAATCTCCACTTGGCTTAGGCCCGTAGTTTTTGCATTTACTTACCAAAATTATTCAAATTTCGAGAAGTCGTAAAGATTACAAATAAAAATAATAATAAAACTTTATTGCACACCAAAAAACCTAATCGACGTAGTTGTCATCTATGGTATTCTCTCTATTACGTTCCTCACTCGCCAGTTCCCGTCCACTGTCATTGACTATCCACTGGCCTCACAAAGAGCAACATTGATCTATGATTGATGAACTAGCAGCGAACTTTCGACAGAAATAAAAAAGAATAGCTGTTATTTTAGTCAATTTACCTATATTTTAACGCATTCAGAATCTCAACAGTACTAATATTTTTACCAATTTTGATACCAAAGTCACGAGAATTAGAATTTTTTTTTTGACATTTTTTTATATTGATAAATTGTTAAAGATTCTTAGAGTTACTCTTTAAAGTTAGATTTATAGTCGTTTTCTATAAACTTTATACTATAAACAGATTTCCTTTGTCACCCTGTTGGAAAATTCTGCACATTCAAGCTTAGAATGACTTTTAAACTACAATTTTCGTGTTTAAACGTGTGTGATACGATATATCTTTCTTTATTCAAATTTGTAACTTCAGCATTCTATCTCTATATCTTTTAAAATAAACAATATGTCCTTCTTTATTCAAATTTGTAACTTCAGCATTCTATCTCTATATCTTTTTTAGTAGTGGCAACTCTGTGAGCATCGCTACAATGTTGCCAACATTAAAGCAACGTGAAATGAAGTGGTAACAGCTAACTCTCGCCGAGGGAGTCGGGTCTAACTACAACTGCATTTTTAACTTGCAAGCTTTTCAGTGTAACAAAGCTAGCACTTTATTTATATTAGCAACTTTTCTCTCCCAGATATATTTAGTAGTGTTTTCTTCTTTTGTTACCAGAGAAAAGAAAGAGAAGGCAAGTTGAAGGCCAATACGAAGACGATTGACAATCTCGTTAGCGTAATGGTTACCACGTCGGACTGCCAATCAGAAGGTTCCGGGGTCAATTCCCGGCACGGCCATCATCTTTTTGCGTAACTAAATTTGTTGGCTGTCGGTCTGGGTGCTAAATATGTAATATTCTGCCTTCCGCCTCCCGCCTAAAAAAACTATACAAAATTAAAAAAAAACAGAGCTGTCCTTTTATTTTAAAGAAAAAATATAACTTCAAAAATCACCTTTCATTAATATAATGAATCGCAATCTGAGCAAATATTTTTAACTTAATTGAATTGAAATCTCACTGTGTACTTAAAGTAAATACAGTCGGTCCACTGTCAGCGCAAAAAGCGAGTAGGTAAATACAGTCGGACCAGTGCGAGTGTAAAGTAACGAGCTTAATCAAAGTCGACTGGCTGTGACGAGGGTTTACTGTATACAGGGTACTTCACGCGCGGGCAAATAGTTTAACATTATACCTATCTAGCTGTACAGGGCTACTTGTAACCAACGACACGCCTCTTAGTGTGACATTAATATGTCATTTACATTTTTTACGACTATTGCACATTAACAAAAAAGGCCGGCCTTAAGAGGCAAACCGAGACAAAAAAAATGGTTGCCTGTAAAGTCGGTTTTACGGGCGAAGATTTTACGTGACAACGTCTGCCGCGTGCTGCGCGCGCGGCAGACCGATCATAGTTGAGTGGGAGAGAGACGCAAGGCATTCGGCGGGCCTCTCTCTCGTTCGGTGACTCATCGCAACGTTACCGGGCGTTACACTTTTTCATAAGTGACTCCCAGCCGCAACCTAATTTAAGACGTTGTCACGTCAAAAAATCATTTAATAAAAAGTAGTCTAGTATCTTCTTTTAGACGAAGACAAATTCCATAGATCTTTATTAAGAATGCATGGAAGAGATCGCTTTAAGCGATAAGGCCGCAAATTGTGGCACACTATTTTTTTTGTTCTTAGTTTTTTTTTATGTTTAGTTTTAGTTTTAAGTTTGTGTCCAATAAACTATTATGTATCTATCTATCTATTACCCACAGATTAAATTGTTTCACTTTTACCTGCTTTTTTATTTGTTTTTAATTTTTTTTTAATCAAAATGACTTTTAATCTGATTGGCACCACAATTGGACAAAATATTTATCATTTTCTCCAAATCATTTCCTAAAACCGTTATCAATTAATAAAGCTAAAGCCAGTAGGCAGACACAGTATAAGTTTTTTAGAATGTGCTACTTATAAATAGTTTATCTTACATAATTTTCGTTTCTTTCCTTCCGCCAAAAAATATTTCTCGTTCACTCATCTTTCATTGGTTAATGTTCGACAGAATTCAATGCCATTTATTTCAATGATACCTGGATGGATGAATACAACTTTACCGAAAAAGAAACTATAATGTAGTTACACGCACGTGAACCAACTTATACTAGCACTATAGTGAAATTTATTTTTTAGTATATAATAAATTTAAAGTTTTTCACCTGGTGCTGCCGTGAATAGAGATACATCTATTATCACTAACCCTGTATAAACAAACTATGTGAAACTACTTAGGAGTTCGCAGAGTGCTGTAGTAGATACTTAACTACTGTATTTTGACACTTAATAAAACTATTTGTTGTATAATCTGAGGAAAACTATGTAGGTCTGCAAGGATTTAATAATACCTTATATATTTTTATTTATTATATAATAAGAATGGCTATTTCGCAATTTCTTCAATAAATAATATGAATACACCTCTACAATCTACCCATTCTAAGGTTGCCTTAGATCTTGTACATAAAATGGCTTGATGAATTTTCATAATATAACTACTATTTACGGACTGATCACTGGTTTAGTTTGCCCAGTAAAAAAAAACTTATATGTAATAAATATCTCCCTAACGTCGTTTTAGCGATAAGGCTGGTGTTAAAACTTTTTATATTTATGTGTATCTATTATCTGCCCAAAAAAGAGTTTATCTATCTATTGTTTCATTCTCCTTTGCTCTAAACAGCCAGCAAACAAAAAAACGGTTTTATTCAACTAAAAAATAACTGAATCTCCTTTTGAAATGTAAAAGTGTTCCAATCAGGGTAAGTACCGCATTTACCGTCCAATGCTAGAGAGAGATAGAGGATAGCGAAAGATAGAGATCAACTATATTAATCTGATTGGAGCGCGCCGACGAAAGCACCCAGCACTGCCCTGATTGGGCTCGGGCACGGATTATAACTTAATTGCAGAGACACAACTACTGAAAAAAACGTAAAAAAAACAAGCGAACAAAAAATATTGCACAGACATTTATTTAAGACATTTCTATAAAATTAAAATTAAAATTAGGGTAGTTCTGAGATAACAAACAGGAAAAAGTACTGTAGAACCGAGAACCTCGTCCTCTTTTGAAAACCATTAAGTATTTAATTTAATTTATGGGATTTTTCAATGGTAAAGTAACAAGACAGGTGTTAAAATATTGTAATGTACATATATTGTAATTTACATATAGTTAAAAAAAAGACATGGGCCCATTTCAGTTACAGTGTCATCCCCATTAGTTTTCAAGTAAGTAAGTTTAGGTTTTGAATTACAAAACTCATACGTACCGAGTTTGATCCACGTCACGCTTACCATCAGGATAGGTTCTGGTTCCTCCTGTTACATCCTAATGGGGCACGAGCCATCCAAAAAAAGCCTAAGTGTACGAATAAATTGTTTAATCCGTAATTTATAAAGTGATTTCATCAGGTATAAAAGTTTATTAAAAATTTGCTAATTTTTGTTTTATTTTAAAACAACGTCTACTTTTTATAGGATTTCCAAAAAAAACCTTAAAAAGGCCTTCTTAAGCCCTAGACTAGTGGAATCTCACCACTAGTGGAGCGACTTGGGGTGGCAAAGTGGAAAAAGTCAATACTCTTACTTATTTGAATTGAAATGAAATAACTTATTTGCGTAAACAGTAGCCACAGGTAATATAAAAACATGGAAATAGGCTACCGCATATGCGGTGTGTAAAATGTCAATTTATATTGCTGCTTAGTGCTGTAGCAAGTAATGAGTTGTATCTCTGTTTGTTTATAATCTGTGCAGAATGTTTGAGGCCTCACTTAGTGTAATTACGATGTATAAATAGCATTCGATTGATTGAATTATACCCAATCAGGTTTGTGTTCACTTCTTTTTATTTTGTTCCAATAATGTTACATGTTAGAACATATATAACATAATAGACATACATAGTTGATGACTTCGTGGGCGTTATGGTTACCATGCCGGACTGCCAACCAGAGGGTCCTGGGTGCTATTCTTGGCCCGGCTAACATAGGTGAAGAACTAAATTGGTTGGCTGTTGGTCTGGGTGTTCAATATGTATCGATACAAAGTATTTATGCACGTATGTGTAGTATATCAGTTGTGTTAGCAACCTAATAAAAACTAGAAATTGTTTTGATGGTATGGGACCAGCTTTGTGTGAAACATATCCAAAAATAAATAAATAAATAAATCTTTTACTTGTACCCGCCACGGAACAGAGATGTGAGATGTTTGTGTGTGTGTGTGTGTGCCATAAAATGTTTGTTTTCAGCAAAAAATGAAATTTAATTAATACACATTTTTACCTTTTCTTTCTTTTCTAGTCTCAAGAGTTTTCAAGGCCATGCACATAATTCCAAGGTGGCCTCCGCCTTAAATGGCGGATTGCATATTTTTTCACAACTGCCACAATATAGTTATTAATGGCCAAACTCTGGTCTTGAGAGTTTTCAAGCCACCCAAAGGCCGCTGACGTGGCTTAACGACTGCTTGTACTAAGTCTAACAGCCGGGACCTACAATTTTACGTGACATCTCACTCACAGTAGCTCCCAGATAAAAACGCCAACAAAATGTGTTGACAAGTGTTTTCAATTTTTTTTTTGACGTGACAACGTCTTAAATTAGGTTGCGGCAGGGAGTCACTTATGAAAAAGTGTAACGCCCGGTAACGTTACGATGAGTCACCGAACGAGAGAGAGGCCCGCCGAATGCCTTGCGTCTCTCTCCCACTCAACTATGATCGGTCTGCCGCGCGCGCAGCACGCGGCAGACGTTGTCACGTAAAATCTTCGCCCGTAAAACCGACTTTACAGGCAACCATTTTTTTTCAACCAACTTTCATTGTTTATGCAAAATAAATATACAAAATATGCACCTGGTCTTGAGTCTGGAGTAGGTTTTAATTCCAACTTAGTACATTCAGCCCGGTTACTACAACGAAGAATAATCTATCTATATACAGGGTAACTGGTAATTAGCAAATGTATGGTAAAGGCAGCTTTGGTGTTCTTTTAATTACAATTAATTTAATTTTCATGACAATTGGCATTTTAAATGATATTTTTTGAATAATACAGCTTTTGGAATAACTGACGACTTCTTCTCTTTGACTTCTCTGACGGAGCCTGCTGGAACATATCGTTATGTGTTGGCGATAGTTTTTGGGTGATAACTAGCACTAGCAATATCCCATGGTTTCTCATGATGTTTTTTCTTCAACGCATGAATAAGAGCAAACTCAACAAATAACTTGACAATTAACTTCAAACATGCTCCATATGCTCCGAAGACCACAAAATCTGAAGACATACGTATCATCTACCAATCAGTGGGTTATGGTCTATATCTCGTAGTGGGAGCGTATAGTGAGTGGGCTGTTTAAAGTCAAAGTTTTTTATTCATATAATTTGAATTTACAAGTCAACCTTATATAAATATTATAATTATATATCATTAAAATTAGTATAGTTAAAAGCAAATTTTCTTTTTTTCTAGTCATTATAAATGCAATACAAAATATAGTTCTATACGTTTCGTACAGCCGTCGACAATGATCTTTAGAAAATCGTCGAAGCTATAGAAAGTTTGCTCAATAAGCCAGTTTTTTAATCTGTTTTTTATAACTGCCTTCGCTAGGGGCACTTTTAAACTTAGATTACACTATACCAATTATCTCCAGTAACCCTGTAGAGGCAGCTATCTCAGGCCAGCAGCGCAGCAACTACTTTGTTTCTCGGTAGAATGTTCCGACTCCGCCTGAAGGAAAGTTTTTCTGCATGTTTTAATGAGTTTCGAAAGGTTTGTAGTTTCTGCCTCTGAGAGTGAACAGATGAGGTTCACTCTCTTCTACTGCAATTCAAGTGTAATTACGTGAAACAACTTTATAGTTTTAGGGTACGGTGCGAGAAAATGTGAAAATGAAGCCGCTTTGGGATGACTGTAGGTTTTTTTCTTGAAAAGTGCGAGCAAAAGTAAACATAACACTTATTAGTGTAGAAATACGTATAACAGAAAAAATAATATTGTACGGTAAATAAAACATAATTTCGCATTGATTTGATTTAATTATATTTTATTTAACTGAAAAACAACGAGTTTAACGCGTGGTAAGACAATTTCGACTTTTATCTCTTTAAAGATCTGTCAATGTGCAATCTTCTCAAACGACCTTTAGTTATCAATAAAATTATTTTATTCCATAAACGTTATACAAATCGGAAACTTAAGCGTTTCGTCATCATTTCCGAGCGCAAAGTATAATAATTGTAGCGATTCTGCGGCACACACAACTAAACTAAATTTAAAGAAGCCCCGTCTCTTTTCATCTTAGGTGGCCAGAAAGAGACGGCACGTTCTGAACCACAGACAAAACAACTAAAATCACGTCAAATATGAATGTGCAGGCAGTTTTAGAGGTGATACAAATCTAAAGTCGCCTATATTTTCTGTATTTGACGTGGTTTTAGTTGTTTTGACTATGGTGCACAACGTGCCTTTCTGGCCACCTAAGATGAAAAGAGACGGGGCTTCTTTAAATTTAGTTTAGTCGTGTTTGCCGCTGAATCACCACCAGTGTTGCATAATGTTGGTTCTATTATTAAGTAATTGGTTTATTTTTTTACGCGTTACAGCTAAGCATTTGACCAGCAGGACGCGTGACCACACTAGTAAGTGACACTCAAGGTGGAGCATGTCTAGTCTGGAATAACTGATTGCAAGGAGTCTGCCGTAACACATTGTTAAGTGTTTAGTGATTTAAACGCGCTCTTCACACTCAAACGGCTTAACCGATTTTGTGAAATTTTGCATGAAAATAGGTTAGACTTGGGATTAACACATACGCTACTTATTATCCAGAAAACAATTGTGGTTCTCGTAGTTTATGCAAATAACTTCAAAATCTATATAGATTTTGCTCTTTCACGCTCCAACAGCTAGACCGATTTTGATCAGATCAACTATAAAAATAGATTAGACTTTAGCTTTACACATAAGATACATTTCATCTCACATTAAGGCGGGTAAAATTGCGGGGCGAAACTAGAATAATATATCAATTTTATGTTGTACGGAACCCTAAACATAAAAGTACATTATCTCGCTTGACCATTAACCGCTGTAACAAGATGAATTGGTCGAGTAAAGTTGTTCCATCAGTTTTATGACTTGCCTTCTCCAACTTATTATGAGAACGAGCTATTTTTTTTTCAAACTTTGTTATTTTACTTTGTAATACTGATTGAGGGTAGACCAACTTTATGCCTCTTAATTAAGTTTTAATTAAAGATGTTGTCATAAATTTTGTTTTTGTTTTAATTAAGTTGGTTTTTGTTCAAGGATTTAAAAAATATGATTATTTTAATGAATTCTACTAATATTAGAGGATGACCTAAGAAGATGTGGATGAGTTGTGTGAAAGAGGATATGAAAGAGAAAGGAGTGAATGTAGATATGACGGCTGACAGAAGAGTGTGGAAGAAAAAAATGGGCTGTGCCAACCCCACATAGTGGGAAAAGGTGAAGGCAAACAAGAAGACTAATATTAGAAATGCGAAAGTTTGAAAGAAAGAAAAATATTTATTGTGACAAATTAATCTCTACAAGACAAAATATAATATTTGAAATAGTACACATAATAAACTTTAATTTGTCAAAACACAGCCTCAGCTCAGTTTGTTAGTGAGAATATTTGTTTTATCTTCACGCTCTTACCATCAGGTGAATCGTGGTCAAGCGTTGACCTATTCAGAGTAAAAAAAACGGCTTAACCGATTTCCATTAAATTTGTTGAGAGGATAGTTTGAATTAAGGCTATTTTTTGTCCCGATTTAACCTGGCTGAAATCAACAGTTTTAAACATGGTCATCGTTTTTAGAATTTCGTACCTAAAAGGTAAAAACGGGACCCTATTACTAAGCCTCCGTTGTCTGTCTGTTTCCAGGCTGTATCTCAGAAACCGTAATATCTAGAAAGCTGGAACTTTCACAAAATATGTATTTTCCGTGCCACTATTAACATACAAAATATGTATTTTTCACAAAATATGTATTTTCCGGGCCCCCGTACAATAAACGTGTTTTTTTTTGTATTTTTTTTGCTATATATCAATAACGGTAACTGTTAGACACTTAAAATTTTCACACAAAATATAAATTAATTGTATATTAGCTATCAAATTAAATTATAAAATTTAAATAAAATAAATATTTGAGGGGGGCTCCCATACAACAATGGTACGGAAACCTTCATGCGCGAGCCCAACTCGCAGTTGGCCAATTTTATTTTCGTACAGTAAACATGCTGGTCATTTCAACGCCTTAATCCTTACAAAACAAGGAAAATATTATAACTGTCTTTATCATAACCAAAATAATTAGCCCGTGAATGAAGAGGTCTATAAAACTTGACACCAGCGCCATCCACTCGGCTCTCGAGACATACCAGAGAACAAGACTCCCGGGGGGTACAAGGAGCGAGATAATAATAATTTAAACACAAGTGGAGTAATATATCCCCGGGGAGCGGTAAGCTTGTGTTTATGAGCGGTAAAATGTCGTTTACTGCGCGCTCAGCTTCTAATGTGTTGTTTATGTGACGACAGGGATGGTGCAGTATGAGTTATGTTGTCTCTTGAGATGTTTACTGAAACATTTAAATTAACAATACAATATTTATTTCACCATTTAAATCTATGCCATCTATGTATACCAAGACAACCTCGTTGGCGTAACGGTTACCATGCCGGACTGCCAATCAAAAGGTTCCGGGTTCGATTCCCGGCACGGCCAACATGTTTGCGCTGAACTAGATTTGTTGGCTGTCGGTCTGGGTGTTAAATATGTATCTATGTAAAATAATATGTATGTATGTATATCAGCTGTGTTAGCTACCATAATACGAACTAGAAATGGTTCAGTTTGGGTTAACCAGCCGTGTGTGAAATGTGTCCTAATATATATATTTATTTATTTTTATTTAATATTATAAAGTGGAAAAATTGCAATATTTGTTTGATGCGAATAGGCTCCGAAACTACCGGACCGATTTGAAAATTGTTTTCACTGTTGGAAAGCTACATTGTCTTTGAGTAATATAGGCTATATTTTGTTTCTCTTTGCTACTCAGATTATTTTGTTTCTCTTTGCTACTCAGATTATTTTGTTTCTCTTTGCTACTCAGATTATTTTGTTTCTCTTTGCTACTCAGATTATTTTGTTTCTCTTTGCTACTCAGATTATTTTGTTTCTCTTTGCTACTCAGATTATTTTGTTTCTCTTTGCTACTCAGATTATTTTGTTTCTCTTTGCTACTCAGATTATTTTGTTTCTCTTTGCTACTCAGATTATTTTGTTTCTCTTTGCTACTCAGATTATTTTGTTTCTCTTTGCTACTCAGATTATTTTGTTTCTCTTTGCTACTCAGATTATTTTGTTTCTCTTTGCTACTCAGATTATTTTGTTTCTCTTTGCTACTCAGATTATTTTGTTTCTCTTTGCTACTCAGATTATTTTGTTTCTCTTTGCTACTCAGATTATTTTATAGTCCGTGTGAAGCCAGGCCTGGCTGCCAGTAAACAATAAAAATATTAATTTCACCATTTAAATAAACAATATAATCATATCTGTATGTCAGTAGCGCCTGTAGCTCGGCTAGCTAAGGTGACCTGACGCGATCATTGAAGCTAAGCAACGGTTGATGCGGACGATGTTTGGATGTACAATACTGTTGTTTTTAAAGTGGCATTTTCACCCGTGGGTCGGATGACTCGTAAATTTTTAGGTCCCGGCTGTGAGTGTTAGTACAAGCAGTCGTTATGACAAGTCAGAGGCCTTAGAGTGGCTTGAAAAACCTCTCGACACTAGAGCTTAGCTCATATGAAGAAGAAGATGAACCAAATATACCAAAATAAGTTTAAATATTCTTAGAATTGTATTTTAGACGGTCTTTAAACAATTTTTTCGATATTTATTATCGTTTATGATTTGTTATGACAAAAAACCGTAAATTCAAGTATTTTCTTTTATCATTGTATCTTAAAAAGTAGATTTCTCTTATTCCTTATAACTAAGGTTAATAAATAGTAGCATAAGCAGCCCACTATGCGTTCCCACTGCTGGGACTCGGGGCCTTCTCTCAAGAGGAGAAAGATATAGGCCATAACCACCACGCTGGCCAAGTGCGGGTTGCCAGATGACACACGTTTTCAGATATTGTAGTCCTCAAACATGTCGGTTTCCTCACGATGTTTTCCTTCATCGTCAAGCGAGTTCAAATCCACACATAACTTGAAAGACAAGTCATTGATGTAGGGCTGAGATTGACCCAGGGGCCGTCTGAATGAAAAGCAGACGTTATCACCAACGAGCCACACTCACTTTAAATAGTAAATATAGGTAGTAGTGATCCGTCCATTCTATTACAAGCCCCCTCCCTCCCTCGCGCCGCCTAATTAAACATGTTCCTATTAGTCGGACAACCTCGGTCTTAAGTGGCAGTTAACCTAATGCACGGGGCTTCTGAAAGACTTACTGAACCACGAAATCACATGTATGTACATACTCGTATGTAGATACTCTACATATAATAACTACATACATATGTTACACTAGCTGACCCGGCAAACGTTGTTTTGCCTCACTTAGTATGAAAAATAGATAGTGTAGCTTATATGACACGTTCGTAGATTTACCATAGCAGCGCCATCTATTGATCACTTACTCAACCCAGTCGAAAGGTATCGACATCAGTTAGAATCATTTGAAGTTAACAGATAATTGTGACTGTCAAATAATAGCAGACAATAATTAGCAATAAATTAAAATTGCGACTATAATTTGAGATTTAAACTATCGTATGTCTCAAGTTGGATCGAACTGCACATGGTGTGCGAATTTTATTATAATCGGTTAAGTGGTTTAGGAGTCCATTGAGGACAAACATTGTGACACGAGATTTATATATATTATGATTGAGCATTATTTTATACTATCTGCGTATCCCGCGCGAACCGCGTAACCGGCTAATATCTGTCAACGCTGATATCTGATATCATGTAGACATTATTCGCTTTATTTGTCGAGACATCCTTTAATTAATGCATTAATTTCTTTGTGATTGAGGCCTCGCGTTTGGACACAACTTTGCAGCACTTGTCAAGTATGTTTTTCAGAGTTTGAATCTTCCATACTTTCATAGTTTTTGTAACTGTTCAGCAGTTTTTCACTTTCTAATTCAATGTGGCGTAGCGTGGCATTGATTTGCATACCTATCAATTATGACAAACATAACAGCTGTAAGAATATGAAGTTATTCAGTAATGGATTTCAATTCAGCCCAAATGTTTGGCAAGACCTGTCAACCACTACCAATGTTTTCGGGATAAAAAGTAACTTTTGTGTTATCCACGGTCTACCTTGTCTTTATTTTAATAATAATTTAATTTATGACTCATGTTAGTTATATTTGTAATTTTAGGTTTGACTTAAATATGTGTAAATAATTCAAAGTAATTATTATTGTCTTAATTTAATGAAACTAATGTAACTATTGTTATTAGATGTATGCTATTAATATTCATATTTAATTAATGTAATTGGTCTATGTACCGTTTTAATTAAATTCAATAAATAAATAAATTATATCAAATATCATCTAAATCGCTCTAGCCGTTTAAGCATGGAGGACTAAAATAGATTTGAAAAAAAATTGCACGTTTAAAGTTAGCCCATTTACCGGATTCGAACCCATGACCTTCGAGACGTGAGGCGGCCGCTCGCTGGCTGAGCTGTGGTCGCATCAAAATGATATTATCATTATTATTACTAAAGCTTCTCCGAACATAAAACTGCGAAAGCACAATTTCTTGTATGTTTTACTTAAACTTTTGTCCTCATACCCTAATAGCAATTTCTCGAAAATATTTTATCATAAAAACTTTTCCCCCGTTTTCTGAGAAGCACTTCCTATCTGAACATCACCGAAGACTTTATTGGCAGTTATTATTATTAAACCAATGTACCAAGAATTGGGCTGTTTTTTTTGTCAGGCATTTGACTAGCATAGCGCGTAAACAAACACGAGCTAGTGACACTCTAGCCTAAGGTGGAGCATGCCTAGTCTGGAATAACTGGCTCTTAAGGAGGCTGCCTGAACACATCTTAGGTTAATTATAATTAACACCAGGGGTTAACCAGCTTTGAATACTAGAAATAGTTCAGTATGTTTTCTAGTTTGTATTATGGTTGCTAACACAACTGATATACTACATATACATACATGCTTATTTTATAAAGATACGTATTTAACACCCAGACCCACAGCCAATAAATTTAGTCCAGCACAACGACGATGGCCGTGCCGGGAATCAAACCCGGAACCTTCTGATTGGCAGTCATGTTAACTATTACGCCAACTAGGTTGTTGATATGTTTGATAACGTGTCAATAAATATAATTACACATTGATTAAATGCTTTGAGCTTCTAGTTTGAGAACGTTGACTATAATATAAACACAGATTGGGAAGTTTATTTGATTCTGTTTGTTTTCCATTAACTAGAACCAACCACGTGAACTAAATGTTTGAAATCGTCAATATGTAACCGATGTTGATTATTGAAATACACCCAATCATTTCTACGTTCCAATTTGAATTATAGATTACATTGCTTTTATGTTCATTTTGAAATGTATGTTGTTGATGGTATAAAATATTTTGTTCTAGTTTAAATTTTTTGTATATTTTGTATAGGTAGATTTTTTTTAGAAATGCTTAGTGTTAATTTTAGTCATCCATCTCAGCGGCTCATCTACACACAACAAATACTTTAACTTGATGTTTGCTAATTGGTTATAAGATTAAATAATTATTTTATCAAATTGCTACATAAGTGTATGTGTAAAAAAACAAATTGAATAAATATTTTATTAAATTGCAACATAAGCCTAAAACCAAATTTAAATTCTGGCTGATTTTTTAGTCACATAATAATTATTATTTTACTTAAAAAGTACCAAATTCTTTTAATAAAACTTCCACTAATAACAATGATCAAACTGATTTCTAATAATCTACATGTATTTAAATACTAACAAAACTCAAACTTCTTTTTTGTATACTTACTAAATTTTTTATTTATTAGATTATTTGCCCCATATAACACGCAGCTGGCAATTTTGAAAACCTATTCCGATACAGACTATAAATTTTAAATTTCCAATTCGATCCCGTGAGGCGGGGTTCAGTAGATTTGATGGATAGGGACTGAAATAACAATGGAGTGTAGTGGATTTGAAAATATAAAATATATTAAAAAAAAAATATAAAGGTAATTAGTTATTACTCTAATTATGTCAACGATCATCGAAGCTAAGCAACAGCCGAAGCGGAAAGGTGTTTGGATGGGTGACCATGCACAAGACTGTCGTTTTTAAGTGACTTTTATCTGGGCGCTACCGTGGGTCGGATGATATGTTAAATTGTAGGTCCCAGCCGTTAGTCTTCCTTCTTGAAACTTTCGACACCAGAGCTTGGCCACTTAGCTCATACCAAGAAGAAAAAGAAGAAGCACAACACTTTTAAATTTATAAAGACTATTTTCCAAAAAAATAAACTATAGGAGGAATTAAACGTTATCGTGTTTTAAAACTCAAACAATGCATAAAATACTGAATTGAAGATAATAAAACTAAAATAACTGGATTTTTCAAAATAACCTATTTTGCTGCCATAATGCCTTCGTAAATGAAATTAAGTTAATCAATTATTATTGCATTTTTAAGGTTTCGTTACTATTTAGCCTCTAGATATTTAATTAAGAAATATAACTTGATACTTGTTGGTAACTATTTACTAAGTCAATTCATAATAATGACTTAATTACGTAAGTATTTTAGACTTCAGTAAAGTTAAATTTAAATAACTTTAGTAATTATACTTATGAATAGACTCCAAGCAGACCTCGATTTCTCGGAACGTTGTTTGTACTCAAACTTAATCAAAAATAACTTTGTTATCTCTATAAATTACTTGACCAATTTCATATTTACACAAACTTAAGAATATAGGTTTATTTACAAATAACTATTAGAGAAATTATCAATTGAAATACTATATACAAACTTAAACACTACAATTTAAAATAGAGTAAGCTCACCATCCAGGCTGTCACTGCCTGGCAGAGTTCCCAAGCTGCTGGCAGCATTACCCCGTTGAACAGCTAAACTTAGTCTTTGTAAGAAATAGCTGCCAGCTCTTGGATCTCCAGAAGCGAGGACCAACCGCTTCCCAATGTCTTTACAAAACGTTTTTGTGTCGGACGACCACGGGCCTAAAGTCTCCACGGACAGCGCAACAAAGAATATACTATTTATCACTCAATAAACAACGCAGATGATTTTGTCACCTTTTTTATGAGAAATATCCATTTAAAAATCAAAGACTTAAATGTATACTTTACTAGTTGCGCCCTGCTGTGTCACCTGCGTTACTCTGAGGTTAAAAGAAGCCTATGCGTTAATCTAGTGCCTTAGGTATGTCTGTACCAAATTTCGTCGAATTCAGTTCAGCTGTTAGAGCGTGAAGAAGTAACAAACATACACATACATACACACACAAACATTGACATATGAAAGAAAGAAAGAAAGATAAATTGTTTATTATGCACAAATTAAAAAAACATGTACCAACAAGAATTTACCAATTTTATTTGTGCACAAAAGGTGCTGGTTCAGCATAATGCTGAGAGTACTTTCAAGGTACCACAGCGCTGGTTTTCAACCAGCACCTTTACATACTATACAGGCACAGTAAAAGGGTAGTGAGATAAACTAAATAAATTAAAGTAAATATTCCATATCTTAAACACTAAGTAATATAAAATAGTATACAATAGTACATTTATAATATTGGCTTTTATGTTTAAGGCAAATTTATG
This sequence comes from Mellilla xanthometata, assembly GCA_035578125.1. Classification (NCBI taxonomy): domain Eukaryota; kingdom Metazoa; phylum Arthropoda; class Insecta; order Lepidoptera; family Geometridae; genus Mellilla; species Mellilla xanthometata. Next base: position 6,310,782 of record JAPUBQ010000030.1, read on the forward strand.
TAAACCACCCACGTTATGTAGGTCACCCATCCAAACACTGTCCGCATCGACCGTTGCTTAGCTTCGATGAATGCGTCAGATCACCTTAGCTAGCCGAGCTACAGGCGCTAGGTTGTGCTCCTGAATGTAATAAAGAAATTAAAACAAATCTTACTTTTTTAGTAGATAATGACATTATCAAGGATCATTAAAGCTGGTTATTTCAATATAGACAATCTTAATATATATAAATCTCGTGTCACAATGTTTGTCTTCAATGGACTCCTAAACCACTTAACCGATTATAATAAAATTCGCACACCATGTGCAGTTCGATCCAACTTGAGAGATAGGATAGTTTAAATCTCAAATTATAGTCGCTATTTTAATTTATTGCTAATTATTGTCTGTTATTATTTGACAGTCACAATTATCTGTTAACCCCAAATGATTGTAACAGATGTCGATACCTTTCAACTGGGTTGAGTAAGTAATCAATAGATGGCGCTGCTATGGTAAATCTACGAACGTGTCATATAAGCTACACTATCTATTTTTCATACCCCTAAGTGAGGCAAAACAACGTTTGCCGGGTCAGCTAGTTGTTAATATAGACAATAAATTAATTTATTTCGTGAAACTCCCACTGCCGCTTGACAGGCACTTATTGTGAGCTAAATGAAAAAAGGAGTAAGAGATAGGCTAAGTTTGTATAATTTGACAATTATTATGTAATTTGTGACTCATGTTAGTTAGATTTGTATTTTTAGGTTTGACTTAAATGTGTGTTAATAATTTAATGTAATGTTATTATTATTGTCTTAATTTAATGAAACTAATGTAACTATTGTAATTAGATGTATGCTATTAATATTCATATTTAATTAGTGTAATTGGTCTATGTAGTACCGTTTTAATTAAATTCAATAAATAAATCGATCAAATTTGTATGAAGCTAAATTCGGTACAATAGCGCCTTAAGCCCCCCGTCCAAACATGTCCATCAAACTCGCCGCATTGGAAATTAAATGACTAAATTACAATAACGTAGTTAGTAGGAGTAATCAAAGCTAATGACAAATCAAAGTAAGTCCTTCTGCCCTCGTCATATGTATTCGATACAGCAGCGGAGTCAAGTGAAGTTGAAAAAATAAGATAAATGTATTTTCATCTCGAAAATTGTTTTCCAAATATGTCCCCATGTGGGGATAAGAGATGTAATTTGTTTCAAGTTATTTTACCTCTACAATCTCGCTTCGTATGGCTGATCAAATTTCTTCTTCTTCGTAAAAGATGTGTGTGCAATCTCGCTGGCTTCAGAGATTTCACCCCGGGGTCGGAAACAGAGTGATTTGACATCTGTCTGTATAAAGACTTATATTTGATACTTGCAATTCAATCTTTTAATCGACCCACCGAAGCGCCCATATGTACATTCCAAAAATTCCCACTGAACTACAACCTTACAGTCTTCAAGCCGAGAGTGAACCGGTTTCTTCTAGGCAAGCGCGCTCCAACCAAGACCGCAATATCTCTTAACATCAGGTGAGCGCGAGCATATATAATGTGCCTCTTATACAATGTAGTTTATTTCTTGATTAATCAAAGTGCAAATTCTTATCAAATATTTTCACGTGTATAAGTGAGTGTAGGGGAAACATATGTAGAAACTGAGTTTATATAGAGCCTCCAGGAAGGCTCCGCGCAAATCGCAGCGCATTAAGGATGAGACGAGAAGTTTTTTTATTATTTCCTCGCAAGCTTAAAAAAGTAAATATCTCACTCGTGGTGTAGGGTGACAAGATGTTGTGGCTTTTCGGGATAGTCTATTATATTTTTAATGTAGTTAGCTTTTTAAATAGAATTCGTTTATTGACGGAGACTACTTTTGTAAGAAGCCGATTTGCTCGTTTGAACGTGAGTTGCCAGTATTGAGACTTTTATATTTTCGACTTAATCTCTTAAGATCTTAATCACAGTTGTATAAGTTTTTTTGGTAGAAATGTAGCAGGAATAAAGATATTTGAATTTAAAAAAGAAATGTTTCTAGACGCTTTGATTATTTCTGGCTAATTATTATCACTTCCTATTCACCCATGTCGTTCTGTAATAAATTAAAAAAAAAAACGTAAGGTTGATCCTGAAAATCAGTGCTGCAGAGAAATCTGTAGCGTTTATACTGAGGGCTGACATTTTTCGAACGCTAGGGGACACATACTATGTTACTTCATTCTTTTTACATATTCATTTTATGTAACTTGTAATAATGTTTATTTAAGCCCTGGCTTCATTCTCAGCGATAAAGATTTACCAGTTTGTAGGCGTGCTTCTTCACTGAGGTAAGTTCGTTTGATCGTTAAATACGAGTATGTATCTTATGTGTCTGAAATAAATGTGTTGTCTCTTTCTTTTTGTCTTATTGAATAGAAACGTTAACGAGAGCTTTAGCTCTAATGTCAAGAGTATTCAATATATGAAATTCTACGGTTTGTCCTAAAACGTTCCTAAGCCACAGTCGCCCTGTCTGCTCCTCCCAACTGATTGAATTATATCTGGCAAAGGGCCGGCCCTTTGACTTTTTTATTCCTTTGATTAAATCCGTTCGTGTAGTGTGGGGCAGCTCTCTCGTTGCGGACCAATAACCAGAGGAGAGGGCTCTAATTGGGTTACGTTTTTTGCTGTTTTAAAATTGGTGTATTTATTTGACAAGAGTTTCTGTCTATATATAATTATAAGTAAGTATATAGAAAAAGACGTTTTATAAAGAACCAGCTGCATACCGCATTCTAAAAAATAGTACCTGTCAATTATTATAATTACTTTATTTATACCAAACTTTTTGTAAAATTGGTTTAGTGGTTTGAGTGTAAAGGAGTAACAAAAATAAAAAGAACTCGAAGCTAGACACTGGAAAACCAGTAGCAAAAAAAAAATGGTTGCCTGTAAAGTCGGTTTTACGGGCGAAGATTTTACATGACAACGTCTGCCGCGTGCTGCGCGCGCGGCAGACCGATCATAGTTGAGTGGGAGAGAGACGCAAGGCATTCGGCGGGCCTCTCTCTCGTTCGGTGACTCATCGTAACGTTACCGGGCGTTACACTTTTTCATAAGTGACTCCCAGCCGCAACCTAATTTAAGACGTTGTCACGTCAAAAAAATACATCATAAATATGTAGATAGCAATCACCAAAATGAATCATTCTCAAATCGTCTCGGTAAAAGGCCACAGTAGCTAGGAGTTAGAGCCATCGAGCCGTGAGTCTGCAGGCGGCCCCGCCTAGGCTATCCACCTGCCCTCACCGAGTGTAAGCCATTAAATAAATAGTCCGCATTAACCTCCCGGACGATCATTTTATTTTACCTCCCTGAGAGGGAAAGGCTTTCTATTACGGAGGATGGCGATAATTTGTTTTTATTTACAAGCTTTTTCAGTTTTATTTTAGTATGCTATTTTACAAGAATATTATAGCAGCATGTGCTTGTTTGTTTATTTACTAAATACACACTGTAACCTGCGGTTTGGCCCGTATTGAGATGTAAATTAGATAAATTGTAATAAGTGAAATATAATTCAATCTTTATAACGTGATTTTTGTTAAAATAATCCTAGTATGTAGGTTGCTTCCTAAACAGCATACGAACGTCATTTTGAAATGAAACATACCAAATCAATTACAAATAGTTCAGCCAAAGAATCATAGATGGCGTTTTGAATATACACGTTTTATGTCGATTTTCTTCAACCCCCACCCCCTCCTTGTAAGAAAAGAAACTGAAATAATTGGCCAAGAGCGAGAAGGGTTCCGTACCATTTATCTTAAAAATATCTCAAGTTTTTTACTCCATTTTACCCGCTTAGTTATGGGAGCGAAAACTAAAAAATTCCAAAATCCCTTCTATTACACGTTTGTATACCAATATATTAATAATAAATTATTTTATGTCATTTTAAATTTAATGAGATTAAAATGAATTTGATTTTTCTAATACACTGGTTTGCACACTAATATAATAGTATTTAAGAAATTGAACCTTTTTTCTAGTAGTATAACCTTTTTAACTTTAACCCACAAATATCAGCAGAAGCAATAAATAATGCCATAAAAATATAATATCTCCATAAAAGTGATTGAGTTAATTGTATCAATATCTGTAATTGTCTTGTTTATTGGATCCTTCACTTGTTTGACCTTTGACTTGATGGGTAATCAATCTGTTTATAAAGAAGTCGTATTAGTTACACTATAGTGCCTGTACTCGGCTAGCTAAGGCGATCTGACGCGATCATCGAAGCTAAGCAACGGTCGATGCGGACGGTGTTTGGATGGGTGACCATGCACAAGACTGTCATTTTTAAAGCGGCATTTTCATCTGGCGTTAGCGTGGGTCGGATGATATGTTGAATTGTAGATCCCGGCTTAGTTAGTCTTAGTACATAAAAGCAGTCGTTAAGCCAAGTCAGAGGTCTCCAGGTGGCTTGAAAACCCTTGACACCAGAGCTTGGCCACTTAACTCATACGAAGAAGAAGACAATAAAGTTAAAAACAGTTCTTCTTTTTTGGAATGTTTGCGTCAGAAGAAAAGTAAAGTATACAAAAATACCTAAAGCTTTTTTTACGTCATGCTCTGACATTCAAGTTCCGCCATTAGACTTGATTCCGCCATCGTAAACCCACAAGACTCTACGCGACATACAGCCTTGGCCTAGTATTACAACGGGAACAGAAAAATATCCATAACATCTTTCAAATAACTATCGAAAAAAAACTTGGAAATACAAACAAATGCTACAATCAAAATTAAACTTTATGTTTCTGAAAATAAGGTTCTATTTGCCTTTATATCGTGCCTGTTACTTGTTACTGGAGTATAAGAAACTCATTAAAAGTTGCTTCAAAGGAAGCAGAGACCGAAATTTATTGTGAGACTGCTTAGTTAGCTAGTGGAAACGACTAGCTCACACCCGCAGCTTTGCTTCTTTCATTAAGCTAGTTTATTTTTAATCGTAGACGCACAAAACTGCGGCATGTTATAAAATTTACAAGTGTGTGTGTGTGTGTGTGTGTGAATGTCTGTCTGTGGCATCAAAGCTCCCATACGTGTAAAACTATTATAATTGAATTTTTGTTTTTTGTTATAAAGGTGTAGTCGAAAATGTTCTTACCTACGATGTTGTTATGAAAATCGATACAAAATGTCCGCCGCCCGATAACATATTTTTTCACAACTCCTCGAATATGGGTATCAAATGAAAGGGTAATAGACTAGTAGAACAGATACACTAAGATATTTTTTTATTGAACATATTAAATCCAAAATGGCCGCCGTCACATAATGTTGTCGGAGGTTATATAAATGTGAAATTTATACTTTTGAAATGTTAAATATCTTTCCTTTACCTTAAAATTCTGCTTTGTTTTTATTTGGTTCATGAAAATTGGTTCAAATAATTTAAAAATTAAATTACTATTTGTCTTTAACGTTTCAGAGTATAAGAGTATCTAAAAAACATTGGTCAATTGCGAGTAGACTTCACGCAAAGGGTTCCGTATCATTGTGTTTAATAAACAACGTTTAAACGACAAAAAAAGGTTTTTTGTATAGGAGCCACCTTTATTGCAGAATATTTAAATTTTTTGTATGTATTTTCAGTACCAAAGGCAACAGACACATCACCTCACCAAAATTCCAATTCTCTTTCAAACCTTTCAAGTTTGTTGTAAGTTCTAAAATTTCAAACGCATTCCCTGACACACAAACTTAGTCGCTACATAGTTAAGATTGTTCGTTTGTCGGTGTGTTTGTAACCGGATACTTTGTTTACATTGTTCAGGCTGCCAAGAGGAACCTTTGAGAAGCGGCGCGCTGGAATTTAATTGGGTACTGTTAAAATAGTGAAGTTTCATTATTTGCTTAGTTGTTCTGTTTTTAGCTTCCCAAATTAAAGAACTCGTACCTTTTGTACGTACAAAATAAAAATACAAATCATTTATTGATAACACCAAAGTTACAAGACATGGCGTAATGGTTACCATGCCGGTGTGCGAATCAGAAGGTTCCGGGTTCGATTACCGCACGGCCAACATCTTTGTGCTCAACTAAATTTGTCTGGTCTGGGGGTTAAATATGTATCTATATAAAATATGTATGTAAGCATACGTAGTATATCAGTTGTGTAACCATAATACGAACTAGAAATGGTTCAGTATGTGGTTAACCAGCCGTGTTTGGAATGTGTCCTAATATTTATAACAAAAAATAAATTATAAGCTTTTGTATGTGATATTGGATTCAATTAGGGTACTAAGAATAGGTAAAATGAATACTTGTTCGTTTGAATACTGTTAATTAAACGACAATTTAGATTGTCGTTTATTAAAATATTAATCATTAAATGTTACTAACATAATTAATTAATGCCTAATATTAGAATTTGCTGTGCCGCCCTTCTTAGTAGGCTAAGTAAGGAAGATGAAAAAACTGTGTAGTATTATTTTTTATTTTTATACACATAAGTTTTTTTTATATAATGCATGATAGGCTTAGGTACGCTTGACCACAACTCACCTGATGTTATGTGACGTTTTGGTCTAGAATGAAGTGATTTCACTATTATAATAATTAATTTTGTAGAAATAGTATGTTTTATAATAGCCTTTTGTTACATAGATTACTAACTACGCAATTATCAATTTAGCAATTTCCATATTGGATTTGCATAGTGGTAGACCAATTCGCTTCAAGTTAAAAATCTGTACCCAAACACCTTAGTAAGTTTTGGCAACCTACTTGACAGACCGTTTTTCCAGACTAGTCATACTCCATTTTAGCCTAGAGTGTCGCCAACTCTTGTGGATATGCGTCTTGCTGGTCAAATGCTTAGTTGTACAAAGAAACTACTTTAGAAAAATACATTAATTCTGTAAAAAGTTTCGATAGCCTTAATGATCCTTGTAAACGTAATTTTAAATATTGCTACAAAATAGTAGGATCCAAAGGCTTGTATGTACACTACTGTTTTGTAATTTATTTGTATTTCTGTATATAAAAAAAACAACATCATATACATAGACCCTTATGTACTAGCCGGTATGTAAGCCTTGTACGCACATTAAAACGATTTCAATAAATACATCCTTATTAGTAATCACCTCCAACAGATCTCACCGGGGCGCCGCTATTTGTTTTACGTTTTTGTTTGCCCTTTTTAACCCCAAACCTCACTAGGTTTTTATTTTATTTTTCACTAGCATCCCGTCCCGGCTTTGAACGGGCTCTAAAATAATCTGAGTAGCAAAGAGAAACAAAATATAACCTTTGTTACTCAGAGATAATGGACATTCCTAACGGTGAAAGAATTTTTCAAATCGGTCCAGTAGTTTCGGAGCCTATTCGCGTCAAACAAACAAACAATCAAACCTTCCCTTATTATAATATTGGTATAGAAATTATATTACGAATTGGTGTAATGATTGCCATGCAGGACTGCCAAGCAGAAGGTCCCGAGTACGATTCCCGGCACGGCCAACATCTTTGTACTGAACTAAATTTGTTGTCTGTCGGTCTCGGGGTTAAATATGTATCGATATAAAGTATTTATGTATACATATGTAGTAAATCAGTTATGTTAGCCACCATAATACAAACTAGAAATGGTTTAGCATTGGGCTAATCAGTCGTGTGTGAAATGTGTCCAAAAAAGAGATAAGATGATATGGGCTTGAAAACTCTCGACCCAAAAGTTTGGCGACTTAGCTCATATTTACGTATACCTATTTATAAAGTTGTAATTAATGTGCATTCTATTGAACAAATAGAGCTACAATATGGAGAGTGAAAAATTGAATACTAAATAAATTGTCATTTTTATATAATTGTGTTTATAACGCTGTTTTGGAAAAAAATGGCCTCAGCAGTATTCTTATTTTTTTTATTGTGATCAATCATACCAAAGCTCAATAACTAATCAATTTCAATCAATTTGCTTTTCTAATATTTTTAGCCTTCCTTAGGAACCTCCCGTTTCGCCCCAGGTCCCGGCGCAGTATGACCCGCAGTGTTCGTTGCCGGTGTTACCGTCACCCGGCTATTGTCGTTATTGACACAAATCCATCCCCCCCCCTCTTCAACAACCCCCCTTTCCTTCCCCCTGCCTGTAAGGGCGCCATTTTGCAAATTGCCTTACATTAGTATCCGTAACAGCTAAACAGCAGCGGGGGAAGTACTCTCGGCATTATCCTATCCTATTAATATTGTAAATACGAAAGTTGTACGTGTGTATGTTTGTCACTTCTTTAGACTGAAACGGCTGAACCGATTTTGATAAAATTTTGAATTCAGGTAAGGTTAGATCTTGAATTAACACAAAGACTTTATCTCGAAAACAAATGTGGTTCTCGTGGGATACGCAAATAACTTTCTATGCTTCACGCTCAAACGGCAAAAACGATTTCGATGAAATTTGTTATGGATTTAGTTAAGGCTGTGGATTAACTCATACGCTACTATTTATCCTAAATTAAAGCGGGTAAAACCGCGACATGCAGCTAGTCTTTTTTTTATATTAGGACACATTTCACACACGGCTGGTTAGCCCTAAGTATACTGAACCATTTCTAGTTCGAAGTTGATCGTAGTCTGTTTAACAAAACTTGAAAAGTGTTTTCGTAAGGCATGAAATTGCCATGTTTATGTTTCTTAAGAACAGTAATTCTTTCATCACGCAAAGAGGAAGTGGATGGTGCACGAAAAAATGCGTAGAACTTACTATATTGTTATCTTCTTTTTACTCTTAATAGCTTGGCATTTGAGCAGTAGGGCATGTAACCACATAAGACTGTCGGTCCAAAAGTTGACCATGCCTAGTTTAGAATTTTGTGCATTTAAAAGAGAAATAAATGACTATTACTAAAAAAAAAATATTATGACTTGGATAATTATATGACTAGCTGACCCCGCAAACCTTGTTTTGCCTTAGGTATTAATTATTTTTATTCTAGTTTCTGGACAAATTCTAGTATAAACAAAAAGTTACTTAGGTACTTATTAACAGTGTGAATTGTATATGCGTGAAATGGGTATGGAGCGCTATGAACAAACGTTAAGGGAATATAAAAATAACAAACGCCAAAAAATATTATGTTTTATAGCTTATTACCTAAAATTTAATATCACTAATTACGACAGGAACAATAACAAACAACATCAAAAAATTATACTGACATAAATTATTATATAATTCGTTTCATAATGACATTTTAAAAACAATTCGTTTCATAATGTTAATTCTTCGTAAATACAAAACCTTGACATTATATAATACCTTGACATAGTAATATTATTATTGTCATGTTTTGATATTGAATACTTATCTAACTAATCTTTTGATATTACTTTTAAATATTATTGTCGAGCTGTAAATAGGTAATATTGGGAAATAATTTTTGAAATCTATAATTTATTGACACCGCATATGCAGAAGACTACAGGGGACATATTTTCCATGTTTTTATATTACCTGTGGCTACGCAAATAAATTATTTCATTTCAGTTCTTAGGAAAGCTACCGGAATACACAGAACTAAGAATGTAGAAAAACACGGAACCCATCGAATTAATTATGTAATTCAATTTTAAGTGAATAGTTAGACAAATCAAAATAGTTTGTTGTGGCAATTTATGTACTTGTATAATAATTCAAACTTTTTATCTATTCATTATTCTTTTATGTGTTATGTCTATAAGTTTTCAGTTTCAGTTTAAGCTCGACTTATCGATGAAACTTTCTATGATATAGATGAATTTGTAAAAACTACAAAAATAAGAATTTTTGACATTGTTTTTAATATTAAATGTTATTTTGAAAAAATTGAAAATATACTCCAGTATATTTTTATTTTTTGTTATTTTATTTGTGCATGTAAATGTACCTGTAAAATATTTTTTACCAAAAAACATGATTACGATTATTTTTTCGTGCAAATTATTAGGTACTTAACATAATACACAGAGTCTTAAATTAGCAGTCAATTAATTCTAGGCTCTGAACTCCACAGAAGGTTGAGTGAAATTTAAAAGAGAATAATTACAGTAAATTAAGCAAACGCACAGAATACCATGAAAATAACCACATATATCTGTGTAGCTCAGCAAAATAAACCCAGGCCTTTTTACCTCACGCGTTTGGATAAATGAATACGGCACCTAAAAATTAAAATAAATTTAGGTAAAATCCCGAAGTTACCCTTCTGTTCCCCACTCCCCGCTCCCCGCTCCCCGTTCCCCTACTTCGACCCCCGCGTAGTACAACGTTACTAATGAGATAAATGTGTACATTACTGCTCAGGGAATAATTTCAGCGGGAATTTACACGAAATTAAAGACACCATTTCTGGAGCAAATGAACTGTAGGGCCCGGGGATTTTGTTATGAAAATTTGGGGATTACATTTTAGACGTTGCTCAATTTTTCTCTTTAACGTTTATACTCTTCGATGAAATATGTGCTAGATTTAAGGTTATGTCTCTAAAAACGGCAAGGCAAATACGACCACTAGTAAGAGTGTGGTATTATTTGTGTTTAGTACGGTCCATAACCATCGTGCGACATGCCTGAGTGTTTTTTCAAGAATTGTTAAAATAAGGTTTCCGATGGAGTCTCTTTGTTTCGGTAACTACATATATATCGTATATATTTGATCGCAGTTTATACTCATAGTTTATGATAATATTATCTGCGCCTGGTGGTTTTACCCGCGTAAAAGTATTCTATGTAGGTTCCTTCTAGGCAAGCATATATTTCATCTAAGACCACAGTCAAGCTTAACAACAGGCAAGCTGCGGTCAAACGTAAGCCTGTTCATCATTAAAAAAAAATACAAATTTCATCTATATCTGTTTGAGCATGAAAGATGAAATTTATACGTTTAACTAGCAGGATTATAAAAAAAATACCTTAACCTAAATCAAAATATCACGAATTTAAATGTTATTATGGTTAATAAAGTTTCTGAATATGAATCAAAGTAATTGGTAATTCATGCGAAACATTTTAAGGGTGGTTTAATTTAGTACGTCTAGCCAACACTACTTACTTTAAAGACTAGAAAATTCACGAAAAAAATATCAGCTGTTACATTCCAAAAGTTTTAAACGCGCCGTAAATTGTATGGAGAAGCAATTTTATGATCAAAAGGTTATAGAACAAAAATTGTTTTTGTCTAGACGCTTCAATCGCTCAGCATCGATGCGTTCTGGCAGCTTTCTTGTTATATTCTTTGTTATACACCCCTCTCTTGTTTTATTATTACTCTCCTTCCTCTGGTTGCCTGGACGAGGTCGCTTTTAGCGAAAATGTCCCCATTTTCGGCACTAGTTTTATGTTTTTTTTTTTCATAATAATTTTATGTAATAATAAGTGCGTGAAATAAAGATATATCTATCTTCTTGATAGCCAATTATTCGAAACTAGGCACGCTCCACCTTAGGCTAGAAGGTCGCTGACTCGTAAGGATATGCGGTCTCCTAGTCAAATGCATATCTATATGGAGTAAAAAAAATCTTTAACTATATGTTTGATTCTATATTTTTTAACTTTTGAATTTCTTGTCTTCTATTATTCTTACTCGTATGTTATTTCGTGCATCGTTTTGGTGGAATTCTGTTCTGTTCTGTTTCCTCAGAGGTATCATCCGGGGGTCTTCAAAATTAGAGTTAATAGATATCTTCTAGGTAAGCTGGCCACAGCGTAGACTGCAGCGTAGCTTAACACCAGGCAAGCTGTATTCAAACGCAAACCTATCAAGGATAAAAAAAATTGCAGAGATAATTTTAGTTTACGAAGTAAGTTTAAGATAATATTTTTATTTATATCGTTGTTGTTATGAACCGTCAACTTCCTAACTAAATTAGTCGCAAAGTTGGACAAGAGGATAATTAGGATTTATTTATAAGTATAAATGAACATTTGAATTTATTACTCCCTGAGGTGAATTTTGCGTGTTAAAATTAAGTTAACTAAACTCTTCTGCGTTTGTATTTTTCGCCTGAAATCCCTTTCACTTTTTTATTTATTTTAATTTCCTCGTCACAAAAGTTAAGCTATTTATTTATTATTTAATTTAAAGTCCAATTATTTTGGTACTAAAGTGCGCATTCATTTTTCCGCTCTTTTTTTTAACAAGAAATAGAAGACTTTTTTTGTTATCAAATTCAGTTTTGAAGATACTAGAGATTTATTTATTTTATACACTAAATAATTTAATTTGGTGCATTCATATTCCTCCAATAATTTTATCCAAAAAATAATTCACATACGTATCTCACTTTTAATTATATTAGAATCAAAAATATTAAAAACACACAATAAGCAAAAAGATAATAACCATACACAGTTAAGTATAGAATTTGTTAAATTCCTAATAATATTTATTTAGCAATATTTATTATTTTAATTTTTCAATTTCTATATTTATTTTTATATACACTTCCCTTCTTCTTCCCCCTTACAATTTTCCAAAGAGGCACAGGAAGTCTTCTTCTTCCATATTGTTTGCTTCTCACTTCTACACTATCATGTTTTTTTTTGTCCAACATTATTCTGCTATGTTCCCTTGTAATCTGACGCTCGCTCGCTCTGATGAGAGCCACGTATCACCAGAATACTCTCCCAGGATGGATGGCGGCAATACGTTACGGAAATTAGTTCGGCTCTCCCACACACCGCCACCCATTTGTAATACAGCTCTGCCCAATTATGAGTATGGCTATTGTATAGTTTGTTCTTGTTCAACGAGTCGAGCTAATACGGAGTTTTTTTTTATTGATGAATAGGCTTACGTTTGACCGCAGCTTGCCTGATGTTAAGCTTAACTGTGGTCTAAGATGTAACACGCTTGCCTAGAAGGAGCCTATTTACTCTAGATTTGAAGACCCCCAAATTGTACTTCTCGGAAAAAAGAGACTCAGGAAGAGAGTTCCAGAGCTTCGCAGTTCTCACAATGAAGGTCGAAGCAAAACGCTTTGTGCGAATCTTTGGAACTTCGACAGTGAATCGATGTCTCTTCGCTGTACCCCTGCTCGTTCTGTAGTGGAATGGAGAAGCCCGAGATCTGGCGCCTGATCCGTAAGAACGAGCAAAAGTGGTTTTCACCCGTTAACCTGTCACAGTCACCGATGCTAACTTTGCGGGTCATTTAAGACCAATCAGATTTCGGCAATCAATCTCCCCATAAGCTCGACTCGTTGAATGGACAATAAAAGAGATTGCACATCAGCCGGAAGCAAAAAAAGCGGGTGTGGCTCGGTGGTAAAAACGTCTGCTTTTCAATCAGACGGCCCTTGGTTCGAACCCAGCCCTACATCAATGACTTGTTTTTCAAGTTATGTGTGGATTTGCACTCTCTTGACGGCGATGAAAAACATCGTGAGGAAACCAACATGTTTGAGGACCACAATATCCGAAGACGTGTGTCTTCCACCAACCCGCACTTGGCCAGCGTGGTGGATTATGGCCTATATCTCTCTTTTTGTGAGAGAAGGTCCCGAGTCCCAGCAGTGGGAACGTATAGTGGGCTACTTATGCTTGTGCGGAAGCAAAAGCACCGAATGTAAAAGTAAGAAGTTGTTAAGGCTTAATATAAACCTTACGAGTATGAACCGGAAAACTTGACCGCGTCGTATCATTCAAATCCACCGTCCGCTTTCTTGATTTGGGTTCGATTAGTTCGTCTAGTTTACCTTAAAATTGGTGTCTTTTCTCGCCATATACTCGTTTGAATTGCCTGAAGTAAAAGGATTCACAAAGATAAGTATCTTCCCAAGCTTAAGATATGTGAGTATCTATATTTTTTTGTTACAAAATCGTATTCAGTTTATGGTAGAGAACACTCAGACAGTATTTTTCTGCGTAGAAACATTATAGTCTGTCTTTTTTTCTTATTTAAGAGCTAGGCTCTGCCCGGTGTAGTGCTTGCCAACGATTTCTATTTTCCTTATGGAAAATAGAGTTCAAGGTTATTATTAACCTTGAACTTTTTGTACGTCGTGACGTTTACTTTCTCTTTTATCTAATGTCAATTAATTCTGGAATATCTGTATTATTATTACAAAATTTAACAAATGCATTTTGACTTCCATCTAAGTTAGATAATACAGAAACAGAATATTATTATTGAAAGAAAGAAAGACAGAAAGAAAATTATTTATTGTGACAAATTAATACACAATACAAAATATAATAATTGAAATAGGATACTAAACTTTAATTAGTCAAAACATTATTGTATTGGTGCATGTCAGTTTAAAAAATGTAGTCAACAAATAAGTATTAACGTTCCGCTCCCACAACCAGCTGTCAGTGTCAATGTCAACTGTCATAGAGAAAAAAATTAGCGGGAATATTTTTTGATTAAGAGAGTTTTACTTCCTTAACTCTGTCAGGTACATTATCAAACAAAATCTATATTTACAATATTGTTAATTCCTATCAAAGAAAGTGTATATTTCGCAAACTTCAATAACTTTTTAAAATGAATGTCGCAGGGTTGTCACTTAACACGACCCTTCACGCGAGTTTGACTTTCCGTGACAACCCTACTGCGGTAGCTGGCGTCTCCATATGAAAGTAGGTGTCATTTGTATTCAGTTTCGTGTATTAAGAGATAATGTGATACTTTAGAACGGAGCCATTTGGCGTGTGACGCTTTGTATATGTCACTTGGGAGTTTTGCCTTATTTTATATCGCGATAAATATGAATATACATTGTTAAGAGGTAAGTTAAATATATATCTCATAACATAAGCATACGTATAAGCAGCTCACTATGGGCCAGGGCTTTCTCTCCTTTCTAGCCGTGAACTTGGCACCCATTCAAACCTCTCTCTTTTGTAGTTGACGTCAACAACAAACACATTATCCTAAAAATATCTTAGTATTGAAAAATATGTATTTTGAGATATAAAAAAGTGAGTGTGGCTCGGTGGTAATAATGTCTGCTTTTCAATCAGACGGCTCCCGGTTTGATCCCAGCCCTACACCAATGGCTTGTTTTTCAAGTTATGTGTAGATTTGCACTCGCTTTACGGCGAAGAAAAACATCGTAAGGAAACCGGTACGTTTGAGGACCACAATATCCGAAGACGTGCGTCATCCGCCCACCCGCACTTGGCCAGCGTGGTGGATTATCTCCTTCCTCATGAGGGAAGGGAACCCAAATCTCAGCCGTGGGAACGTATAGTGGGCTGCTTATGCTAAAGGTTATACATATACAGATGAATACGTCAAACCTCCGCGATCGAAACATCAATTAAATTGGTATATTGCCTCCTTACTGAGCTACTCACGCGGAATATAATTATATATCTCTAAATACAGGGTTAATTGTAACTAACGCAAGCTTTACCTTAGCGATGACAGCTTAGATTACTTCGTCAGTCGTGCGGCTGCCTCATGTTCCAAAGGTCGTGAATAATAACTTGGTGAGGAAACCATAGAACGGTGGTAGAGCATTTTTTAGTGCTCGCCTGATTAGCGCGCTCTGTCCTATCATAGACTAATAAATTTAATAGACGCTCAACCAAAATGTTGAAAATCGTACTACGTGTATCTTTCGATACATTGCTTGGCTAATGCGATGTGTGCCATCTGGTAAAAATAAGATTCAACGAAAAATGTAGTAAATCTCAATCAATTTAAAGTGGCGGCCATTTTGTATTTTCAATCCATCTCTTCGTATTTTCTTGAAACAACTTTACTCGGGTCACGCAATCTACTTATCATTTATTTGTGTTGCAATACCCGAACAGGGTACGTTATGAGATACCTACCTTTTAAATGTATAATATCTTAATTATGCCATAACGAAGCAATAAATGTATTTGACTTTGACTTTGAATTTGACTACTTAAGTAATTTTTTTTTTGTTTCTTGCTTTGCGTCAGCGCACACAAAAAACATAACTTGAAAAAGAAGTCATTGGTGTATGGTGGGAACCAATCGAGGCGTCTAGGTTTGCAGCCCACTGTTCTCCGGACAAGCCTCACTTGCTCCACTGCCTATGTCTCGAGTAACCCTGTATAAAGTATCCTTACTTTAACATCAGCAGTCAGTAAATAGCAGATTCATCAATTTGCTGGTAATAGAGTAGGAGGCGTCACGCGCGAGGCGATCGACCTGTGTGACATTTATAGGCAGGGAGGCGGGAAATTATATTATTACATTACCTTACGTATGTTATTTAACCAGATGTGTTATAAGATCGCTGGATGGCTCTTTACGCAACGGATCTTGCCTGCGGATACAGCGCGGGAATGCTACCAGCTTTTTTTGTCATACTGTTACACGGTCACCGTCTTAAATTCGTTGAATTATTACAAATTCTCGTCTTGTTTCCCTGTTCTATTTTTTGTAAAAAGTTGTATAGTAAGAAGTTGTAAATATGATTGTTATTTCATATTTTAATTTAAAATGTATTTTGTTATCTTTATTTAATTAAAAACAATATAGCATAATTAATGTTAAACTATATGCAATCAAAAACTTATTGATTTAAAGCTATAACTAATCTTAAATTAATTACATAATTTAAAACTTTATGCGTATAATAAAAATAGAAGTCCCTAATCTAAATGTTTGGGTTAAAGATAAAGATAAAGATAAAAACTGATGTCACATTGTAATTATGCACCATTGTGTACGATTTAACAGCAACAAATGTATCCCATCACAAAAATGTTGACCCTGATTTGCTGTCAAAGATATCTCTTTCCACTTTCCTCTACTCCTTTTCCCCTATTCCTTCACAAGTTGTCTGCGACTGCGAGTGTCGACCAATTAAAGCGATTAAGCTTACAGAGACCTTGCAATTAAGCTGACGCAGTTTGCTGAACTCGTTAAACTGCTGTTTGTCTTACTCACTACTCACTTTACTTTGCCTTTTTAATCTACGACGTTGCATGAATGGTGGCTAAGCTTTGGTGTCTAGATACTTTAAGCTGCCTAAAGAGTTCTAACATGTTTTTATAACGGCTGTATTGTGATACACATTGAATGCGATGACAGCTCAGTGGTCGAAGGTTCGGTTTCACACACGGCTGGTTAGCCTTATACTCAACCATCTCTAGTTTCTATTATGGTTGCTAATACAACTGATATACTACATGTATGTACATACATAAACTTAAGCCTTACTTAAACTTACAATTACAAATCATTTACTTTTAAGCCTAGTACTTATTTAGTCGTAGTTTGTGTTGATATACAAAAATGTACAACTTTTTGGTAAATAAAGATGTTTTTATGTTTTTTTTTTAAGTTTATGTTTATAAATACTTTATTATTAGCCACTTCAAGAATGCTTCTCGATGTGTCAGTACTATCGACTTCAAATCTACTTTAGCTAAATATATACTGAAAACTGGTTTTTGATCTAAAATAGGTATAATTTTTGCCAGAAAGTTTCAGTATGTTTCTGAACCTTTATTTTTCTCAAACCAGTTGATATCTCGCAGTATTTTGTACATTTCTCGCGCTATTCCTAACAAAAGGAATAGCCTTCCTCTCTAGACTCTGATATCTTGACAATGCAACAGACTGCTTACCGTAGATACCATATTAAGTGACAATAAATATACTATGCATTATCTGAACGATATTTAAGATTCTGTATAGTAGAATAGAGAATCTTATATTTTGTTTGTGGATTTTTAAATGTTTATCATTTTTATTTTATTTTTTTGTTATAAAGTCCCCCAAGTAATAGTTTAATATATTTTTTTACGTAGCAAGTCAAGTCAAGCGCAAGCATAGGCTTGCGCTTGACCACAACTCACCTGATGTTAAGTGACATTGCAGTCTAAGATGAAGCGCGCTTGTTAAGAAGAAACCGGTTCACTCTCGCTTTGAAGACAATTAGGTTGTAGTTCAGTGGGAACAGGGATTCCGGCAAGGAGTTCCACAGTTTAACCGTCCGTACTATAAACGTGGAAGCGAATCGCGTAGTACGCATTTTTGGCATTTCCACTGTATATCGTTGCCTCCTAGCAGTCTCCCTGCTCGTTTGGTAATGGAAATTATGAAATCTGTTAAAGGTAATCAAACTGGGTGAACGAAACCGCGAAACATTTTTTGCTATTTACAGATAGGTTAAACAGAAACTGACAATTCCTCGTTAAGAATCTAAGGTAAGTAATCTGTGAAAGAATTCAACAGTTGTATTATAGCGGTGGCATTGTTCTGGATATTTGTATCCGAGCGGCCATTGTGGTTAGCTCAACTAACTCCTACACCGAATATATTAAAAAACAGATTATTCTCGAAGCGATGACAGTTCAGCCAGACGAGCGACCGCCTTACGCCCCACAGTCTTACGGTTTAATCCAATAATTGACGACCTCGTTGGCGTAATGGTTACCATGCGGGACTGCCAGTCAGAAGATTCCGGGTTCGATTCCCGGCACAGCTAACATCTTTGTGCTGAACTAAATTTGTTGGCGGTCGGTCTGGGTGTTAAATATGTATCTATATAAAATATTAATATATGTACCTATATGTACGAGGCAACCATAATACAGACTAGAAATGGTTCAGTATGGGGCTAACCAACCATGTGTGAAATGTGTCCTAATAATATATTAATAAGTTTGAACTTACGGTGAAGGAAATCTACGTGAGGAAACTATAGTACGGTAAAGCACTTTCTAATGGTCGCTTAAGTAAAAACCATCCTCAAATTACAAATCAGTCGCCAAGAACCTAACAGTGTGGTCAGTCAGCCTTCTTGAGAGGCAGTTATTCCTGACTAGGCATGCTCCATCTTAGACAGGAGTGTTGACTTATATGGTTACATGCCCTGCTAATGACGACCTCGTTAGCGTAAAGGTTACCATGCCGGTCTGCTAATCAGAAGGTTCCGGGTTCGATTCCCGGCCCGGTCAACAACTTTGTGCTTAACTAAATTTGTTGGCTGTGGGTCTGGGTGTTAAATATGTATTTATATATAATATGTATGTATGTACATGTAGTATATCAGTTGTGTTAGCAACCATAATACGAGCTAGAAATGGTTCAGTATGGGGCTAACCAGCCGTGTGTGAATGTGTCCTGATAAAAAAAAAAAAAAAAAAAAAAAAAAAAAATGAAATGCCTAAATTTACTGACTAATATACAGCTTCTTATAGACTAAATGACCAAGTTATAGTGTCAATAATTTGAATAAGCGCAATAAGAGTTAGCTTAACGTCTGCTTGTACTTACCAAGACCTATAATTTAACGCGTCATCCGATCCGGGATAACAGATGCGAAAGCCACTTTCTTTGCAAGATCACCCATTACCAAGGCGGCATCGTTTCACTGTGGAGATACCTAAAAAGCGCACTAAGCGTTTTGCCTCCACCTTCATTGTACGTACTGCCAAGGTGTGGAACTCTTTGCCAAATGCCCTAAAACTATAATCTTTCGGTTTTCAAAGCACGAGTGAACCGGTTTCTTCTGGGTAAGCGCGTTCCACCTCAGATCACAATATTGCTTATCATCAGGTGAATTCTGATAAAGCGCAAACCCATCATAGTATAAAAAAAATCCATCCAAAGTGTGTCAGCAACAACCGTAGCATAACTTCGGTGATCGCGTCAGATCGCCCTAGTTAGCCGAGCAACAGGTTCTACTATACAAAATAACAGGCAGGGCAAGGTGTGAGGTCGTGATATTCACGATATGAAGCCAATGTGATATCGCTGAGTGGACCGCCGGCAGCCGTGTGGTCTATTATAACTTAGTGATGCTTGGAGCTGTGAGAGGAATCAGCCAGTCAGGGTAAGTCTGGCTTTATACATTCATCTGGTTTCAAGTGGAAAGTTTTACATTGTTTCAACTCAAGCAAATAGTTTTTACCTCTACACCTGGTTTACATAATTAATAAATTTATTTGGAGCAATTTCAGCGTGGAAACGCGGCCATAGTTATGGGAACCTCTGCGCCGGGTACGATCATTGGCGGGTTGTCTATTGTGATAACATTTTATTTATTAATGTAGCCGGTCTGTTTTTACAAACATAATAAAAGTCATATGCGCTCGTAGCTCGGCTAACTAAAGTGATCTGACGCGATCACCGTGGTTAACAGTCGATGCGGACAGTCTTTGGATGGGTGACCTTACACAAGACTGTTTTATAAATAAACCTTTTTTTTTCTGGACGCTACCTTAAGTCGGAATACATGACAAATTGTAGGTCCCGTCTGTAAGTCTTAGTACAAGAGGTAGTTAAAACAGGTCTCCGACGGCCTTTGAGCCGTTTGAAAAGTCTACACCAGAGCTTGGCCACTTAGCTCATTCGAAAAAGACACAAGAACAAAAGTTACTTAAGCTAAGACTTCTTCTAAATTTGTTAATGATATACTCGTAAAAAATGTCGTGTAAAGTCGAGAACGGTTTGATTTGGGTAATTTTCATCTTGAAACATTTGTGTATTAACTATTTTCAAAAGAAAAGAATTAGTAAAATAACTAAGTAAGTAAGCAGTGGGTTTCTGTGTGTTCTGTCAGTGTATGTTGCTACTTGAGTAGATGCCGAAACTTAGAAAGACGAAACTTTTATACAGTTATACATTTTTAGTAGATTTTTTTCTCCAGTAATTTTTTACGTAAGCAATTTCCACAAAAAGAAGAGAAGTTTACCATAGTGCCATTTACAAGTTA
The DNA here is from genome assembly GCA_035578125.1 of Mellilla xanthometata. Lineage (NCBI taxonomy): Eukaryota > Metazoa > Arthropoda > Insecta > Lepidoptera > Geometridae > Mellilla > Mellilla xanthometata. The sequence goes on from JAPUBQ010000030.1 coordinate 6,331,454, forward strand.
TTTTGAAACTTTTCAGTAAAAATAAATATTTTTATAAAAAAAGTAATGACTGATTAAATTGGAAAAAATAATTGGAAGAGATGAGGTTACAAAAGTTTTGGTAAGAAATATATTTTTCGAATCACTAATGATCTTCTTTTGTTTGTAGGCTCAATTCTCCAATTAATTTAGTACCTTAGTTTTGAAAGGATGAAAATTATTTATTTTACAAAATACATAGGCATTTCTTTACAGTAAGAAAAATAAAAATATTACAAAGTTAAGTCCATAGATAAATGAACAACGTTTTTTTAGGCTCATATTTAACTGCTACGCTTCGTAGACCCTCTACGTCGTAGAGGGTCTACAAAATCTAAAATATGATATAGATACTTTTGAATCAATATGATCCCTTTTGTAGTTGTGTACATTAATCTCAAGATAGATAATCTCTATAATAAATATAAGTAAATTAATATATTTATTCTAGATATAAATTAATTCCATGACTTTATGATTCAATAGACTTTCGTCAGTTCTCAAGTTCAATCTTTATCAAAGTGTCAATTCTCTCGAGAACACTAACTTATAATCGTGTTATCCCTCAGAGAGCCAATAGCTGGAATTTCAGCACTTTTGAACAGATCCCCTGGAGATGCTAAAGCCACGACTCGACAAAAAGAGTTCTTTTCGCCATAAAAATGAATTTCGTATTATCTATGTATGGCGTGCTGGGTTTAAATATAAAAGGTAATATCGATATATCACTGAGCATAGTGTTCGGAGGATAGTGACGATATTAGAGATGGGTACAGGTGTTGACCGGGTAGTGGACTTTTCAGACCGGTTTAAAAAGTAATTTGTTGAAATACAATATTAAAATGTTCTTAATTTTAAAAGGGTTCTCGTTTTTATACAATGAGGCTGACAAATAGCCTCATTGTTTGGGAATCGATTTTTTTTAATTATTTCTCCTTATTTGTAATACTTAGGTACCAATGGTTTCACATTAATAAAACAGTATAACTTACATGGAAGTTGGTTTTCTAATCATATGATATCTATTTTGTTGTGTGGCGTGGCGCATACATTTTCTAAACTGTCTCTATATCAAATTTCATCAAAATCGGTTAAGCCATTTGAGTGATAAGACGTCACAAACATACACAGACACACACACAAACTTTTGCATTTATTTTATTAGTAGGATACTTTTAAATTGCGTATATTTTTTATTTCAAGACAAAAGCAGGACCTCACACATTCATATACTTCAGTTTTATAACAAAAAACGTGTTTTCCACATTTCACCGCGTCCGATGTCCCATCCCTAGCGGGCAGCTTCCAATATCAAAAGGGACGTTATAGAGATTTATACAGCGCAGATAAAACCCACTCGCTGTGGAAGGGTGCGCGCCTCGACTTGAGATAGAGGAAGGGTTCCGATGGCTGCACAGGGCCGTATCCGAGGGGCAAGCAGAGTTAATACAAACCGAGCCAACAGACAAGTATTAGGTTCAAGTTTAAATTTACTTATGTCAGGCATAAATCCAATAGTACCGAATACACTACACAATAGTAAAATAATACCCTGCACAACCCATTTATGTACTCCCATTTCAAACCAAAAATAATAAAAATAAATATTAATCAAGATGTCTCACTACAAGGTTCTTTGTAAGTAGCATAATTAGCGTAAATATAAGCAATTAAAGTTACATGAATTATTTGTTAGTAGTGGAATTAAGAAATAAATTTAATTTATATCACACTTGTGATTTATTTTGCTGTAATCTAGATCGACTTATTCGCCTGTTTTGCTAATTTCAGTAGTAGTATAATAGTAAACATTTTAAATTATTCCTACATAACTTCAGTTGTAAACAATTAAATTTATTTGAATTACATGGCTTCAGTTTTGACTGATAAAACATCATTCCTTTTTTGTTACAATTATCAATATACAATTTTGTTATTATATAGAAGCAGATTTATAGGAAATTACATGTGAAACGTTTTTATATTATTGTTTTCAAAATAACCCCTCCTAATAAAGCTCATAAAAATAGTGCTAGTTAAATAATAATGATAATTTTGGTTATAATAATAATACAATACATAATAATAATAATACGGATATAACAATTATGAGTATTATTATTATGATAATTTTGGTTAATAACACTGTCATACATAGCTACAGAAAATCTTTTTAAAATTATTAAATAAGTCTTAGTTTGTAACGTTTTTGTACTCATTGTTTTATTTGTATTATGTTTTATTTGTTATACTGTCTTGTTAGAGGTAAGGTTAATTTTATATTGCAAACTAGTTGAATTGGACTACTTAGGTTCAGGCCTTGCCTAGTTAAGTAGTCAAAAAAGAATATGTAATCTAGTAATAAGTTAGTGAATAAATATTTTTCATTTTCATTTTCAAAATATGTGAATCAATATTGACCCTCCCCCAACCATCGTGGTTCTGAGTCCATCCCTGCGGCAAGATACTTTCGTTACGTAGTTGAAATAACTCCTTTATTCCGCGGTCTTGCAGATATTCCTCGCCATTGTTCGGGATCTACACGACCATACTCCACCCACCCGGACCTAGTCATACGGGAGATATTTATTTATTGGTAACATTTATTTGTTTATTGATAAACATTTATTATAGAATAGAATAGAATAATTTTATTCGTCATAACGTATCCTATTAGAAATACAATTAATATCACCAACAAGATACAATATGGACTTGTCAATTACAATGTACAATGGAAACGAATTAATAAAACAACAACAATAAAATAAAATATTTAAAAATAAAAAATATGTTTATTGGTATCTTTTATTCATTTATTGCTAACACTACTGGGTAATAATATACTAAATATTTGTATACTAGCTGACTCGGCAAACGTTGTTTTGCCTTAAGTACACATTTTAGGGTGAACAACCTTTAACACTTCAGGTTATGAAAAATAGATAGTAGCCGATTCTCAGAACTACTGAATACGCATATAAAATTTTATAAAAATCGGTCAAGCCGTTTCGGAGGAGTACGGTTACTAACATTGTGACATGGAAATTTTATATATTAGAAAATAATGACATAATATCTCCAAATATGAATAAATTCTGTATAGTTAATAAAGTCTAAAATAGCAATGGTAATATTAGAATAGAAACAAAAAATGTGTGTGTCTAAGTGAACCTCCATCACGAGTCTCCGATGTGGCTCATATCTGGTTAAATATTCATTTGGTCGCGCTCCGATAAAAAACACTTTTTTTTAAATACATGCAAAGTCCATCCAATTTGTATACAGGGGTACCTACTGATGATTACACAAAAAAATATAGTAAAAGTAAGATTAATACAGCTACAAACATACATATAATATGATTATACATATATTACTATTACATGCATATATTATTTCTGTAGATCTAATAATAAACTAACAAAGTATTAAATTATTTATTATATTTGCATTGTTAAACCTAAAAAGACCATTCCATAAAAATTAAGTTCCATAAGAATATTTTTGCGATCTGCGTTTACGTTATTTATGTAAATGTTCTTCGTTTATTACAGTTAAGAGGCTAAGCTCCGATTTCGACAGTTTTCGTGATACCTAACTTAGTAAGAAACTGCAAACACCAAGTTCTTAACAAGCTTCAGTGTTGTTTAACTACTTGTTACTTAATCCGGTAATGCAGCCACAGAGTTGGATCAAATATTTGTCCAAAGACGACCAACAGATAATTTGTGTTGGTGAAATTGCTTGATGAGAGTATTGCGGTATATTTTGTGTTGGCATAGTGTTTTGGTGCGTTAAATATTTGTAGTAAAGATTTAATAATTAAATAGTAAAGATTTAATAATTAAATAGTAGAATTTTACTAGTAACGGATCATCAAGTGAAGTGATATATTTACTGAATTTAAAAATGTACAACGCATTCTTGAAGCTACGTTTACATTGATGCCAACTTTGAAATTACTATAAAACTTTAGAAAGTAAGTAAAAAAGCTTCCATATATTTGGTCTAATAAGTTTTTGAATGTAATACTTAATAACGAAATGTCGATATTAATACTATTCTAGTCAATTACGGTCTTTTGATGTTATATAAAATGCTGAATTAAAAGTTTTTGTTTGTTTTTAACTAACTAAGGTGATAGACGACCTCGATGGCGTAATGCTGGCCTGCCAATCAGAAGGTTCTGGGTTCGATTCCCGGCACGCCCAACATCTTTGTGCTGAACTAAAAGGCTGTCGGTCTGGGTGTTAGACAAGTATCTATATAAAATATGTTAGTATGTATTTGAAGTATATCAGTTGTATTAGTAACCAACATACGAACTAGAAATGGTTCAGTGTATGGGGTTGACCAGCCGTGAGTGAAATGTGTTTAAAAAAAATTATCTAACGCATCCATCGAGGTTAAGCAGCGGTCAAAGTGTAATTTTAACATTAACCACCACGTTTACCTATCTCTCTCTCTCTCTCTTTCTCTGGTTTCGAATTAATCACTGATAACCCTGAATATGCATCAATGCATTATCAAACAGCCCGTCGAAGTTGGGTCCAAGTGTTGGCCAAGCGTGTTTGCTCTTCTATTGGCTAGAATGTTTGCACGCGCCAAGGTTTGTCCAATGCAAATACTGACTATATGAGAGGGAGAATCTCCAGTTTGTTTATTCGCGTTTTACGGAGATAAAGTAACTACTCGCTGTGTGGAGGTAAATATTTGAATACTTATAGTTTAGTACTAACCGAGTCCATTAAAGAACGATTCATTTTCTTCTTCGTCGTATGAGCTAAGTGGCCAAGCTCTGGTGTCGAGAGTTTTTATTCCGACTAAAGGCCTCTGTTTTGGCTTGACGACTGCTTGCACTAAGACTTACAGCCGATACCTACATATTAGCGTGTCATCCGACCCACGGTAGCACCTAGATGAAAATGCCACGTACGTTACTCAATAACTTCATATTCATGTTTGTGTACGAGTTTGTTTCTAAGCCTTAGTTGATTAACTTTGATTTTTGACTTGTAAATGAAATTTTTACCAATAAATTTGTTTATCTACTTGTTTGTGTGTTTTTCTCATAATCCGCGGGTAAAACTGCGGGGCGCAGCTAGTGTATTATTAATTTTATAATTTAATTTTATATTTCCTTTCCTCCCGCCGTAGGCTTATAATAATAGGTATTATAACAAGTCTGTGCCATCAAAAAGCCTTTCTAAATTTTGTAAATTCAATGCAAATTGTGTGTTCAGAAACAACACAGCGCCAAATCTAAATAAACATTTACAATTTCAATATAATCTGAGAAGAATCAAACAAGACTATTTTCAACTGAAATTGTATTTTCAGACTTACTCCCAATTTTAATGTGTTTTGCGTGCAATGGGTTTAAAGACATGTACATATATGAGTTTAAAGTGAGAGGATGTATGTGTGTGTGTGTGTGTGTGTATGTGTGTGCAAACTAAAGTTTCCATTTATGTACTCCTACGGTACTTGTTGAATTTTGATGTTGGTTTCTGTGATAAGTTTAGATTTGATTGGTGCATGTACTTAATATTAAGGAGGGTTTTTTTACAACAAATATGTGTTTTTTAAATAATTTTTTTGCTGATTTTTATAACAACAATATGTAGACACTTGAAATATTTACAAAATATCTAGTTAATATGTGGTTTTTTTAAGTAAGTGTGACCGTTTTGTGTAATCAGAATCAAACAAAAACTAATTTTATATTTAGGAGGGGCAGGATGATTATTCCAACTGATTAAAAACTAGTGATCATTCTATAATAACGTAAAATACGGTAAAACTATACTTGATCATACTTAATGCTCTCTTTCAAGTATTTTATCATAATGAAAATGAAAAAAAAATAGCTTACAGCTTTTTTTAAATGAATGTCTCAGTCGATTCAGCTCTTTGAATAGTATTTGATCGCGAGTAAATTGAATACTACGTGAAATGTTTGCAAGCCGCAGAGCGCCCTCTGTGCGATGCTTGTATTACTAATTGAGTTGAAACAGCTCTGCCTTTGACTGTACCCGCTCTTTGGAGGCTGCTTCTAGGGAGGGCTATGTACTGTGGGGCGCAAAAGTGATTTATTGAAAATCAGATTATTATTAATTCATTTATTTCAGAATAATCCATACAATTCTAACATATATCAATATAATACAATTTAAATAAATAAAATCAAATTAAATGAGCGAATCAGCGAATTAGCGTTGCAAGGTTACAAAGAAGCAACTCGGCTGGCATTTTAGGTACTCTTCCTGGCACCGTTTTTTTTTTAGATTAGATATCATTTAATTAATTTTAAATTAGATTTAACATTAAGTAATATTTGTTGAATTTGTAGTATTTAGTTTTCCCTCAAATACATTTTGTATTTAATTAAATGATAAAAAAAATCAAATCAAAATAGTAGTATCTATTTGAAATGTATAGGTCAATTAGACGCTTATAAATCATGGTATTAAATAACAAGGTAGCAAAATTTAAATAGTTTAATTGTTACTCATGTCAATAAAGGACATTTTATTATTATTATTATTATAATGTAACATTTTTGAGGCGATGCACTTGAATTCTGAGCGCAGCGAGCGATTCAAGAAGACCCGAGGCATAAAAGAAGAGGTTTCAAATTGTAATGTATCTTTAAAACCTTTTGTTTCAGGCGTTACTATGTGGAAATCCATGGTAAAATGTAAAATGATATCCGCTATGACAGCATAGGATAGAATAATATATAGGAAGTATATTATTTTCGTCAATATGTTTAACTGGATATGAGATGTTTGAAGTAATTTAAAACTAATTATATAAATAAAAAAACACACACACACACAAAAACCTTACAAATAATAGATTAAACCTAAGTCAGTGTCCGCGGGTAAGGTGCCTAAAATGCTGGCGGCATTACCTCGCTGGATCGCCAAACTTATACGTTGGCCGAGGTAAGCGCCAGCTCTTTTCATCCGATTTTTTTTATTTGTTTTTCTTTAGAACTCCGGCACTCGCTTGTTAACTGATTTTAGAGGAATTTATTTTTGTTGAAAAGTATGTAACTTTCCAATAGTTCCATCTAAACTCTATCGATATTGGGTCGGTTTATAAAAATAACTAAACAAATGTTGACTTGTGACATGTGACATAAACCTATTTTACATGTTCTTATATACACCATTATGAATGCTCATGAAATCAATCAGAATTAACTCTATTAGCGGTTTAACATGATTATAGCACCGTTGTGCGCGACAGTAGCAATTGAATGCAGATCATAGCCTATTCCAGACATCGCCGGCCGCTAATCATCTTACTAGAGACGCTACATTACTAATTAGTGGATGTTCAGGGGACTTGGTAAGTCGGACGGAATTAACGCTTTGCATATTTTAGTCCCTTTAAAGGATAAGTTTACGCTTGGCTAGTTATACGCTATTTTGGGTCTTTTAGAACAGCAACCGAGAAGTCGCACTATTAATACGACATAATAATTATAGTTATTGACATATTATGTCGTTAAGCCAAGTAATCCAAGGTAGGTTATACCTTGGATTAACACATAGGCTACTTTTGATCCCGAAAACAATTGTTGTTCCCGTGGGATACGCATATAACTTAAAAATCTATGTTACTCTTTCAAGTTCTACCAGCTGGATTGATTTTAATGAGATTTATTATGAAGATAGGTTAGACCTTGGAAGACATAGGCTTCTTTTTTCCCCGGATAATCTTTTCTGTCCCGGATTAACGCAGTTACCCAACTGCGGGGCACAGCTAATATTATATATATCTAGTTTCACTATTGGCGTTTGGAGTTTCACAGTCTAAAGCTCACATGTGAAATACCTTTGGGAATGTACATGGCAGCGATCCGATATCGACAGCTGCTCCAAACTTCCATCGCACATTCGAGTAGCATCCTACCAATATAAACAACCTTCTTCATCTTCAAAAACAACCGAGTTGTACTCATTACTTTTCTAAAGTCAAAGTCAAAGTCAAAGTCAAACCGTTTATTGCAATATTATGTCACTTTACAGTTACATAATTACCCATAAGGCATTGCAATTATTTACTGGAGATGAGCAACCCTGTTAATTCATTAGATTTTTTAAGTGTTCCATCAGTTAAAAAGTCTTCTAATTTATAATAACTTTTTAATATGAGTAAGTTTTTTAAGTTTGTTAGGAAAGTTTTAATACTATCGATACGCTTTAGGTCGTCTGGTAATTTGTTAAATATTTTAATAGCCATAGAATGTGGGCCTAGAAGCGGAATTGTACGTTAAAGTTAGAAGCTACGTTTTGCACTCAGAAAAGATACTAATTAGGAAACGTTAAAGTTCAAATTAGCATTTTATTAAGCAAGTTAGTTCCAGGGTCTTGTACCAAAAGTTGTTTAAGTTTAAATTTCTATTTTCACAGTAGCTTCATACAAATCTGTCAAATTTATTTTGTTTAACGGTAAATCAAATTGTTTTGCTGCTTTTGACACCTCGAATGTCCACAACTAGATGCCGTATGGGAAGACATACACATTGACTATTCTTTATTCATGATATACAAAAGTTTAAGGTTTTAAATTAGCGTAACACTTGGTTAACTGTTCCATTTCAGTCATGCCATCTTGGCACAACCGTAGACGATGTTTTTTTTTCCTGACGTATCGTACTTTTTTTCTGTTATCAGAATATAGGTTCTTTATATTTTTCGCTTGAGTATCGCATTCGTTGATACAATCTGTGTGTGTGTGCGTGTGTGTGTGTGTGTGTGTATATATGTGTGTGTGTGTGTGTGTGTGCCGAGCTGCCTGGAGGCTTTACTTGATTGTGTGACACTCTTTATCCGAAGGAGGAAGGCTTTGTGAGCTTTGTGCTAGAACCTTAACTTCACAGTTGACTTGCTGCTCTTTTAGCTATTCTTTAAATCTCTGCTCAAAGCAAATGCAATAGAAAAGACATTGTACTTGTATTTATTTATACGAGTCATATAGCAATTTAATGGCTATATAGGCTTTGATGACCTCGTTGGCGTAATGTCGGACTGCCCTTCAGAAGGTTCCGGGTTCGATTCCCGGCAAGGCCAACATCTTTGTGCTGAACTAAGTTTGTTGGCTGTCGGTCTGGGTGTTAAATATGTATCTGTATAAAAAAATATGTATGTATGTATATGTAGTATATCAGTTGTGTTAGCAAACATAATACGAACTAGATATGGTTCAGTACAATATATACTAACCAGCCGTGTGTGAAATGTATCCAAAAAAATATATATATGAAAGTTAAGTTCAGAATCTATCAGATCAAGAAGTTCAGAAGTGAAATTTATATTCCAAATTCATGAAGAGTCGCCATAATAACTCAGTAATAAAACGAAATAAGTCTATAAATAAAGAACGCACTGAAGCTTCACTCTAATCTAATAACAAACCCAACTTGTTTGAGAAATTTCCTCCGCTATCTTTTTATAAAGACCGTCATTTGTCTAAATTTTTCTGCTTAAACAAACTCAAATAAAATGAAATCTCAAAGAAGTCCCAAACAAAAAGGCGATTCCGAGTTGTGAACACTCGTGGTTTATAATAATAATAGGTCTCCGAGTGCGGGCAAGTGGCATCGTGTTGAGATAAAACTCCCGTCTCATTTGGGCGAGTCCAATCAACGCGGAGCGAGCGGCATTGTGGGGCGACATCATCAGCGAATTGTATTACCGCGGCGCGCGAATACTGTGCCGGGGACAGGAGCTAGCAGGGAAATGGTAGTGCAAGGAAAAAGAGCAAGAGGCCGCCCGAAAAAGACATGGATGGAGTGTGTGAATGAAGACATTAGAGAGAAAGGATTGAGTGGAGATGACGTCTGATAGAGGAGAGTGGAAGAAGAACATTTGCTGTGCCGACCCCACCTAAATGGGATAAGGTGAAGAAGAAGAAGAAAAATACATTTTCTTTATTGACTTAAGTAACAATGACACTATTAAACAGTCCCTATTATTAGTAGCGCCTGTAGCTCGGCTAGCTAAGCTGATCAGACGCGATCTTTGAAGCTAAACTGTTTTCTTCAGGGTTTTTTTTATCTCATCTTCTGTTTTTCTAAATGTTTGCAAATTTCCATGTCACATGTAAAAATGGCTTGACCGACTTTTACCAAATTTTATATGCGTATTCAGGTCTGAGAATCGGCTACTATCTATTTATTTAAGGCAAAACAACGTTTGTCGGGTCAGCTAGTAGTTAAATTATAGTTTCGTAAACCACTTTCATTTTACTAATAGGATTTCATTTACAAAAGTAAAGAAAAATTATCTATAAGTCTGTTTGAATGTTTGTTAGAATGCATGCATAATATGTGTATGTGAGTGTGTAAGTTATAGCTTAGACAGTGAAGCTGGATAAATGGATTTTGCTGAGAATATATCAACTTGTGTGTCTTGTAAGAGTGTACTACTTTGATTTGAATTCACACAACCACCGTCAAGACAACAGTAGCCTCAATATGAGTATCAAATGACCGAGTTGACTAGTAAAATACATACACTGTCATACATATGGAATCCAAATTGACGACTTTGTTGGCGTAAAGGTTACCATGCCGGACTGCCATCCAGAAGGTTCCGGGTTCGATTCCCGGCTCGGCCAACATCTTTGTGCTCAGCTAAATTTGTTGGCTGTGGGTCTGGGTGTTAAATATGTATCTATATAAAATACTAGCTGACCCGGCAAACGTTTTTTTACCTTAATAAAAAAATAAAATCTAAATATACAGTAGCCGATTCTCAGACCTTCTGAATACGCATATAAAATTTGGAAAAAATCGGTCAAGCCGTTTCGGAGGAGTACGGTAACAAACACTGTGACACGGAAATTTTATATATAAGATGTACTCGTATGTATATATATATATTTATGTAGTATATCAGTTGTGTTAGCAACTATAACACGAACTAGAAATGGTTCAGTATGGGGTTAACCAGCCGTGTGTGAAATGTGACCAAATATAAAAAAAAAATGGCCGCCATATTTTAAATTTTCATTTTTTTTTATATGTCGCGTCATCTCGCGTGTTGGACCACACACCGGCCCGCGACATCATTATCTGGCCAACACAAGTATGAGATTAGGCCGAGCTCCCATTATATCTGTGCGGGACGTTCCCTGCCCACTCTTCATGTCCGTAATGCTCTCTATCCTTCATTGATTCCTTGATGAGGAGGTATTGATTGGATAATGTGTTCTCGGCTTTAGCTTTACTTGTATTTAGGGCTGATAGGCGTGATAGGTTATAGCTTAGGGATTCTAATTAGTCTGTCTGTTTGATTAAAGAAATATATTGTACACTAGAAGCTTCGCACGAGCTATAAAATAATCTAAGTTGGAAAATAATAATAAATAATAAATAAAAAGCCTTTATTGCCATATTTACATTAAATCTTAAAAATTTCATTATATATATTATGTTGTCAGGCCACCCATATGCAGGTGAAGGCCTCCTCCTCGCGTTGCTTCCACGTTAGTCGTTGTTGTGCCGCTCGAGTCCAGGTCGCGCCGGCAGCCTGCACGATGTCGTCGCACCACCTGGTGCGGGGCCGGCCCCTGCCGCGGGCTGCGTCTCGGGGGTACTAAGTTGGAAAGAGAAACAAAATATAGCCTATGTTACTCGGGGATAATATAGCTTCCCAACGGTATAAGAATTTTTAAATTCAGTCAAAAAGTTATGGAATCTATTCGTGTCAAACAAACAATCAAACTATTCCTCTTTTTAATACTGGTATAGATGGCATATACGTATTTTGTGGCCCTTTAAACGTTCTATACGCATCTTTGTTGTTATTGGTTTGTGAATGGGAATAATGGAAAATGCTATTTAATTTTGTCTTCTATTTATCTTGGGTCACCTGAAAACTCTCGACACCAGAGCTTGGTCGATTAGCTCATACAAAATTACTATTATTGGTTTGTGACACAACAAAATATAATGATCTAATCTAGTAGACTAAAAATTATTTTTAGTCATTAGCTACATGCGCGCTCATTAAATTAATCCTAATTATTATTTTTATATTTTTTCTTTATGTTACAAACCTGCGAGAATCTTTCGTCTTATTTTAATTTATAATGTGATTTTTTATTTTCCATATTATTTTTCTTGATACGATGTAAATAAATAAATAAATAATAGCCCACTGGACAAAAACCTTAGTGTACTTTTTTTTCGAAAAGAAAGGAACCTGAAGACTGTAAATAAAATACATATTAAAAAAAAAACTATCAAAAAAGTATTTGATAGTTTTTAATCTTAAATTTTACGTCATAAGTTACTTTAAAATTCAGTACAATACTGCTCACGTCATGCTACTATCTTCCGAAATATGACTCGAATATTTAATTTCATTATTAGCTTAGACTGAACTTTGTATTCATAATATCTTTTTATCAATACAAAATAGAATGTCTGTTTGAGTTAAATTGATAACTCTTTAAACATTTTGTATTTATATGTAACATTATATTATACTATAACAAAATATTTGAATACAGGCAAATCCGCGATATTTAGTAGTTCTTCTAAATGAATATTTATAATATTGTTTTGTCTGTATATTTCATATATGCAGGTATATAAAGGAATATTCATTTACGTTTAATAGTCGAAACGAGTACGACTGAGTAACCGTAGTATTTTGTGAGATCAAATATGTTTTTTGTTATATTCATATTTGTACTGTTAATTCTATATCTTGTATATTTTTATCGTAAAACATATTCTGTTCAAAACGTTGCTGTTTTGCCTTATAATATTCCGCTGATTGGTCATAGTTATGGGGTACTGATTAAAGGTAAGTGTTTTAAGCATTTTTAAGTGATGACTTAATAATTTTTAATTTTTGAGGAAATTATACAGATCAAACAAATTCAATTGTTTGTACTTTATTTTTTAATGATGAATAGGCCTACGTTTGACCGCAGCTAGCCTGATGTTAAGCTTGACTGTGGTCTAAGATGTATCACGCTTGCCTAGAAGGAACCTATTTACTCTAGATTTGAAGACCCCCAAATTGTACTTCTCGGGAAAAAGAGACTGGAAAATCAAATCAAGAATCCTGGTAAATTGTGGTCAAGTGCAAACCCACTATCAGAGCAGAGAGGAGTCACTATTGTTCTTGTAAAATAAAAATAATATCATTAAAAATTGTAAAATTTGGTTTAACAAATAACTATAACCTTTCTATAAGTGTAGCATATTTTTTCTTGATAAATTTAAATAAATATTATTGTTTATATTGCTGCAGATATATTTTCGTGTTTGACATATTTGGGCGAACAAGCGATAAAACATAATGGAATAGTGACATGCATGGTAGGCCCTTTACCGATATATGGTAAGTGAGATACTGTTTTTAATATGACATTACTAGATTAACATTTTTAATTTACTAAATGTTTAAATTTAAATACACAACACATTATGTTTTGTTGTGCTTCAAAGTCATATATAATCAGACAGAAATAACGCGTTTGTTATCTTGACTTCGTCAAGTACAAACCCATTTTATATATATTGGAAAAGATGCTACTACAAGTACGGTTGCACATAAATTTAGACAAAATCGGTTTCGTTGTTCTTAAATTTAAGACGAATCCCATTTTTTTTTGTTAAATTAGTGATTGTATTACATCTCAAAAATAATAAATGATATTATCAAAAATAGATAGATAGATAGAAAATTCTTTATTGGACACAGTAATTATTACATACAAAAAAAGAAAAAGAAAGAGCTTACAAATAAGTGTGCCACAATTGGCGGCCTTATCGCTTGAAGCGATCAAAAATAAAAATTGAGATTAATTATAATATTGACATATTAATTTATTTTAAATTTTAATTCTTTAACGTTGCATGTAGTAACTTTACCATGGCCAAAACGTAGAGGAACGTAGCATTCATGATTAACAGGTAAAATGTAGCTATCTTTCAAATTCAAATATATTTATTTCACATTACATAGATCCATACAATTTATTAGCAACAAAACTAAAATCTTAACTAACTAATATTGGTACTTATCCAAGGGATAACAAGTGAATCAATAATGAATATGTCCCGTAATTAGGAGTCAGCCCTTATTATTCTCCTACATGATTTTTCATTACGAAAAATAAACGTTGATTTTGATTTGCGATAAATATTTGACAAGTTAAACACAAGCTACTACGAAATACTACGAATTTTTTTTTCCAAGATGTTATTTCATGTCATTTTCCAGTGGTTGCGGATTCCGCTAAAGCGACAGTGATTTTTACTTCATCTTGTGAGCAATCTTTTATTTATGATCATATTAAACCTATTGGCGGCATGTTGGTAGCAGCTAATGGTAAGTGCCTTGTTTGAAATTACCACGCATTTGTTAATCTTATTAACACCATCGACGAAAAATCGACGGGGTATAAGTTGGGCGTGTCTTTGTAAGTGTCTCTGTGGCATTATAATCATAATAATTGTTATATCAGCTATGTCAGTCTTGGCCTAACTATTAATAATTTTTTGACGTACCATATCCAGCATGTTTGTTGTCTGTGCTGTAATATTCTTGTTCAATACAAAACGAGTGGACTGTATGCAAGTTCTGATTCTCACAAGGAAATTGCTAAGCTTAGATAGAACCACGTGCCTTTCATCCACGACGCCACTCCCCGGGACAACTCCTCGCGTCTGGCGGCAGCTTGGTGGGTGACGATTGTCAAATAGTCTAAGCTCCTTGTTGAAATGCAGAACAGTATTGACTGTACACGGCACAGAAAAATATCCTTGTCGGTGAAGCGACGCGCGACACGATTTAGGATATATTAAAGAGTAACTCTGTATTACGGCGCGGCGATGAGAAGCGCGGGTTGTCTCCCATACGATTCCAGAGTCACTGCTTCAGGCGACGCGCGGACTGCAAGTTTTGTAGTTCTACCCTCATTTCACAATAATACCTTTATGAGAATCGAACAATTCTTCTAATATATAAAATTTCCATGTCACAGTGTTTGTTACCGTACTCCTCCGAAACGGCTTGACCCATTTTTACAAATTTTTATATGCGTATTCAGTAGGTCTGAGAATCGGCTACTGTATATTTTCCATGCCCCTAAGTGATGAGGCAAAACAACGTTTGTCGGGTCAGCTACTTATACAATAAGTCAATGTTTTATACGTAGAAAGATAGTTTATGGTTACAAGAGTTAAGAATGACGATTTTTGTTTTTGCTGCTAACTGCAGGTGCTGTTTGGAGAAACAACAGGAAGATTGTAGACCTCGCATTGAAACCACAAATATTGGACAGCTACTTGGATTTGTTCAACCAGCAAGCTAACAAACTAGTAACAGTTATCGGTAACAAAGCAAACGGAGGCTATATTGATATTACTGATGACATTATACAGAATGTACTGGAAACTACTAGCGGTAAGATTATTTTATTAACTACTAGTAATAAGTTTATAATAATTACACTAGCGACCCGCCCAGGCTTCGCACGGGTGCAATGCTGATAATAAATACACTATCGAAAAATATATACCATCGCGGAGTATTTTGTAGACCTTTTCAATTAATAATTAGTACTTTAGCGAGGTAATGCCACCAGCATTTTAGGCACCTTACCCGCGGACACTGATTTAGGTTTAATCTACTATTTGTAAGGTTTTTTTTAAAATTTTATTATTGTGTGTGTTTTTTTTTTCATGTTACTTTCATTAGTACATTAGTTTGATAAATCTCGTAGGGTTCAGCCTGCGTTTGCAATGTAAGCGGCAAAATGATAATTAACGACATCACTTTAGAGACCTCAAAAATACCAGTATTTTTTCACTATTTAATGGATGTTATTATACTTCATATAAACTTTTCTCTTAAATCACTCCATCTATTAAAACAAAATACGTTACGTAGTTAAAGATTCAAGCATACAAAGGGAGATACGGCCAGAGAAAGCGACTTTGTTTTATACTGATTACTATTGGTAAAAACTCTGTCGGTAAGCTGAAAAGAATGTAAGATATTGTTACCTGAAATGAAGTCCGGCTCTTTAGAAATAATATAAGTTAAAAGTTAAATTGTTAAATTGTAAGATTACTTTTTTATATGAACTGGACCTACTTATTAAGTTTATAAACTATCATGCCGTTACTCTGTATTGGATTGCGGACTTGTTTGTATTCGTAACGCTTACGCTATGACGTAAGCGTTACGAATATACTAATAATATGTCAAACATTGTAAACTGTTCACGTAAGACATCTTAATATTTTCGCGTAGAAAACATCATTCCAACTTTTAATAATAAGTAAGTGTGACCGTTTTCTACGCGAAAATAATAATATGTCGTCTCAATGTATTTGACTTGTAACTTTGGTGTTATCAATAAATTATCTGTACTTGTATTGACATGATCGGTCTGGCAGCAACAACACTGGGTCCGCTTCCTCACGGCGAGGGTCCCCCAGGTCTGGAGTACGCCGGCGCCTTGCACCGCGTCTTACACACCCTCACCCTGCGAGCTACGCGACCCTGGCTTCTCTTCGACCTTATATTCCGCTTCACTACCAGTAGGAAGGTTCTGGATGAAGCCCTGGCGGTTATTTTTAAAACTACTGAGAAGGTAGGCTTTCTTATTCCTTTTTCCGTGTAGAAAACGGTCACACTTACTTAGAAGTTAGTAAATAATAAAGTTGAAATGAGTGGAACAGTTTCGATGCTTTCCGAGCACCATCTTCAGGGGCGAGTGTTACACGACTTCTTATTGTTATTAGAAGTGAGTGTGAGACCTTCACTGGAATCCCGCTCGGGGCGTATTGTGTATTTCAATGGTTAGGAATGAGATACTATGTATTTAACAGCCACAAATATCAACGTAATAAACATATTTTTTTATAACTTATTGACTCAGGCGTTACTTTGCGGAAATCCATTGTAAATAGATGACAAAATTAAATTTTTAATCTTAGTTAATTGATCTTAGTTAATTAATCTTAGTTAATTAAGCTTGGTTAATTGATCTTAGTTGATTTTTTCTGTACTTGTCTTAATTTGGATTTCGGATCACAGCGGAAGTACACTAAATATTCAATTTTGTCATCTATATTTTTTTATTATTCTTTTTTTTACGTATAATAGGCTTGCGCTTGGCAACACCTGATGTTAAGTGATATTGCAGTCTAAGATGAAGCGCGCTTACCTAGAAGAAACCGGTTCACTCTCGCCTTGAAGACAGTAAGGTTGTAGTTCAGTGGGAACAGGGATTCCGTACTTTGTAAGGTATCCTACTAATATAATAAATGCGAAAGTGTGAGTGTGTATGTATGTTAATTCTTCACGCTTAAACGGCTAAACCGATTTTGTTGAAATTTGATGTGAACATAGATTAACACATAGGCTACTTTTTATTGAGAAAACAATTGTGGTTCCCGTGGCATACGTAATTTACTTCAAATTCTATGTTTCTCCTTCACGTTGAACCGATGTTAATGATATTTACTATGAAGATGGGTTCGATTTTGAATTAGCACATAAGCAACTTTTTTTCCGGATTGACTTTCTCTTGTCCCGGATTAACGCGGGTAACACCGCGGGGCATAGATAGTATTATTTATTTGGACGAACAAACGGTCAAACTTAGACGTTAAGCGTATATGCAACGATTGTAAAGTAAGTGTGACTGTTTGTTCGCGAAATTCTTTTTTATCAACCATCAACGTTATAAACAATTTGTAACTATTCAGAATTTCTTAGAGCCTTTGATTTTTTTTTTCAGATAGTTCATTTACGCAAATGTGAACATTTGAGGCGATTGCAGGTCTCTGACAATGAATGTGATTCAGATAAAAAGAATGGTAAGACAACTAACAAGTTACATAATATCGTTACAACGAACTTTTTTTACGTGAATTGTTTATATTAAATGATTCTGCTAAACAATACAATTATCATTATATTTTTAAATATTAAAAATACGACGAAAGACCAGGGAGTGACGTCGTGGATGAAAGGTTTCAATAAATTTTCTAATGAAAGTTTAAATCGTTTCCATACAGTCAACATACACATTTAAGATCAGAAATACTTTAAAAACTTAATCTTATTACACTTTGTTTTCAAAGTATTATCAACTTAGCGCCTGTAGCTCGGCTTGCTAAAGTGATCTGACGCGATCATCAAAGCTAAGCAACGCTCGATGCGGACGGTGTTTGGATGGGCGACCATGCACAAGACTGTCGTTTTCAAAGTGGCATTTTCATATGGGCGCTACCGTGGGTCGGATGACACGTTAAATTTTAGGACCCGGACTCTTTTTTGTATTTAAAAAAAAAAAATACAAAAAAGAAGGATGTATTAATAAACATTATTAAACATTTATGTGTGTACTTGTGTGTGCCGTTTGCGGTAGAGACCATGCAACTTTACGGAGAACTTGCCAAGCGGCTGGTAGAGGTTTTAGGTATCTCAATAAATGCTGGTTTTTATATCGACCAGACACTAAGCATTGCCATACAATGCTAAAAGCTGCTGCCAGCATTTTGGACACCTTTTCCTCGACCCCTGGTCTTTTTTAGTTTAAGTTTTACTTAGTAATGGTATCGATTCAGCGGCGAATAAACTAAATTTAAAAAAGCCCTGTCTCTTTTCATTTTAGGTGGCCAGAAAGAGACCGCACTAAAATCACGTCAAATGTAGAAAATATAGACGATAAATATAGGATACATAAAAATGTATCCTTATGTTTTATGTATTCTTATGTTTAAATTTAAATTAATTTTGACTTATTGTAATTTGACATAATATGAATTATTTTTGTAATTCACAATATATGTGTTTAATTAAAATGTAAGCACTAATTTGGCAATACTAGGAATCAAAAATTACATTTTCTTATGTTTTATGTATTCTTATGTTTTATGTATTTTCAGTGAAAATGACCAGTTTTCTCGACATTCTACTTCAAAGCACGGTGACGGCTGAAGGCAGTGTATTCACGGAGCGACAGCTGCGCTGTCTCTGCGACAACGTGTTGATAGCTTCCTTCGACACCGTCGTGTACGAGATACTGTTCACGCTCGTCTGCATCGGGTCCTGCTCGGACGTGCAGAGCAAGCTTTATCACGAGTAAGTTAGGGGTCATCTTCTTCTTCTTCTTCATCATCATCATAATCTATAGCCGGTTCTCTTCCAATGCTGGGAATAGGCTTCTCTCTTAGCATGCCATTCATCTCGGTCCTGTGCCAATCGTGTCCAGATTTGACTATTCTTCTTCTTAATTACAAAAAAAAATCTTCTTTTTTCACCTTTTCCATGTCTTCTCAGCTTCTCCGGTGGACTTTTCTGGATTGTTCGTGCTCAACCAATCAAATCAAATCAAATCAAATAATTTCTTTAAGACATATTTACAAGCCATATTAAACACATTGATAAAATAAAATAATCACTTTCTTATTTCAGAATAGAAGAAGTATTAGGCGATGAAACAACAATAACAAAGGAACATTTAAAGCAGCTGGTATATCTGGAGGCGGTGATCAAAGAGACCATCCGACTGTATCCTGTCGGACCTGTAGTCAGCCGGCAAAGCACGGGAACCTTACAAATTGGTAGGTCTTGGAGGCCAATTATGAATCGCCGATGGATATCCTACCTAACTAACTAGCTGGGTTGGCACGTCGACCCGAATCGGATCCTGGCCTCCGATACTAGGAGACGCCACTGTTCTCGGTCCTGTGCCTTCTCCTGCCACTGCGTGACCTGAAGATTGCGCAGCTCCTCCTCCACTTGGTCTCTCCAGCGATACCTGGGACGTCCAAACGGATGGATATCCTACTAAGTTTTAAATGCGAGAGTTTGGAGGACTGATAAGTGCCCAAAAATTCGCGTCAGTGTCTTTTTTTATCATTAGCTTGAGTCTTTCAAATGCTAAGTATAGGCCTCCTCGCCAACACGCCAAACAATACGATTCTTAGCCAGTCTCTACTAGGGAGAAGCCCTGGCAGGGACTGGCTAAGTATTATTACTAACTGGATGTTTTCTGACTTCCCACTTTTTGCATTTGGATTCTGTTCCAGGAAGCTCCACATTCCCTCCCGGTAGCATCTTCGCCGTCCACCTGTGGTCCATCAACCGCAACCCCCGCGTGTGGGGAGCTGACGCAGCCAGGTTCCTCCCGGAGAGGTGGCTCCACCGCTCCTCGCTGCCGGAACATGCTAACGCCTTCACCAGCTTCTGCTTCGGCAAGAGGAGCTGTCCTGGTTAGCTTGACTTGCTAGTCTGTTGGATACTTGAGAGTGTAGTGGCTGGGCTCTGGCGTCACGTTTCAACCGAAGTACATCAAGAAGATTCCCAAGAGTAGCTGTCCTGAATAATTTTAGTTGCCGCAGAGATGTTGCAGATACTTTTGAGGAAGGAACGAAAATTGACAAATCTACTAGACCAGTAGGTTTTTCTAGTCAGTTACAGTTTCAAAAATTCTTTATTTACATATAATATAAACTAGCTGACCCGGCGAACGTTGTTTTGCCTACGCACAGTTAAAATTCTATAATTGATCAGTTATCGAGCGGGGTGAAAAAAGATTTAGTTACTAAAATGGCCATATAAAATTTTTGTGAAAAAATAAAAAAATATATATTTACGGGTGAACATCCCTTATCACTTAAGGGTATGAAAAATATATAGTAGCCGATTCTCAGACCTACTGAAGAAGATAAGAAGAAGAAAAAGAAGATATATGTATATTTGAAGGAACTAACCACCTAACCTAACATATTACATCATATTAATAAAATGTTTTGCAAACAGATTTTTCTGGTTGATATAGTATTTTGTAAGAAGTTTTGGAAGATCATACAAGTATGTATATTTATACTCCTCATACACATAGATCTTTAATTAATAAATCGAATTTCCATGAACTTCTAAGAGACTATATTAACGCATATATTACTCGATTCAATGTAGAAAATAATTCGAAGTTTGCCTAACCAAACGAGTGTGAGCAGGACTTGAAATGTGAGATCCAGTTTTTCCATACTATACATGCTCACCTTAGGTTAGAGTGTCATTATGTCGTGTAGTTACTCAATTTTCTGGTCAGGTGGATAGTTGTAAGGAGTAAAAAAATGTTTTCTTTAAACTCGATTATTAGAATTGTTTGCCTGGAAGAGATCGCTCTTAGCGATAAGGTCGCCTGTTAAGGCACTAGCTTGTAATTTCTTTGTGTGTTCTCTGTAATTTAACTTTATGTGCGTGTTTTAATAAAGTGTATCTATCTATCTATCTTTGATTGCTGTGGGTAGTATCGCCATAGGTAGTAATATGGACTATATATGGTGTTAATGTAAAATGTTTTTTTTTTATCCTTGATAGGTTAGCGTTTGACTACAGCTAGCCTGATGTTAAGCTGCACTGCAGTCTACGGTGTGGTACGCTTACCTAGAAGATACCTATTAACTCTACTTTTGAAGGCCCCCGGATGATACCTCTCAGGAAACAGAGACTCAGGTAGTGAGTTCCAAAGCTTCGCAGTCCTAACAATAAAGGTCGACGCAAAGCGTTTTGTACAAAAGTTCGGAACTTCAACTCTGTATCGGTTTCTCTTCACTGTCTCTCTGCTCGTTCTGTAGTAGAACGGAGATGGTGGAATCAAATTATGTGTTGTGTTCCAGGAAAGAACTACGCGTTGCTGCTGATGAAGATCATCATGGTGGGTATCGTGAGGAAGTTCCGGCTGACTGCAGACCGGAGCTTGATGCAGTTTGAGTGTGACGTCATGCTCAAACCTACAGCCGGCCACTTGGTCAAGTTCCAACTGAGATAAAAACAACACCTTAATTTAATAAAGAAACGTACAAAAGCAAAACCTTTAATTATTTATGACATATTTTTTTATTTGTATTTAAATCTGACTTTTAATATTTTTTTCTATGACGCATTTGTTTTTTTTTTTAATTTATTTTACTAATAATTTAATGTAATATTTGGATATGGAACTTGATCCTGAAATAAATGAATTTAAATTTGAATTAATTTATAGTTGTAACGTTATCTTCATCATATGAGCTAAGTGGCCAAGCTCTGGTGTCGAGTTTTCAAGCCACCCGAAGGCCGTCTTGGCTTAACGTGTCATCCAACCCTTGCAATCGCCCAGATGAAAATGCCGCTTGAAAAACGACAGTCTTGTGCATGGTCTCGTATCCAAACACCGTCCGCATCGACCGTTGCTTAGCTTCGATGATCGTGTCAGATCACCTTAGCTAGCCATGCTACGGGCGCTACATAATGGTATAAACGTTATAAATCGTAGTATTGATTAATTGACAAAACAAAATGCCGGCCTCTACTTTGTACAGCTCAGTATTGCTATACAAAGAGGCAACTCGGATGGCATTTTGGGTACTCTTCCCAATGGCACTGATTTTTTGACGTGACAACGTCTTAAATTAGGTTGCGGCTGGGAGTCACTTATGAAAAAGTGTAACGCCCGGTAACGTTACGATGAGTCACCGAACGAGAGAGAGGCCCGCTGAATGCCTTGCGTCTCTCTCCCACTCAACTATGATCGGTCTGCCGCGCGCGCAGCACGCGGCAGACGTTGTCACGTAAAATCTTCGCCCGTAAAACCGACTTTACAGGCAACCATTTTTTTAGATTACATATAGTTTTACATAAATTATTTATCGAAGCGTGTATAAAAGACAATTGAATTACTATGTCATGGTAATAGTAAATAAATAATATACTATAATAGTAATAGTATTTTTTTATATTTTTGATAAATTACTATTATAAGTATTAGTATTAGCTATTAGTAATATTTATGAGAAGTAACTATTACTCGTACTATGACATAGAAATAGTAATTTCTTAAAAATATTAATTATGTCTTTTATACATATTACTACAGATAAAATGAATACCAATTTTAAAAGTTCTGAAGAAGAATCACAAAATTATTTATATTCATAAAGTCATAACTTTTTTGCTCGTAATTATTCGCCTGTCTGTTGGTCAAGGTTTTGACATTTCCTTAATTTACTGTATTTTATAAATATTAACATCTGGAAGTAAAATCTGTTTTATTTTCCTCGTGATTTACAATCGTGTTTAAGCTTGTTGTGGCTTGGAAACTTCAATCACGGTTTCCAACAAGCTTATATTATTCTAGGAATTCTAATGAAGTGAATTGCTTTAACTTAATTACCGTCGCTTACTAACAAAGTGTTTATTGTCTGTTTATTATTATAATTGAATATTAGGACACATTTCACACGACTGTTTATCCCCATACCATACTAAACCATTTCTAGTTTGTATTATGGTTGCTAACACAACTGATATACTACATATTCATGCTTAAATACTTTATCAATACATATTTAACATATTTATTTATTCCTTGCCGAATTCCCTGCTCCCCAATGACTACAATCCAGCGATTTTCAAGGCGAGAGTGAACCGGTTCCTTCTAGGTAAGCGCGATCCACCGTAGACCTCAATATCACTTACCATCGGGTGAATTGTGGTCAAGCGCTGACCTATTCAGAGTAAAAAAAAAAACACCCAGAGCGACAGCCAACAAATTTAATTCGTCACTAAGATGTTGACCGTGCGTGGAATCGAACTCAGGACCCTCTGGTTGGCAATCTGGTACGTTAACGATTACGCCTTAGGTCACCAGTTATAAACTTTTTGTTTAGTTTGATCGAATAATGAAAACAAATTCAACAAATACAAGCAAAAAAATAAAACTATATACTAGCGAATTTAACGTATTCTTTTTTTGGATCTGACGATTCGTAATTTTGAATTAAATAAAAAAAAAACATAAAAATAGTAGCCCTTTAGCTAACGCGCGATTTATAAATTATTTTTAATAATATACTATTTTTCTCCCAAACCGTATTTAAGTAACTTAAACTAAACTAAAAACTTAATAGAATAGGCTCCGAAATACTTTACATCGGAGATAGGTGTATTAAAAATAATAGATAGTAGTTAAAAAAAACTAAAAAACACGCTTATCTGGCCGTTTTAAGTGGGTCAAAATCGCGCCCAAAGAAGTCGGTTACAAACAAACATACAAACAAAAATACAAAAAAATGAAATAATTTTATCAAATTAGTGTATTGTCATCGGTCCTCAATAAATCTACAAAGTTTCAACGAAATCTTTCAGGCCAGATTTCGTGGGTCAAAATCGCGCCCAAAGAAGTCGGTTACAAACAAACATACAAACATACAGGTGAAGCTAATATAAAGCGCGTAATAAGAAAAAAACTAAAAACCTAACTTTAAATAATTACATTTAATATTTATAACCTACCTAACTTACCACATAATATCAAATATAATATATCTGTATTTGATATTCTATGCTCTGTCGGAGTAATTTCCCCCAACAAGCAGCCTTAATAACGCCACCAAGATAATAAGTTGATCGTTAAGCTGCTTATCGTGTTAACTTAATCAATACTTAGCTCCGTTTAACTCGAGATCAAAGAATGCGCGGGAACAAAGCCAATAGAACGCGCAACTTAGACTCAACTTAGGCTTAACTTGAGCTTAACTGCGGCTCGAGATATGCCCTAGACTTTGAAGAGTTTAACATTATCTAGATCGCTAGATTTAGCGCTTCTCTTTAACAAATGCTCTTTTGGGAATTCTAGTGTAGATAAGAATATCTATGGAGAATAGAATTTGAGGGAAAGATAAAATAATTTGGAGATATCCGAGTCAGGTGTACAGGGTTATCTACTTTTTTTATTGAACATTTATGTATTTTTACGAATAAAAATTGTTTAGCAAGTAGGATACGTAACTTCACGAGTCAGTGACACCGGCCTAACATGGAGCATGCATAGTCTGGACTAACTGAATACCAAGAAGACTCACAGAACACACCATTAGCCGCTTAGTCAAATATTTTTCAGCTTGATAGTGTTAGCTAGCCGATCGAGTACTAGAAAAATACTTGACCATCGTGCTATGGTTTCCTCACGAAGTTTTCCATCACCCAAAGCTCATTTTCATTGCCGGGAATTGAACACACGCTTGGTCGTAAGGGGACCGTACGCCCAACTGAGCTACCATCGCTTCAAAATTTAATATCGATGACAAATATTTAATTGACGTGTAGGAAATGCTTTTCAAATCAAATCAAATATATATTTATTGAACTAAATTATTTAACAGTAACATTTTATGAGGTCGAATTTTTTTAACAATAACCCAGAATATTTTTTTTCATTTGTTTAAAAGTTTAAACACCACACTCAATTTATTGCAATCGCTTGCCAATTTTTTCACATCAGTACATTTCTTTTCTTCCACTAATATAGTTCTTAAACCTAGTCACACTATTCATTAAACCTTGCTACGCTATTATACATCTAAGTGCTAATAAATTAAAGTCCATATTCCCTTATTAAGGTAAGGCAGAATTTATCGGCGCCAACTCTGAAGTTAGTTTAAATTACGATGACAGGTGTTCCGTACGCGACGTGAAATTTATTTTGGGTAACAATTTTAATTAGCTTACGATGTTACGGTATTATGGAAAATATTGTTAGAGCGGGTGGATTGGCTCAAGTGAAGCCAGTTTGAGATAATACATATTTTTTATAAAGGTCCATTTGCATAATGATTTGTATTTTTTTATATTATATAGTATTTTTATATCCGTACTAAGTGTTTCGCTTTCACATTTATAGTGCGGCCGGCCAAATATATAACTGAATCTCTGTCTCATAACCACACTGCCCTCAAGGCGAAAGAGAATCAGTCTCTTATCGGCAACGCGTCCCATATAAGACCGACACCATGGTAAATTACGGTCAAGCGCTAGCCTTTTTGACAGAAAAAAGTTGCGCGTACAACAAACCTAGTTCATCTCTATCAATACAGTAAGATAAATATTACTGTTTTTTTCGCGTCGAAAACGCTTACTTATTATTAAAAGTTAGTGCTCGGAAAGCACCGAAACTGTTGGACTCATTCCAACTTTTAATAATAAGTAAGTGTGACCGTTTTCTACGCGGAAATATTAAGATGCCTTACGTGAACAGTTTACAATGTTTAAATATTACTAGACAATTATTTTTGTAAATTGTATTATCTAATTATTTTTATTTGCTACGATCAGTGCGGTCTGTCTCTAACTATCTCTAGCAAAAATGTCGGTCGATGTATCACGAATAGGAAAGTTCAAGAAGTTTTGACACGTGCGATGTGTTCGGGGAAGGTTATGTTTATATTTGTATTATCGAAAATTGCCTTCATATTGGCTTATTAGATACGCTCCGCTGATTTCTTACTTCGCTGGGTATTGGGGAATTTACGAACAAACTTTATATTGTAACGTGTTAAGAGTTAATTTGATATAACAATATACGAGGACTACCCACGCATACACAAGCAGACAATAGCTTTGGCTGTGTGAGACAAACACTTCGCTTGCTCTCTCAGTTATAGTTCCATGGCATGTAATTCCATGGTATTAAACAACTGAATTATTGTGAATTTGCATACTCGAGAAAATCTACAATAATATACTAATAATTACTTTTACAATAATTTTGACATGGAAATACTTTTTTTATTTATTTTATTTTTGACATTATTTTAACATTTTATTTTGTATCTCTGTAGTATTTTTTTGATTGTGTATGAATTATTTGTATGTTGTTTTTTATGTTATATTTTAGTTCAGCAATTATTTAAATTGGTATATTGTATTAATATTTATCATTAGTGTAGGCTTTTTAATCCCGGATTAACGCGTATAACACCGCGGCGCGCAGCTAGTCAATTATAAATTACAAAAACATAGTAGTTAGCTTTTCGAAAGCCAGAATATATAACTATAGTAACTCCTACAAACTAAATAGAAAATAACTTATTGACAAAATTAAATATTTAGTGTACTTCCGCTGTGATCTGAAACCCAAATTAAAATAAGTAAATAAGAAAAATTAAAGATTTTCGATCCGTCGTTCGTAGAGTCAACATCTCCTGATGATGCCTTGTGGAAAGGCGAAACACGTGTTGAGTTAAGAATTTCCTGATTGTGATTTGTAACGTTAATCTTATTTAATCTTAGTTTATTAATATTAGTTAATGTTTCCTTTACTTGTCTTAATTTGGGTTTCGGATCACAGCGGAAGTACACTAAATATTTAATTTTGTCTTTCTACCAACTAAATAGAAGCATAATAACAGTAAATTTCATGAATATTCGCGATCAACAAAGCGATGTCATTCTGAACTCACTTACCGTTGAATATGTATGGTGATAGTGATTTACATTACTTTACATGGAGCGCCCCCACCTTCCCCCCACCACTTGCCAGTAACTTGCTGAATTGACAGCACTTAGCTATAATGAGATAGTTCTATTAACACGCTTTTACAGCGACACCTACCTGTTCATTAACATATTCGTATGTGCCTTTGAACGTATGCATATGAAGATGAGTATCATAAGGCAAATGATATCTATACCAATATTAGAATTATTGAGAATATTCTATTTTGTGGACGAATTTTTTAATATCGAAAAAAAATATTTATTTTAATAATGTGTGTCGTGACATGTAATTGTTTAATATTATTTTATTAATATTGACATCATTAAATATTGCCATTTATAACAAATTGATTGTATTACATATTGACATTTTTAATTTTTGACGTATAATTGAATAATTATCAATAAATGGTTTATCTTGCTTGTTTATTATAAAGAGATTCTTTTGTAAGTGACGTGCCTTGTATGACAAAAGTAGTCATAAGGTTAATAAATGATTTAGATTGTTTTGATATTGAAAGAGTTTATTTGTTTGTTTTTTACGCGAATAGGCTCCGAAACTACTGGACCGATTTGAAAAAATCTTTCACAGTTGGGAAGGTAATTTTCGAGTTACATAGGTTATGTTTTGTTTCTTCTCTTTGCTACTCAGATTGTTTTAGAGACTGTGCGAAGCCGGGCGGGATGCTAGTCTATAATATTTTAGTGACCTAGTGGAAAATTAATAACAAAAACGACATTTACAAATTATAAAATAAATTAATGTTTTACGAAGTAAAAGTACGCGTAAGTTTCAAATTTAGAAAGCCTTCGCAAATTTTTGTCGTGGCGGCCATCTTTGATTTGTAATCTTATTATTTTCTTAATTATTCAGGTAAATTACAAATCAAAGATGACCGCCAATACAAATTGTTGCGTCAAGGGTTTTGTAAATTTTATAAAAAGATTTAAAAGCAATTATTTAAAACTAGCTGACCCAGCAAACGTTGTTTTGCCTTAAAAATATATAGTAGCTGATTCTCAGACCTACTAAATACGCATATGAAATTTGGTAAAAATTGGTCAAGCCGTTTCGGAGGAGTACGGTAACTAACATTGTGTCATGGAAATTTTATAATTCTTTATTGGACACATAAATAAAAAAGGCACAGTAAAAAACAATTAACTTAAAAAAAACCGCCAATTGTGCCACAATTGGCGGCCTTATCGCTTAAAGCGATCTCATCCAGGCAACCTTTGGATGGAAAGGAATTTATAAACGACTAAAGAAGGACGTAGTGTACAATAAAGAATAATAAAAAACATACATATAATATTAATAATCTTATCTTAATTTATATAAATCTCGTGTCACAATGTTTGTCCTCAATGGACTTCTAAACCACTTAACCGATTATAATAAAATTCGCACACCATGTGCAGTTCGATCCAACTTGAGAGATAGGATAGTATAAATCTCAAATTATACTCGCAATTTTAATTTACTGCTAATTATTGTCTGTTATTATTTGACAGTCACAATTATCTGTTAACTCCAAATGATTCTAGCAGATGTCGATACCTTTCGACTGGGTTGAGTAAGTAATCAATAGATGGCACTGCTATGGTAAATCTACGAACGTGTCATATAAGCTACACTATCTATTTTTCATACCCTTAAGTGAGGCAAAACCTAGTTTGCCGGGTCAGCTAGTATTATATATTAGACAACAGTTTAGCTCTGAGAAGAACTTTTGCGTATGTGTAGTTAAAAGAACAAAATAAAAAAAAACCCGAAGATTATTAGACTTCGCGCACGACCGCTGCGATGGGAGCCAACCTCGCGACTGAGCCGCGCGGGTACCTTACTCATAGATCTAAACACCCCTCCCCCGCACACGCACTCTTCGCAACGGGCCGTGCAGCAGAAATCGTAATATTTTAATTTCACCATAACTTCAAAACCAAACGTCCAATTTTAATCATTCAAAGACCAAATATTATCAACACAAACTGTTCTTATTGATGAAATAATTTATTTTTATTTTGATAAGGATTAATAGTGTATTGCTTAAAATCGCTTCGTAAATAAGCCATTATTTCTCGTACAAAGTAAAGGATAAAAAATGGTATATTTACACGAAACAAACGGTCACAATTACTTAAAAACGTTGGATATACTACGTCCAACGGGTTTCAACGCATTAAGAGCGTCATCATCGGGGACGATCACGCTCTTAATGCGTTGAAACCCGTTGGACGTATATCCAACGTTTTTAAGTAAGTGTGACCGTTTGTTTCGTGTAAATATATAATATGCCTTACGATAACAGTTTACAAAGTACGATAAAAAATGGTTATTGTGGGTTATTCCTAAGAGATAAACATATACCATCACGGACTTTTTTGTAGACCTTTTTAAGTTGTACAATACTGTAGTAAATTGTTTTGATCTATCTTGTAGGATTCAGTCAGCGTTTGCAATGTAATCGCAAAAAATGTGTTTTTTTTACGACCTCACATTAAAAACCTCAAAAATTGTAGCCTATGTGTTATTCTGATGTATAAGCTATAGCCTATGTGTTATTCTGATGTATAAGCTATATTGTGGTAAAGTTTCATTCAAATCCACTCAGTAGTTTTTACGTGAAAGAGTAACAAACATCCATACATCCATACATCCACACTTACAAACTTTCGCCTTTATAATAGTAGTAGGATATATACTCGTATATTCTAGTGAGCATGTACTTTCACGAGATATATTGAAAATAAAGTGCCTTTCAAACAACAAGAGCTACGTGTCACAGACAAACAGACAGACAGGCACACAAATAGACACCCCTGTCACACACAAAAATCTCATAAATTAAGGACCTAACAAATTACTTTACCTACTATTACTACCCTATTGAAAATTAATTCCAAAAATAAACGCAACCCTTTTCCGTTTCGCTATTTCCAATCAGACTCGAAAAAAAATCGACACAATTTCCATTTCAACACCTCTCCGTACTAATAAAAGCCGCGAGCCGGTCTGAACCGGTTCCGAACCGGCGGGAACCGGTATAAACTGGTGAAAACTGGGAACGGCGGCGCTGCTTACTCCTAGGGAACGTGTACGGTGAAATAAAACGCAGCCGAGTTGGGATCTACTCGTACTGACACTGTAGGGGTGGTGTATGATACACACTTGACGCGCTATGAGAGCAACATTTATATAAGAAAAAAAGAAAAAGAAAGAACACATTTATTTCCGACACAGAAGACACATACATAATAATATGTATTTTTACAAATTACATAAATAAAACAACCATAAAAAGAATGCAGACAGCATAGCATGTGTCCCCTAGCGTCGGAAAAAGGTCAGCCCTCAGTATAAACGCTACAGATTTCTCTGCAGAACTGATTTTCAGGACCAAACTTATGAAAAGTTATATAAAATCCTGCGTGAATGGTCAAGCTGTGATTCCTTTCAGTTTCACTAGATTTATTTCAGTGTTAAAAATCACACGATTCCGTAAAATTGGCTATAAAATTAAGTTTAAGTATTTTAAGACGATTAAGAAGTAAAATATATGAATTAGAAAATAACCTATTCCAAACTCTAAAATAGAATTCTTAGTTTTTTCTAAACTTGTGGATTTGATTGGTAACAAAATTAATTTATTAATAGTCAAATGCTATGTTCATACGTAAGACTAATTAACAGATAAATCTAATTAGAGGTTTTGCCCATGTATAACGCTAATCTGGCACTTTTTACACAGCATTAGGTCTTTGACCAGCAGGGCGTGTCACACGAGCTTGCGAAACTCTGGCTTGAGGTGGAGCATGAATAGTCTGGTATAAGTAGCTTACAAGAAAGCTACCAGAACACACCATTAGGGAGGGACAATTTTTTTAACTTGAGGGTGGCTCATAGCCAGGCGAGCACTAGAAAATTCTAGGTTGAACTCAGAAGCTGTGGAACGTAAAACCTCCGCTCGTTGACCTGAGCTGTCATCGGTTTAAATTCATTAGTTTAATCTCCCCTTACTTAGGCTGTAAAGTATATTTCCGGTTTAGATCTCGTGGCTTGTCCCGCCCGCGTTGCTCCAGTTCCCCACATCTCGCGATGACATCGTTCCGCCAGACTTGATTCTATATATACACATCTACAGACATACACACACACAGCTCAGCTGTATGCATACAGGGCTACAAGTACCTGATGGAAAAGGTGGTTTTAATACATGTCAATGTAGACTTTTATAACAGACTCCTTGTACGTAACTTCGTGAAAATGACTTATTCTTCGACCAACTTATTTTTACACAAATAATATGAAATATATTAATCACAATGATGAATGTTCTATGATTTGTTAAATTGAATTAGTATTAAACCAAATTATAAAAAGTAGAAGATTCTCAATTCTACTGCATGTTTTTTGTGTTGGCTGTTAGTCTAGTCCAGTCCGAGTCCATATTGATGATAGTTATGATTATGTTTTTATAATGTAATAATTATTTAACAATATGATAATAAAGAAATTCTATTCTATTCTAGTTTGGCTGCAAATATGTATCGATATAAATTATTTATGTATGTATATGCAGTATATCAGCAACCATAATAAATTAAAACCGTAAATGTGTGAGGCTAACCAGCCGTGTGTGCAATGTGTCCTAATATTAAATTTATTTATAATCTCATGATAGCCCAGTATGCCACCTGCGCCCGAAAACTTGCATCGAGAGAACTAATCTACGTGATGTTGGTTTTAATCTGGCCTCGCTGATATTCAGATGAAATGGTTGAGATATTTTTAATATTGCGTAACATCTCTGATTAAAGATAAGATAAGGGCAAAATTGTTGTCTAAAAAATATCGGTATCTATAAAAAATATCGAAAAAAAAATTTAAGACCTTCTAAAGAACCATTGTAAGAATAATTTTATCTATTTTGGTACCATCAGTCTTTTCAATATGAAAAAAAAATGGTTGCCTGTAAAGTCGGTTTTACGGGCGAAGATTTTACGTGACAACGTCTGCCGCGTGCTGCGCGCGCGGCAGACCGATCATAGTTCAGTGGGAGAGAGACGCAAGGCATTCGGCGGGCCTAACTCTCGTTCGGTGACTCATCGTAACGTTACCGGGCGTTACACTTTTTCATAAGTGACGCCCAGCCGCAACCTAATTTAAGACGTTCTCACGTCAAAAAATGGCTCGTAAAATTTAATCTTAGATTTTTGGCAACAGTTTTATTTTTTGATATTTTTACCTTAATAGTGGTTTTTTAACAGTGTCAGATTGATTTAGCAGAAGGGCATTAGTTGTCGTATTTGTTTACTGATTTCAGGAGAATTGAAAGACATATTATGTATTAATTGTACATCTACATTTGATAAAAAAAAAGAACTAGATTAATTATTATCATATAATCACATAGAAAATGATAAGTTCTCATTTCGACGTTTAATTAAAAGTATTTTCAGACTTATTGTAATTTGAATCGAGCCTTATAAAAGCCACAGTTCTACTGAAATATATTTTTAGATTAAAAAGGTAAGCGCTTGACCAGATTTGATCTGATGGTAAGAAATATCTCAATGTAACATCACGCAGTAGATAAATAAGGTAGAATCGCACCGTTATATCAACATTAATGCTATCGATGGACGGAGTATAGTTGCAAAGTAATAATTCAAAGCAATCTTTTCAACTCTGAGTATAAATCACACTGAGATCGGATTGGAAGGTAATACCGGCTGGCATGGCAGTGGGAAAGACTACTTTATCACTAACACGAGCGAAACGTAAGTAGATCTGTCAGAAAGACAGTTATGTCAAACTTATCATATACAAACACATTAGTAAAGTTAATATAAAGATTTAAGTACTTTCTTTACAATAATAATAATTAGCAGAGCCTTGCGGTGTCAAATGCGTTAATCCGGGACAAAAGAAGTTAATCCTCATTAAGAGTGCTAATCCAAGATGTAATATCTCGTATCATATCTGTATCTATCTTCACAACAAATTTCATCAAAACGTTTAGCCGTTTGAACGCAAAGAATTTATAAACATACACAATTACACAAACTTTCACATTTATAATAGTAGGATATATTGTCCATTCAAGCGTGAAGCAATCAAAAATCAGCAAAAGAAATGGCTGTAGAAAAGCTAAACTGGATTTAGACTACTATTATGGAATAAAAAGTCACATTTTTAACTTCAGGCTTTGTTTCAGGCTTAATTATTATATTTTTATTTCAGGTGGATATATTTTCTTTCCACTACTATGCTATCGGGCCAACATTTTCATCTGGTTGGATTCGATAAGCGATTTTAAATAATGGCGTTTGCGTTTCTATTTGCATGAAACAATTTAAAAGAAAGCTTTCATTTGAATAAAAGTTGATTTTCCTTTCAGGAGGCTTTTCTTAAGCGCTTATATTTCGTTTAGTGATCAATTTTGTCTTATTCCATGTACTAATTGAAGTATAAAATTTAACTATCCTACTAATATTATAAATTGACCTCGTTGGCAAAATGGTTACCATACCAGACTGCCAACTAGAGGGTTCCGGGTTCGATTTCTACGGCACGCCCAATTTGTGATGAACTAAATTTGTTGGCTGTGGGTGTCAGGATCACTTAGTCTCACTCGTCAGGATATCTGTATAGTATCTGTATAGATATAGTATCCTGATAACTGGCAAGCAGTCACCGTGGTCGAAACCAGCCTGGAAATCATCAATCATCGATATAAAGTATTTTTGTATGTACATCAGTTGTGTCAGCAACCATTTTACAAACTAAAAATGGTTTAGTATGGGACTTACCAGCCGTGTGTGAAATGAGTCAACTATGCAACTTTCAATATGTATATTTTATACTAATCTAATCTGTAACCGAGATTTAAGTTATTTTAGAAGAAGCACAAGTTTCTTAGAGTTGTTAAAAAAACTACATTTCATTTTATTCCCAAAAAGGTTATTATAACATTTCCACTACGCTTGAAGCTCAGCAAAATATCCGGATGATATATTCACGACAAAACGTCACAAAAAGCTAAAGCCTGGGGAATAAAAACAAACGCTTTTCTCAACATGTCTAAAAGTGACAATGTATTCCCGGGACATCCTGTACTACTGTGTCGCACTCAAACTTACAGCTTTTCTTTTCCGTATGAGCTAATTGGCCAAGCTCTGGTGTCGACAGTTTTCGAGCCGCTCAAGGTCCTTAGACTTGGCTTAACGACTGTTTGTACTAAAACTAAAAACAGGCTTCAACTACAATTTAACGTATTTCGCGACCCATTTTAGCACCCAGATAAAAATTAACACTTTCTAAAACACAGTCTTGTGCTTGGTCACCCATTCAAACACCGTCCGCATCGACCGTTGCTTAGCTTCGATGATCGCGTCAGATCACCTTAGCTAGCCGAGCTACGGGCGCTACAAAGGTTCATAAAGTAAGGTCTTTGATGGGTGACCGAAAATTGGCATTTATATACGTTTGAGTGCGAACAAGATTATTACCTTTCACTGTGACAAAGTAAAAAACCACGTGTTTAAGCAAGAAATGTATGGGAGAATGAATTATGTATGGGCGGCGGGAGAATGTATTTATTCTATTGGTACATACATATATACATGTATCTTACTAAGTTCCGTATTTTTGCGAGAACTTTCGAGAACTGAGAAACTTGTGATACTCGGCAGGAGTTTGACCTGTTTGCGACTGTTGCTCGGATTACCTGATCTGACGCGATTGTCGAAGTTAAGCAACGATCGATACTGACACTTTTAGGATGGGTGACCTGCTACAAAAAAAATCTATTTTGTAAATATCTGAATGCTACGGTTTCGTTTTCTTTTGTGGAATTTTAGACTATACTTGCTGTATCCCGCATTTTTACCTGTTTTAATCCGGGATAAAACATAACCTATGTTTTTCTCTAGGTTAAACTTTATCTTCAAACCAAATTACTTCAAAGTCGGTCCAGTGTGAAGAAGTAATAAAAATACACACTAAACCACTTACAGACAAACTTTCGTATTAATATTATTAGAATGAAACTAGCTGTGCCTCCCAGTGGTACCTATTTTAATCGGAGATAAAATGTAGCCTGTGTGTTAATACCAAGGTACGACTAGAAGCAATTCCAGTACCATTTTTTTACATCAGTACAGCTGTTTGAGCTTCTCTTTCTTTTTAGTATGAGCTAGTAGCCAAGCTCTATTGTCGAGAGTTTTCATATCGCCGGAAGGCTTCTGACTTGGCTTAACGACTGCTTGTACTAAGACTAACAGCTGGAACCTACAATTTAACGTGTCATCCGACCCTCGAAGTTTAAGCTTGAAAGAGTTATACGACTTACAAAATAACAAACAGTAATAAAATATACATAAACACTCGCAATTCTTCATAAAATTCATATTTTGAAAGAGATTTTCCTCCATAAATATGTTTTCGACTCGCTAAGTGATTACATTCAGAGCTCGTAATTCGAAAACGTCGACTTTTCAAATGATTATTGCGTTCTGTAAACGTGTATTGGAAAACCATTGTCGATATCAGCGGTGCTCCCAGACAATGCCCAAATAATAATAATAATAATGATATTACTTTGCCAAATAACAGTAACACTACTAGTGGAGCCTCGTGACGTTACCCGCGGTCAAACAGGGAATTAAATCTATAGAAATCATAGAACTTTATTAACCTTATAACATTGCGTTATACTAGACACGTCAAATTTACATAATTATACATATATTCATTAACAATAAATTAATTAATTAGTCAATATCTTAATATTATAATTAGTCATACAATGTCATAATAATATAATTATTCGTACAATGTCATAATTATAAAATAGAAAATAACAACACATTTACAAATAATTAATGTCACTTTACAGTCAGAGATTCTGAAAGAGGCAACCTCATATATTCATTTAAAGCATAAAAAGGGTTATATACCAATATTATGAAGAGGAAATGTTTGATTTTTTGTTTGTTTGACGCGAATAGGATCCGAAATTACTGGACCGATTTGAAAAATTCTTTCACCTTTGCGTCACATCATATACTATTGTAATCATATTATGTTACTAGAATTAGTACTGAAAATTGACATTTGATTCATATCATATACTGAATGATAAAAATGATATTATATTATTTAACTTCTAACTTTGGTGTTATCAATAAATGATTTGTATTTGAAGCTACATTATCTCCGAGTAACTTAGAGTTACTCATTACGTAAGTTCGAGATTTCTCTACTAACACAAAAAACTAGAAATGGGTTGAGTATACCAATTTTAAAATGTCAGTATTATGTGTTCTGTATATATACAAAAATAATATTCTAACTAATTCTGTTTTTGACATCTTAATGTACAGGCATTTACATTGCAAAAATACATACATTGTCGATGGAAGAAAATTTAATATAGTTTATTTCTAATGTTACTTCCGTAAGTCAGTCGTTTCACCCTGAGTGTACTAAAGTCAAAGCTTAGTATTATTATAAAACGTATCCTATGCTACTACTATTCAATTATATTTCGTAAAGATATAGTTTACACCCTGGATTAACACATCACAGTCTACTTTTTATCCCGGATCAAAATTAGTTAGGTGATGACATACTTTGTTTAGTCAATGTCAAATCTATTTACAAACTTAATTTGAAGTGACTTTATTACAAAGAAATATAAAACTACTAGCTGACCCGGCAAACGTTGTTTTGCCTCACTTAGGGGTATGAAAAATAGATAATGTAGCTTATATGACACGTTCGTAGATTTACCATAGCAGCGCCATCTATTGATTACTTACTCAACCCAGTCGAAAGGTATCCACATCTGTTAGAATCATTTGGAGTTAACAGATAATTGTGACTGTCAAATAATAACAGAAAATAATTAGTAATAAATTAAAATTGCTACTATAATTTGAGATTTAAACTATCCTATCTCTCAAGTTGGATTGAACTGCACATGGTGTGCGAATTTTATTATAATCGGTTAAGTGGTATAGGAGTCCATTGAGGACAAACATTGTGACACGAGATTTATATATATTAAGATTAAAATATCTAATCTTAAATTAATTAATGTAAAACTAAAACTATTCTAAAAATAAATTAATTTGATATATTTGTTTTTGTACATACTGTACTTAATTTATTTCGTATTAAGTATACTTAGTAGGTAGGTACCTAATAAACGTCACTTACAAACAGACCTGTATTAATGATAGTGTTAGTAGGAAGCTCACAATGCGGACCGTAAAGCAGACCGAAGCGCGAGTAATCAAGTATTTATTACCCCGAGTGGTAACAATCGCACCTCGCCACGTTGGGAATACGAGAATTTACGAGAATTCGAGCAAATTTACGCGAATTGTCGAGTTTTACGTCGCTCTACGACATTTAGCGTCAATGTTGGTGCACTCGCCGCGGGTTTATGGTCTGCGATGACAGGTAGAATGGATTTACGGCTTTGATAAAAAGGGTTTCTGTTATTATTGATGCTGATTTCAATTTACGTGTTTGGGTTAACAGATTAAGTTTTTAAAGGAAACGCGGATAAAACACGAGATTCATATGGACAAGCTTCTCTCACTAGATAGTTCTTAGTTTAATTTAAAAGAACTTACAGGGTGAAAAAAAAACGTTGTCCAATTATTATTGGGTTAATATATAATATGTATTTATTTGACACAGTAATTGACAAAAAAATATAAATAAAGAAATCCAAAGGCTTCCAAACTAGTTCACAACTGTATGACGGAAACCGATGTCTTCTCCCAATCGTAGGTCGTAAAGTCAACAAGAAAACTTATAAAAAAAGATGAAAAGTATTAGAAATTAAAAAATAAGTATAAAATTATTACAATACAATTAAAATATATATATATATATATATATATATATACAATTAATAAATCATGGTGTAAGCAAATAAATATCTAAATATTTTTACATTAAATAAATGGGGTAATATAGTTACGTGTTCTTATAAAATAATGTAAATAACTGCCAATATAATTCTCTGTGTTAGAATGAAAAAAAAAAACTAAATTAAGCTAACTAATAAGCTTGGATATATTCCGTGGGTGTGTGAATTTATGTGACAAAGTAACAGTGTTTTAAGGTCGAGTTAGACGCCATAAATCGTTGGAACACTCGGAACTCTGAACACCAGAACTTAGGGAACTGGCTCACCTGAAACCATAATATATAATTTAGTTTCAATGCGCTCAAATTCAACAATCTGTATAATTACGATATGTAGGTACGATGTGCCTAAAAACTCCGTTACTATTTGTTGAACTGTGTCATCTTTATATGTTTTAACTATCTTTTAATAAGATATTAGTTTAGTTTATAGTAGTCTTATTCTTTCCTACAGCTTTGCTTGTATATAACCACCAATAAATCGAAATGATTATTATTATTAATTAAATGAATGCGAGCGAAAGGTATCGAATTTTCTAATGTTTTTTTTTTTCTAAAAATATACTAATATTAAAAAACTGAAGAGTGCGAATTGAAAAAACTTTTTGTGTTCAATAGACCATTTATCGAGGAAGGTTTTAGGCTATATAACATTACGCTGCAACTAATAAGAGCGAAGAAATACAGGAAATGTAGAAAACAAGGGGGAAAATTATTTATCTTTGAGGTCTTCCGTTGCGTGCGCTGCGAAAACGGTTCAAGATAATAATAAAATGCGTATGAAAGAATTTTTCACCCTAAAATGATCAACACATGCGGGCGGAGCTGCGGGCAACAGCTAGTCAAGTAATATAACATCGCAGCATGTCGTAAACATGTTACTGTTTACGTGTCACTGATAAATGTTAGGTTCAGTTCAATTTTAGTAGTACAGTGTAAACTCCATGTAACGTCACTCGATTTAACGACAAACTCACTAAATCGTCGAAATCAATTGGCTTTAGTTGGTTTAGCTTGTATTCCATACAATAATACATTTTCTCCATCTAATGACTACTCTCGATAACGCCATAAAATCCACAGTCCCCTCAGTGTCGTTATATAGAGTTTACACTGTATATTTTGAAGTTTAATTTTATTTATTACATTAATGTTGAATTAACAAACGCAGAACCTTATGAGAGTGGCTCTACTATGTCTAGGCAAACTAATTTTGCTTTGCTACTCCGGAAATTAACGGAAACACTTCTCCATACAAAAAACTTCACAAACGAGCGGCAAATTGTTCGGAGAACCGGTTTTTTTCACTTAACTTCCATATGTGTTGAACAAAAGTTGTTTATCAAGACGTGCTGAAGCCGCCCTTGATAATAATAATAATAATAAAATCTTTATTGTCAGACCCAAGTCCATTGAGTAGGTACAATTTTTATACACGGTGTTCAGAAAAGTAAAAATTTAAAAATAATGATAAATAGTTAAAAAATACTTAAAAGGTATACTAGTGTAAGTCAGCTCTGATCTTCTTTAAATTATATAAGCTAAGTGGCCAAGCTCTGGTATCGAGTGTTTTCAAGCCCGCTTAAGGCCTCTTGGCTTAACGACTGCTTATACTAAGACTAACAGTCGGGTACCTATAATTTAACGTGTCATTCGACCCTCGGTAGCACCCAAAAGCATTTGAAAAATGTCAGTTTTGTGCATGGTCACCCATCCAAACACCGCCCACATCGACCGTTGATTAGCTTCGATGATCACGTCAGATCACCTTAGCTAGCCGAGCTACAGGCGCTACAAACTAGCCCTGTGAATAATAGGTATTTGTAAAGTTAAGCGAGTCTCCACAGTGTATGTGATAGGGCGCCCTTATCGCGCGTGACAACCCTGGATTTATGCACCAACTTTATCTTTCCGCTCCCCGGCTAGGGATGCCTCCTCGCTGCTTTTCGACGGGGTTCCAGTTTAAACTTTTCTTTAGGGTTTATTTTGGTATAAAGGTTTTAACTTTCTTTGACTAAGTCTTAAAGTAACGTAAAGGTAAAGTTTTCAACTAGCAATAATCGCACCTCGGATTTACCACATTGGTTACGATATTGCCTCTGCTCAAAGTTAATTAATTTAATTTTATTTATTATATTTATTTGACTTAATTTGACTCTATCACCCAACATAAGCCAAATTAAATAAAACCATTAGTCTGTGACCGTTTTTTGCATGGTGGTAGAACCCCTAAGCAACATTCCACATTGTTTCGCTGCGAGTAAACGAGTATGTATATACTCCGTTTCAATACTATGCGACTCGGGCCATGACTAAACTTCTAGCGGTTTTGGTACAATTTGCACACAACATAATATTATTTTATCATTATTATGATTGTCATTACAATTTGATGTGAAACATGTTTTATATTTCATTCCATATTTTTACAAACCACAAGTTAAGTGACTATCACGGTCCGAGTAGCATAGCATTTGATTAGCGCTGTCTGTGGAATACTCCGCCAGGTTATGCCTGTAGTATTAAGGTAAAGTTAAAACGAATAGCACTTTGAAGGACTCATTTGAAAGTCCGTTAAAACCAACGACTCAATATTTGGGGGGCATCTCTAAAAGGGGCCGGTTCCACCAGGTTAATCGTAAGTTAAGCGGGTTAACAGCCCTGTTAACTACCGCCCTATGTGAGGGAACAGCTGTTATTAAATTTATTGTACTTCGCTCTCGCGTGATTAACTCTCGGTTAGGACTCGGTTACCTGTTATCTAGTTTAATTGCGGATATTATGTTTTATGGGATAATCTTCCTTGTTTGGAGGTATCATTTACTGTGGTATGATCATTATTTTGCTTTATATGACATCGTATTCAATAGGCTATATTTTTAAGGTGTAATATATCTGGTCCCTTTATTGACCAAATTTAAACCAACCAGACTTTCTTACCTTAAATATGTTAGTAATTATATGATAGTTAGTAAACAGTTTAAGATAGTTATAATAATTGTCAGCCTTTTATCCCTTAGTGCGGAGTATTTTTTTGTAAACACATTTCATCCAGGACACAATCATGTTCCGTATATCGTCAACATAACATAAATAGAATTTTGACCGTGCCGGGAATCAAACCCGGTGCCCTCTGGTTAACAATGTAATTAACCAAGCCTGTAGTGTTGGAGCATTTTTTAGTACTCGTCTGGTGTACACTCAATTTAAAAATCTGTCACCAAGCACCTAACAAAAGGTTCCAGCAGCATTCTTAAGATACAGTAATACCAAACTAGGCATACTTTTCCTCCAGCCAGAAAAAAAAACTGACGTGTATTCCGTAATCCGCTGTTTAAATGTCTAACTGTATAAAAAATATAATCAGAAGTTTTCAATTAACCACAGTTCTGTAGAACCAGCCCCGCTTTTTACATGAAAAATGTTCACAAAACATGAACGTATGTAGTTGTAACCCTCGCTCCTACAAAACGGAATAAAATATAAAGTTGTGAGTGTAGAGGCTCCGTGTGAATATTATTCCGAACTAAATATTCTCTGGAGCAAATGTTTAACAGCTTTCATGTAGGACTTTTTCCAGGAAGTTAGAGTTATAACTTTTGTGTTTCGTAGATTTTATCGTTGTTTTGTAGTTATTTCATATTTTGCACGAGCTGAAATTGAAGTCTAGTCTAGATTTTTCTATTTAATTTTTTAATTACAGCGTTATAATGGTAAACAGAATTGCATATTATGAAGATTTCTTAGATCTCTTACGAAAAAGATAGAGCTGCGGTTCTTTCAGTTTATTGTTTTTAATTCAGTTTTAGCAGCGCTGTAGTTCCAAAATTCAATAACGTAAATTAGCTTCTTTTTTAACAGAATTAAATAAGGGAAGGCAATTTGACTGTATATATTTTCTTCTCTCTTTTAATGAGCTTTCTTAATGACTGCTGTGATAATATTGAAGCTGTCAGTACAATAATTATTACAGAAGATCTTATTAAAGTAGAAGGTATTCTAGTATTTAGTTCAGGCATCATTTACGTACTAATTATCAAAGCCTTGGGTGTTTTTTTGCTATCAAACCACTCAAATACTAGTTATAGCTAGGTACAGGTTCTCAATCAAGCATCGAGGCTATTCACCGAGGGGGTTTGAGTGGGTAAGAATCCTACAAGGAAAATCATCATCCTGGCAGCTTCTCATGGCTTAGTATCTTATAGAAGATACCCAGCTCGCAAAAAAGTAAAGGTCTATTTATTCCTAGGTACAGCTCTATCTAGATATAGTTCTAGCTAGGTATAGTTCTAGCTAGGTATAGTTCTAGCTAGGTATAGTTTTAGCTAGGTATAGTTCTAGCTAGGTATAGTTCTAGCTAGATATAGTTCTAGCTAGATATAGTTCTAGCTAGGTATAGTTCTAGCTAGGTATAGTTCTAGCTAGGTATAGTTCTAGCTAGGTATAGTTCTAGCTAGATATAGTTCTAGCTAGATATAGTTCTAGCTAGGTATAGTTCTAGCTAGGTATAGTTCTAGCTAGATATAGTTCTAGCTAGGTATAGTTCTAGCTAGGTATAGTTCTAGCTAGGTATAGTTCTAGCTAGGTATAGTTCTAGCTAGGTATAGTTCTAGCTAGGTATAGTTCTAGCTAGGTATAGTTCTAGCTAGGTATAGTTCTAGCTAGATATAGTTCTAGCTAGGTATAGTTCTAGCTAGGTATAGTTCTAGCTAGATATAGTTCTAGCTAGATATAGTTCTAGCTAGGTATAGTTCTAGCTAGGTTTAGTTATAGCTAGGTATAGTTCTAGCTAGGTATAGTTCTAGCTAGGTATAGTTCTAGCTAGGTATAGTTATAGCTAGGTATAGTTATAGCTAGGTATAGTTATAGCTAGGTATAGTTCTAGCTAGGTATAGTTCTAGCTAGGTATAGTTATAGCTAGGTATAGTTCTAGCTAGGTATAGTTCTAGCTAGGTATAGTTCTAGCTAGGTATAGTTCTAGCTAGGTATAGTTCTAGCTAGGTATAGTTCTAGCTAGGTATAGTTCTAGCTAGGTATAGTTATAGCTAGGTATAGTTATAGCTAGGTATAGTTCTAGCTAGGTATAGTTCTAGCTAGGTATAGTTATAGCTAGGTATAGTTCTAGCTAGGTATAGTTATAGCTAGGTATAGTTATAGCTAGGTATAGTTCTAGCTAGGTATAGTTCTAGCTAGGTATAGTTCTAGCTAGGTATAGTTCTAGCTAGGTATAGTTCTAGCTAGGTATAGTTCTAGCTAGGTATAGTTCTAGCTAGGTATAGTTCTAGCTAGGTATAGTTCTAGCTAGGTATAGTTCTAGCTAGGTATAGTTCTAGCTAGGTATAGTTCTAGCTAGGTATAGTTCTAGCTAGGTATAGTTCTAGCTAGGTATAGTTCTAGCTAGGTATAGTTCTAGCTAGGTATAGTTCTAGCTAGGTATAGCTCGAAGCCACAATCCGTCCCGCTAACTAGTGCCCATTACTCTAGCCTCTTGACAGCTACAGAATACCTACATTCATACGTAACTAGTTATTGATAGAGTGCCCGTTAGGAGGAACTTATACTATGAGCTAATGATTGTATCTCTCTTTCGAAATTATAATGGACAGTTATAAT
The DNA here is from genome assembly GCA_035578125.1 of Mellilla xanthometata. Lineage (NCBI taxonomy): Eukaryota > Metazoa > Arthropoda > Insecta > Lepidoptera > Geometridae > Mellilla > Mellilla xanthometata. The sequence continues at coordinate 6,375,368 of JAPUBQ010000030.1, forward strand.
ATAATTGACATTGGCTAAATTTTAATATGGCAACAATTTCCAAATAACTTATTTAAGGATGGATAATAGCTTCAATAATCTGATCTAAATTGAAAAATCATTTTAAGTCCTCATTCAAGAAGATCATTTTGTTACTTTTTAAATATAATATTTTTATTATAAGAGTGTGTAATTTCAATTATAGCTATTTTCCTACACTGAAATAAAGAGATTTTTAATTGAAATTGTTTGGTAGCACAATTAGGAACAGCTGATATAATATTTAATTACTAGAAAACCATATTTTTCAAAGTATTATAGCGTTTGTTAGTATTAAACATATTTTAAACAGTATTTTATACCGTTCTATCTCAATCAAGTCTACGATGTCAAGTGTGTCCACATTGCAATTAGGCATCATGTTCATGCAATATCGACTCTTCTTTCATTCACATTAAAGTCTTAATTCGCACATCAGTCCGACTTTACCTAAACTATTGTCATTAGGATTTTAAACCTTATTTAGTAAGAAATACCGACGGTAATAGCAAAGTGTAGAGTAATGGATGGTATCGGAAGCATAACTGTCGTGTGTGGAATGGATAGGTGTGTTAGAGCGGTTAGTGGAAGAGAGGTAAATACATGTAGTGGAGGTAATAGATAAACTGTGACAGCTCTTAAATCTTGGTAAGCGGTGGGTTTTAACTGTAAGCTTGTTTATTTTACTATAAGCTTATTTAGATGTTTTAAGTAATTTATACAAATTTCTTAGCTTAATATAATACAATCAGTATCTAGTATTAAAAGCATACATATGTAGCTACAGAATTTACTAATAATAAACGTATACATTTAAATGATGTCCTCGTTGGGGTAATGGTTATACATTATTAAGTAAAATATAGTTTTTTTATATCTTCCTAATGAAAGATATAAAAAAAATCTCATTTAATTTTGTCGCCTGTCATCGTTATGATTTTTTTATGCATTCCGCTTTATTACCATGTTAATCCAGGATAAAAAGTAGCTTATATGTTAATTAATCCACCTACATATCCAAAGCAATTTTCATCCCAATCAGGTGACCCGATTGGACGTGAAGAAGTAAAACACACGCTTTCGCATTTATAATATAAGTAAGAAATAATAAACGATAAAACATCTTGTAATATTTCTTATAAATCCCCTGTATCGGTCACCCATCATTAAATTGACCGTGCGAACCTCGCTCTGTTGACCAAAGATTTACTCCTTCAGCCGAGTACGAGGCTTGTCAATACAATAAAGGATAGCTGCGCCCCGCGGCTGCACCTGGCTTTAAACGGGATAATTGTTTTAAACATTGAGGCCTAAATTTTCAATATTAGCTACGCAAATACGGAGTACACAATACAAAATGATTACTTAATATATTAAGAATGAAAACATGAATCAAAACTACGAACATATTATTTAAAAAATAAATGCTTTTAATTTAAGAAACAAAAAACTGTACGCTACTAATACTTCCGTAAGACAATCACACATATTATGTTTTTTAACAAAGTTGGTAGTAAAAAATTCTTTACCGACGATGTAGCGTAAAGCTAAAACATGGGCCTCTTGAGAGTAAAAAATACACAGACTGACTCACAAACATGCCTTTTTATAATATAGGTGTGATTTAGAATGATGATGAACGAGTCGCTTGCTACAAGATGAATGATGACCGCGGGTCCGCTTGTGACTTTAACCCGCGCGTGCACTGGGAGGTCACGCTAAGCAAGGCTATACGATAATATATTATTAAAACTAGCTGACCCGGCAAACGTTGTTTTGCCTCACTTAGGGGTATGAAAAATAGACAGTAGCTGATTCTCAGACAGTAGGTGTGAGAATCGGCTACCATCTACTTTTTCGTTATAAAATTTGGTTAAAAAAAATCACATATAAAATGTGGTAAAAATCGGTAAAGCCGTTTCGGAAGAGTACGGTTACTAACATTGTGACATGAAAATTTTATATATTAGAAGACAAGATGTCTAGAGGTGAGAAATGTCACAGTAAAGTTATTTTAAACTAGCAACCAGTCCCGGCTTCACACGGGCTATAAAATAATCCAAGTTGTAAAGAGAAATGAAATATAGCCTATGTTATTCGGGGATAATGTAGCTTCCCAACGGTGAATTTTTTTTCAAATCGGTACAGAAGGTTTGGAGCCTATTCGCGTCAAACAAACAATCAAACTTTTTCTATATGTAATATTGGTATAGAAGACTGCACTGGAATTGATGTAATGTACAAAAATATAGATATGTATTGTTTGCCTTTTATACGGTTTTTTGCTCAGTGCTTTGACATTTGGCCAGCAGGGTGCGTAATCACATAAATTAGTGACACATAGACTAACGTGGAGCATGCCTAGTCTGAAAATCAGGCTCTCTTGGCGGCCGTTAGATGCTTGGCGATAGATTTTTCAATTTAAGGTTACTAACCAAACGAGCAATAGAAAATTCTCGGCTATCATACTAAATGCATGATGGCAGAGACTTTTCAATTTTCAATGCAAATCAGCACAAATCATATTTATGTTATTAAATGTGTACAATAGTTTCGCGTAGAAAAACGGTCGGTTTAATAATAAGTAAGTGTTACCGTTTTCTACGCGAAAATATTAAGATGCCTTACGTGAAAAGTTTACAATGTGTACAATAGTATTTTATACTCCCATAATATTGTATGCCGCATCTTCTTCGGGGGGAAAGATGACTTCTATTACAATGGCGACCAATATACATTAGATTATAATTATCGCCTTTCCTTATCGCATCGCGTCGCTCTCGAATGCGTGCGCGAGCTTTAGTGTGTATGTAACGACGCGTAGCCTCGTAGCCGGCGTAGCGGTGCGGCGTAGCGAGGCGTAGCACTGTCGTAGAGTAGCTGTGTAGCCACCACGTGATAACTCACTCGCATTGTGTATCAAGACCAAGATTTTTGGAGCGCGGAAACTATATAATAGTTCTTTGTCTCGCTTTTTGTTTTCATCATCATCATCATCATCCACAGCCCTCTTTATCCCACTGCTGGGTATAGGCCTCCCTCTGCATGTGCCACCTGCGTCGATCTTGTGCAGTCCTCGTCCAGGTAGGACCTGCTTTTGTTTTATCTAAAAACAAATGATCTCGTCGGTTCAAATGTTTGTTAGAATGAGACGAGAGAGGTAGAGTGTATTTCATCAATGGAATTTTCACTTAAACGTAAAAAGAAATTGTTTGAGAATTCACTAAAATTTGTGTTGGTGAATATTTTAATTTGTATCAAAAGCACTCAGTCGAGTAAACGTACCCTAGCCTTTGCGTGTGAGATTTTATGTTCACTGTTTCTCTAAAATTTTGGCTAAATTTATAATTTTGGATGAGTTTAACTCAACGATTTAAAAAATAGCGATTCTTTGTTTCTAAAAACTATAACTACCTTTAATAAAATATATAAAAAGTAACTAATTCACAAAAAGATCATAAGTATTTTTGATAATTACTTAGTTAAGTTTATTTTATTCGTAGAACTTTCAAAAGTGCGTAGTCGGTCGATATCTCTTAAAGCCCCCTTAAAAAGGTTTTGTATTAAATACCTTAAATGAACCCTCGTATAATATTCATCTTTAATGTTGTGTATTTAATAATCAGTATCGTATACTATTGAAATGATATTATACTACTAGATTTAAAATTGAAAATTGACATTGATACATATCACTTACTTACTTTTGATACTTTTGTATTGATATCATATTATTTGACTTGTAACTTTGGTGTTATCAATAAATGATTTGTATTTTTTTTGTATTAGACACTGAAAAAATAATAGTCTTCACCGAAAAACTTGACTTTAATAAAAAAATTGAAAACATTATGAAAGCTGAGCATTAAATACGAAGCTTCTAAAAGCTCTCTCCATGAAGTAAGAGCGGCAGGCAGCGGACGGTGCTCTGCCTACATTCCTCCGGTAAATAAAGTTTTTCTGCTGAAATAAGAGGTTCTATGCAAAATGCATTTTGCATAAGGTGCATTAAGGACGTACTTAAAGTTTTTTGAGCGAATTTTTTTATCTTTTTAATTTTATAATATCAAAATACTACTGCAGTTTTAATAATCAAGTTTATTTATTGTTATATGAACAAATAACTTTTAATACAAGCACATATAGATATAATTCGTGAATTTTCTAAAGTGTAGTTCGAAAGGTACAATATGAAAATACGATTTTGCAAATAAATTTATTGACATTAACAAATACATATAAAAAATAAAATATTCTTTTAAAAAAAGGTAATATATATTTAAACTAGTAATTACATGACATACTTAAGACTTTAGAAATTCGTTTCAACTTTTTTCTACATGGTCTTTGAATTGCGTCGATGTTTTGTTGTAGTTTAATAATATTAGAATACTAAAGTTTTAATAACATTGTTTTAAAAATCAAGCCTATTTTTCATATAACGAATCACTTTTAATACAAGCGCATAAAGATATAAATCAAGAATTTTCTAAAATAGTAAAAAAAATGTTTGTCAAGGTATACTCAATGCATTTTAAAACATTTTCCATTAGCCATCATAATCATTGTTATTATTTTTGACCAGTTCAGTCCCACTGCCCACAAAGGCCTCTCTCTCCTTTTTCTACTAATATCGGGGTTGAGTCCAGTTAAAACAAAAGGGGATCTGCCTCGACGTTGATCGCTTTCCGGTGTCCATAGCGTTGTACGCTTAGTCCACAGCTCGTCCGACATTCGTCAGATATGTCCAGCCCAGTTGTGTATTAGTTATCATTAACCTTTTATAACCTGCGCTCTGTTTTAAATATTACCCCCCAGCCCCTCCCAGGTCCTCCCTCGGTCCAGCCCTGAGCAGTAAGTGTAAGCAGGTGACGCGAGCACTTTACCCGAGGCACCAAATATCCCTTAAAAGCCTCCGCCGCGTGCAAGATGCAACTTAGAGCTCTCACTTTGCTAACAGCCTTTTTAAGCTTTATAGAGATACTTAATTTTGACTGTTACGGCATTTTTAATAATAAAATAAAAGGGGCCGAAATTTAGTATTATTTTAGTTAACAATTGTGAACAAACTGATTCAATTACTAATTTGGGTTATATACCAACTACTTTTATAATTATCAATATTATAAAAGCAAAATATTGTATGCATATGTTATAATTGTTATTTTCAATCAATTGTAAATAGCATTAAATTGTAATGTTATAATACATAGTTAAAATGTAACTGTACATAAATGCGTATGTATATTTGTAACTCTTTACGCTCAAACGGCTGAACCGATTTTGGTATGAAGATAGCTTTGATCCTGGCACACCATAGCCTACTTTTCATCACGGACAAATGCGAGTAGATCTGCGGGACTCAGCTAGTAAATAATAAAATTGGTTAAAAATTCAAAATAAATAGTTACAAGACGAGCAAATTATTCATTTAAATTAACAATCTTAGTAAAGTCTAATCAAAGCTTCTGACTTATGTAACAAGTAATGCATAATGAATCTCCCTCTAATCTTAAAATCCAATATAATAAACACCTCTCGGCGGGATCTGACATTAATCCCGCGATATAATGATAAAGCTATAAATATTAAAAAATATCTGGTTCCTCCTCGCCTCGAGCGCTGCTAAATACGAATTTAATGAGCGAAAAGTATCCATCTTCTTCAAATGGGTAGATTTCTTTTTAATAATACGTTTTTTAAAGTAAGATTATTTTTACATTAGACTAGCTGTGCTCAGCGTTAATATGGGATAAAAAGTAGCCTATGTGTTAATCCAAGGTCTAAACTATATCCATACCAAGTTTCATCGCAATCGGTTGAGCTGTTTGAGCGTGAAGAAGTTACAAACATACACACTTACGCACAAACTTTCGCATTTATAATAAAAGTATATATAAAGAGCGATTACCTACTCGGGTTAGCGACTCTCTGGCTTAAGGTGTAGCATGCGTGATCTGGAATAACTGGAATAACTTTCAAAACTGAAACAACACGTCATTAAGTTAAAAAAAACTTGTGTACTTCTGCTGAGATCACAGGTGATGAAAAGATTTCCGCAAAAGCCTAAGGAAATAGGTTACTTATATTAGGTTCTAGGTGCCAGATTTTTCAAGGTTGGTTAGCAACCAGACGTGCACTAGATTTATACCCTACCACTATACAAAAACAATTGATTTATGTCTGAGAATAGATAAACAAATACACTAAATAATACATACGAGGATATTCCTCGACCCAAGTCATCCTGATTACCGTGAGTCGTGACTCGTTCCCAGAATTTATTCATTAGGAGAGTTTTCTTGGACATGTCGGTTCCCTCACGATGTTTTCCTTCGCCGTAAAGCGAGGGCCGATCCACACATAAATTGAAATCATTGAATTAGGGTCTGGATTAAAAGAACCACACTTTTTAACATAATTGAAAATGTCACATATATTGAAGGCTTATTTATTCATAAGCTTTCGATATATGTCATATAAGCAAAAATTAAGTCATTTTCTATAAAAAAGTATTCTAAGCAGAAAAATATATATCTTCTTATATATAAAATTTCCGTGTCACAGTGTTTGTTACCGTACTCCTCCAGAACGGCTTGACTGATGTTTACCAAATTTTATATGCGTATTCAATAGTTCTGAGAATCGGCTACTATCTATTTTCCATACCCGTAAGTGAGGCAAAACAAAGTTTGCCGGGTCAGCTAGTATTTGTATATGTTTTACTATTTCTTTTAAGTAATCTCCATTTTAACAGGTAATTTAGCAGAAAAGTACACATTTTCCCCTCGGCGGCATTTTCAAATTCTACCCCTAGCACGGGGTGTAAGCCACACCGGCGGAGATTTTTCCTTCATTTCAAGATGCTAATTAGAGCCGTCAATGACGGACAGAGATTATACAAGCTTTATTTTATTCACTCCCGCTTCTAGCGCCACCTGGCGCCGCCCCGCGACGATACCTGAGTTCATTTTTGTATAAGCTAAGCTGCAAAGCTCTGGTGTCGAGAGTTTTCAAGCCACGCGAAATCTTCTGACTTGGCTTAACGACTGTTTGAGTTAGTCTCAGCCGGGACATACAATTTATGTTTTGTTACGTGTTTCAACAAATTATTATTGTTTGTGACTTTTAAATATACTGTGTTATGTATCACTTTTTACTAAATTCATACCTGCTCTTGTAAATAATTGTGTCCATCGTCTTCGTCTCTGTCTTTGTCTTTGGCTTTGCCTTTGTCTTGTAATCGTTTCCTTGAAAAGGTTATCTTACTTGATCACCAAAATTAAGTCACAGTCTATAGAAAATTGATTATATTTAAAACTGGAAAAAAAATACATTTTAATGTCATTTTTATCTAGACTAAAGCGTGAATTGGATAATATTGTAGGTCTCATTTATTATTCTTAGTAGAAGTAGATGTTAAGCCACGTCTAAGCCCCCAGGGCATCTGGAAAACTCTAGATACCAGAGCCCAGACACTTAGCTAGCATGAAGAAAAACGAAAATTGTTCATTCAAAACAAAGTTTGAAGGTGATAGATAAGCCGCAGGCGAACACGCTGAACAAACGAATTTTACAGATCTTTTTAGGGAATTTTTTTAACACTTTATCCGTACCACTTCGGCCGAAATTCACCGTCCGTTTTTTTTTGCTTTAATTCATTGGGTACGTTTTTTCAGACTTTTTTTCTTTCCAGTAATGTGTATAATGAAATAACTGGTATGTTGAAAACAAATAATAAAATAAAAAAGCTTTTATTTACCTTAACCGAAAATAAAAACAGAGTTAATGATTTTGTTAGAGTTTTAAGTAAGTACAAGTTAGTAAAATGATTTTTGGTAATTATTAAATTACAGCCGGTATAAGGTCCGCCTGTTGAAAACAAAACTCATCTACAATTTTGAAGCGATGACAGCTCAGTCAGTTGTACGGATGCCTCGCGTCCCGAAGATCGTAGGTTTGATCCGCGCCCATGAGCTTGAGCTTTTGGTGAAGGAAAACATTGTGAGGAAACTATAGTATGGTCTTAGAGAATTTGCTACTGACCTTAACCAGATTAGCAACCACCTTCAAGCTTAAAGCTTATCCAGACTAGGCATGCTCCACCTTAGTTCAGAGTGTCGTTAACATGCGTAGTTACGTGCCCTGCTAGTCAAATAATAAAATAGCAGCTGTAAAAAGTAACAAAAAAATATAGATTGGTCCAACCCTTAGAATGCAAAAGTAAAATAACATTAGGTACCTATTCACAAACATTCGCCGAAAAATATTAACGTAATTTAATATAAATAAGAGATCGCAGGATTAAGGGTACGAGGAAGTATATTTAATTAAAGCCCTGTCAAACATTTAATTGGCGTTTTATTAGCTCTTAAATTGGTTTTTGGACGACCTCGGTAATTAAACATTGTTACCCAAAAACAAGTATACATTAAAAATTAATTATTAAAATATGGGTATTTTGGATTTCATATTTATAAATTACTAGCTGATCCGGCAAACGTTGTTGTCAAACGGCAAATTTAGGGTTATGAAAAATAGATAGTAGCTGATTCTCAGACCTACTGAACACGCATATAAAATTTGGTAAAATCGATCAAGCAGTTTCGTAGGAGTACGGCAACTAACATTGTGACATGGACATTTTATATATAAGAAGATTGTATGCTACTAGATGAGACTTTTCATTTGATACGTATATTGGAAGTTATGAAAAAATATGTAATCCGCCATTTTCTTCAGGTGATCTTTGGAGCGAATTTCATCAAACACTCTTCTTCTTATTATGAGCCAAGTGGCCAAGCTCTAGTGTCGAGAGTTTTCAAGGCCTCCGACTTGGCTTAACAACTGTTTATACTAAGACTAACAGCCAGGACCTACAATTAAGTCGACCCACGGTAGTACCCACAATATGAAAATTACACTTTAAAAACGACAGTCTTGTGCATGGTCACCCATCCAAACACATAAAAATAAATAGCCACACAATAATTTAAAGAAACCTAACAAATAGTAGATTAAATCTAAGTCAGTGTCCGCGGTAAAATGCCTAAAATGCTGGCGGCATTACCTCGCTGGATCGCCAAACTTATACGTTGGCCGAGGTAAGCGCCAGCTCTTGGGTCATTTGAATTTGTTAACTGCAGAATATAGCTTTGATACTACCAAACTAAAGATATTCAATTGTGTAATATATTTTTTTGGCTAATAAATATTTTTCATTTTCATCCTATCCAATATTAATATATTATATTAATCTTCTGAGGAAGATAACTCGTAAAAGCATTTACCAATAAAGTACTTTGTTTAAGTATTCATTAGATTCTCCCAGTCCTCGCTCTCTCCACTTAATTGCCTTTCCAACAATTTGAATTTAATCTTACGTTCTTTCCAGTGTGAGCTTAGTAGCTAAACTCTGATTTCCAAGTTTTTAATGGACTCTCAAATGCTAGCAGTGCATTTTGAAAATCTTTATTTGCAGAAGTTTTTGGCAGAAAATTATCATTTTTTTTTCAATGGTGAATAGGCCGTTTGATCTCAGCTTGATTTGTTAAGCTTTACTGTGGTCTAAGATGTATCACGCTTACCTAGAAGGAACTTATTTACTCTAGAGTTTAGTACCTTGAAATCGTACTATTTCTAAATAATTATACATAAATTAAAATAATGATATTAAACTTTTACCATATATAATCTGGCGACCTCGTTGACGTAAAGGTTACCATGTCGGCCTGTCAATCAAAAGGTTCCTGGTTCGATTCCCGGCCCGGCCAACATCTTTGTGCTTAACTAAATTTGTTGGCTGTGGGTCTGGGTGTTGTATGTATATGTAGTATATCAGTTGTATTAGCTACCATAACACGAACTAGAAATGGTTCAGTATGGGGTTAACCAGCCGTGTGTGGAATGTGTCCTTATATTTATAAAAAATAATAATAATAATAATCTAGATTATAAGACCTCCAAATTGCATCTATTATACTTTAAATTATGGTAATTAAACTATAATGATTATTTATAAACTTGGCTAAATCAGCCATTATATAACTTCGGCGATCACGTCAAATCTCCTTACTACGCCGAGAGGGTTTCATTTCATGCCGTCTCGAATTAATTGTGTTTGGATCAATTTGCATAAAATCTTACGTTTAAATAGGTGTTTGTTGTTGCGATGCTGTCGAATACAAAGGTTTATGTAATCTAATCTAAATTAGATTGTACTAGCTGAGCCGCGCGGGGTTGCTTGCTTGTTTGTAGTTGAAGATTGTTTCGATGAGACTCGTTATATCTACATGATAATAATATTAAACCTTAAGGGATGAAAATTGATACAAAGATTGCTTGGACTAGAACAAACAAACAAAGACTAGTTTTACAAGATTTTACACTAGTTATACAAGTTATTTATTAACTTAAAATATTTGTTCACCGTCTCTCACCATGATCCGTTTCATTCACGGTTGCCTGGGAGAGATTGCCATAGGCGATAAGGCGGCCATTGTGCTCTAGTTTTTAACCGACTTCAAAAAAGGAGGAGGTTATATATTCGACTGTATGTATTTTTTTTAAGTTCTATACCTTGTATTTCTCTATTTTTTGGTGTGCAATGAAGTAATATTATTATTATTTGGGTGAAATCTTGCAAGCTAAATTAGACCCAAATTCCGCAGTCGGATCGCATTTAAATTTGGCACATTTATATGTTAGTGATACTACTGTAATTTCGTACCACGGAGCTATTGTGATGAAACCAGAAAACGGTTGTAGGACCTTATCAATTGAACAGGGTTAGTCATTTGTTTTGTCTTGATGATTTTTTTGGTGCTGATGATATCCAGGCTCTGATGATGGAGTAGCAAAGTTTCTACTGTCCAGAGGAATTTCTCAATTAAATCAGATAATTCCATCATGTTTAAGCTCGTCTAAAAGGGTAAACATTTATTTATTTATTTTATTAATAACAAATCAACGACTGTAGTGTATTGACGACCTCGTCGGTGTAAAGGTTACCATGCGGGACTGCTAATCAGAAGGTTCCGGGTTCGATTCCCGGCCCGGTCAACATCTTTGTGCTTAACTAAATTTGTTGGCTATGGGTCTGGGTGTTAAATATGTATTTATATATATAATATGTATGTATGTATATGTAGTAAATCAGTTGTGTTAGCAACCATAATACGAACTAGAAATGGTTCAGTATAGGGCTAACCAGCCGTGTGTGAAATGTGTCCTAGTATTTATCTATTTAGTATCAGCATTGCACCCGTGCGGGTCGCTAGTCTAATATATATAAGGTTGAACAAATTGAGCAAGTGTTTTGAAAACCCGTTCTAAGGCAAAATGAGAAACTGTGTAGTATTTGTTCCCCACGTATCGCGGCGCGGCCGGGTTAGTCCCGGCAAGGTCGGGCGTGTCTTGCGCTTGACACCTCTTTTATTTTATATCTAAACGGTTTGCTTCCTCAAAGTGATTTGGGATTGCTTTAACGGGAAAATGTGAGAGAACAATGTTACAAACACGCGCCATGTTTACTTGTGAGCAATGAAAAACTTATTTATAGTAATGTTATTTTTGTAAGACACTGAACGTATATTAAGTATGGATTAAATATAGCTATTTCGCTCTATTTGTTTCAGTAAACTAAGTACTTAAGTCAAAAATATATAACATACGATCTATAGATACACCTAATGTACTACCTCTGTTTTTTTACTTCTTATTATGTAATATTGTTTTTTTTTTGTATTTGGTGTGCAATAAAGTAAAATTGTATTGCATACACCAAGTTATCGTAAGTGATCCTCGGTCACCCATCCACAGCCCGACCGTGACGACCGTTGCTGAACTTCCCCATGTCACAATGAAATCACCTTAGTCAGGCGAGCTACTGGAGCTTTTTTATGAAACACATTTTATGAAGAGACAGGCGTGAAATTATGGGAAGGAGATATCCATTAATTTTCCCCGCGAACATCTGAATTTTTCATTTGCTGCTGCGGAATATTAGCGAAATTTAGATTGAATCTTTAGTATTAACATATTATCACACCAATATTATATAATGAAGCGACGAAGGTAAAAGTTTCTGTCTGATTTTTATTATTTCTTCACGCTCAAATAACTATATCGATACCGTTTTTTTTAACGCAGGGCGCGTTATCAAATGAGCTAGTGACACTCCGGTGTAAGGCAGGCATGCCTAGTTTATAATACTTTGTTCGTCGTAAGAACTTTCCGACGTGATTTTAGTTGTTTTGTCTGTGTTTCAAAACGTGCAGTCTCTTTCTAGCCGCCTAAGATGAAAAGAGACGGGGCTTCTTTAAATTTAGTTTAGTAGTGTGTGCCGCTGAATCGCCACCAATACCAAATTGTGTAACATTTGATTCAAAATAGCGGCCTTTTTACGAGTACCGAGATACAATCTTCCGGACAGGACACTAGTTCCATGGAGGTGCTTACAACTCGTTCGTTGACGTACTATTCATAAAACTACTAAAAAGAACAGCATCGGTCTATGACGTCACTACGTACTACGGCGCGGCGATGAGAAGCGCGGGTTGACTCCCATACGATTCCAGAGTGACTGCCTCAGACCGCGACGCGCGGACTGCAGGTTTTGTAGTTCTACCCTCATCTCATAATAATACCTTTATGAGAACCGAACAAAATTATATGAATGATTTGGCTTACGTTTGACCGCAGCTTGTCTGATGTTAAGCTTTACTGTGGTCTGAGATGTATTACGTTTGATAATAGTTAATTTTACATATACAGTGTAAACTCCATGTAACGTCACTTGATTTAACCAAAAACTCTCTAAGGCATCGAAATTAATTGACTTTAGTTGGTTTAGCTTGTATTTCGTATAATGATACATTCTCTCCATTTAACGATCACTCTCTATAACGTCATAAAATTCACAGTCCCTTCATTGACACCCTCGTTGGCGTAAAGGTTACCATGCCGGTCTGCTAATCAAAAGGTTCCGGGTTCGATTCCCGGCCCGGTCAACATCTTTGTGCTTAACTAAATTTGTTGGCTATGGGTCTGGGTGTTAAATATGTATTTATATATAATATGTATGTATGTATATGTAGTATATAAATTGTGTAAGCAACCATAATACGAGCTAGAAATGGTTCAGTATGGGGCTAACCAGCCGTGTGTGAAAGTGTCCAAAAATAACAAATAAATAAATAATAATAAAAGTGTCGTTATATCGAGTTTACACTTAAACAGTTACTTACATTTAAAAACTTACTTAAACAGTTGTATGTCAACAACTGTTTAAGTGTTTAATGAAACTTGGCTAGGTAAGTAAGTATGAGTATGAAGTGTCATCTACATATGTATGTATGTATGTAGTATGGAAGGCTGCGGCGCGGAAGGTTCACCATGAATATTGAAATTCAGGTCAACGACGAGATTAAAACTTGAACCTTGTGTGAGAGGGTCGTCTACACCAACACACATTCTATTGAGTGCCGAGCCGCGCACACTAGCTAAATATCTATATTAGGTCATTATTAAATAAATAAAATGCATGAACAAAAGGTACTCGCCTTAATAGAGACATTAATTTGATAAATAGGGACGATTGCATTAAGAAAAGATAAAATAACAAGAAGATTAAAAGCAATGCTTAGTATATATTTACATATATTATATTACAGCATAGTCAAAGCAAACAATTAAGATCATAATTATAAATCAACAATATTTGTGATGACACAAGCAATGTAAACTTAACATATCAAAATAATGTAAATAAATAAAAAAGTACCAAATATAAACATACATAAAGTCCCGGATCTTCATGTCTGGGGTACTTGGTGGAGGAGGACGGCTAAACAAAAAATAAAAAAAATTAGAGACTTTAAAAAATGCGCAAATGAACATTTTTTTCCTAATTAAACGTTTGTGTTTATTGTCTTACTATTTATTAGATTATAGGTCAATCAAGAAATAACTACGTACATAAAAAAATATAATACTTAAAAATACGGTTTTAATACATTTCCCATGTATTGTTTGCAAAATTAAAATCTTCTTAAGTTTTGTAGTGTGTTAAAATACTAGTAAATAGATAAAAGTTTACAAGTTGATGTTACTGGCACGTTTGTGATTGACTGGCACTTGAATACACTTAATATATATTTACTAATACATTTTTAAACGTTTATTACCATGAATAAAATTACCAAGGAAAAATATTAACTAATACTCGTACTTACTTCTGTTCTAGTAAAAATGCCTTTCAGGAATTAGCCTTCTCAATTATAATTAAACATAGAATTATCTATTATCATCAATACTAAATCTGAATTATCAATGTATAAATGTTAATTTTTATTTTTACTCACACAGCAGCTAGTATTAGTTATTTATAATTATTTCTCCGGTATTTTAAATGACAAGAACGTTTATAAGATGAGATAAGATAAGATAAAGATATATGTATTGTCATTTTACCAGAAGTGCCCTTACATAGGGTTCTTATATTAACTTAACTAATTTACAAAATAATTGTAATTAATAAATATTTTAATGCCACGGACTGGGTTTTACAGTTGAACTTCATATTCTTAATATATATAAATCTCGTGTCACAATGTTTGTCCTCAATGGACTCCTAAACCACTTAACCGATTATAATAAAATTCGCACACCATGTGCAGTTCGATACAACTTGAGAGATAGGATACTTTAAATCTCAAATTATAGTCGCAATTTTAATTTATTGCTAATTATTGTCTGTTATTATTTGACAGTCACAATTAACTGTTAACTCCAAATGATTCTAACAGATGTTGATACCTTTCGACTGGGTTGAGTAAGTAATCAATAGATGGCGCTGCTATGGTAAATCTACGAACGTGTCATATAAGCTACACTATCTATTATTTCAAACCCCTAAGTGAGGCAAAACAACGTTGGCCGGGTCAGCTAGTACTATATTATGACCGACAGCTCTCACACTGAGATTATTAATCTCGTGTTGTGGGCAGCTGTATCCTTCTGAGTACAATTTAAATGTCTTGTCTACCAATGTTGTCAAGATTTCAATCAATGGTAACTTGTATATGAAATGTTGACACAAATTAAGAGTTAAGTAAATGAAGTTGAGGTAAGTAAATTTAATTATTTTTGTGTAATTAAAAATTGACAACCTCGTTGGCGTAAAGGTTACCATGCTGGTCTGCTAATCAGAAGGTTCCGGGTTCGATTCCCGGCCCGGTCAACATCTTTGTGCTTAACTAAATTTGTTGGCTGTGGGTCTGGGTGTTAAATATGTATTTATATATAATATTTAAGTATGCATATGTAGTATACCAGCTGTGTTAGCAACCATAATACGAGCTAGAAATGGTTTAGTAGGGGGCCAGCCGTGTGTGAATGTGTCCTAATATTTATTTATTTAATTATATTAATTGATTTGAATTATACATTGTAATATAGTGAGTCAACACACGGCTTTTTGTTAACAAGAACAAGGTGACAGTAATGTTCAATCCATGCGGTATATAGTCTCCGTGTTGTGCATAATGTCGTCGCCGGAACACCTTGATGAGTTTAGTTCGGCACACATTACTTTGCCGCACACACACACTCTCTGCTGATACACTACACATCATCATATTATTTATTACGCCAATAAGGTCGTCGCTATTGTGAAATGGACAGACTCCAAAGAGAATTAAACGAAAGACGACTTAAAATCAATTCACTTTTATTACTTTTAAACAGACTATGCACTTGGACTAGGACATAAGCAGAACCGTCTAGTACAGAAGCTGGAAGCCGAATCCACTCGTGATCCGCCAACCATCATGATGCCTTAATTTGAATACCTTAGTGATACACGATATGAGAACTTTATAAAGTTACATTCGATAATCGATTAATATTTTTGAACGAAACATGAAATCCGATAATTGAAAAAATAGGTTTAAACAAAAATGATTACAAAAACGACAAAGCCTAACAATACCATTAAAATAAAAACAGTATAATCGAATAAAAGATTAAACCGACTAAATAAGATCGAATAAGAAAAAGAGAAACCTTACACTATGGAAGAGTTTATGGTTAAACATTTTTTTTTTTTTTACACATTCACACACGGCTGGTTAGCCCCGTACTGAACAATAAACAATTGATTTCTTTTTGTCACTGATTAACGCGGGTAACACCGCGTGGCGCAGCTAGTAACAAATAAATTAACAAAGCCTTATATAAAAATAAACAAAAAACAAAATAAAGGTAAGGTAAAGGCACCTTATTCCGAGGGGTTCTGGAATTGGCACCATATTCCGAGGTATTTAGAAAAATAGCGCTTACAAGAGATTTAATTGATGAAAATTAATGCAAGATTTTCCATTCAATAGATAATATATCTTTGCGTAGTTATATCATCAAAAAAGTGGTGTCATGTGTAAACAGTTTGAAATAATCGGTTAAAATAGCGACAGCAGCTGGCTCAAACGCAAGCTTCATACATTTTGGACCCTGTGCACGTGAATACCATGTTTTTTTAAATAGTGTTTTTCTCGTTATTTTTGTACTCTGTGTTTACTTCTTTGTGTTAAACTATTTAAAAAATATGTTTTTAATCTAAAACACTTAACTTTTGTGCATTTTTCTGAGTAAATTAAGCCCAAAATGTATTTCGAATTTACCGCGGCATTAGGTGCTAAATATTTTATTCAGTTCCTAATTACGATGTATACCGCGGAATAGCGATTTCATGGACATGATCTATATTTTGATTTTCTGGGTTGTTTTTATGATTAAGGGTATCTCAGTTTGGATTTGACAAATTAAATATTAAATGAATATTAAAATCTATTTCCGAGGTAAGTTTTTGCATCACATTCACTAATGATAGCATGTAATAGATGACTTATTTACCTATTTTATTAATTCGTTGTATGGAAAAGATAAGAAAGAAAATTAAAGTTCATATTTAATCTAATATAAGTGTTAGCAAGTAATATATATATTTACGACGATATTGCGAATAAGATTTTTTCTGTATAAAAAATATGAAAAATTTATACATTTTTTAGTACTCGGAATTAGGAAACATGATATTTTCATATGAAACGCTATTCCGATGTACAGTAGGTCGGGATAAGGTTCTATACGCACGTAATTCCGCGGCACAGACTCAAGTAAAATACAGAGTGTTCACAACTTGTACAGGTAACAATGTAGTTTTATTTAGTTTTAGTAAATGCAAAAACTAAATAAAATTTTAAAAAAATACTATTCTATACTCCTATCATAATCATTAGTAACTATCACAAACTAAGACAGATAGCGGTAAACGTTTATGAATAATTTTCAAATACAAATAATGTATGTACTTATTACTATTATTTTACATAATGCCTTGCTTGGCAGAGAGCCCTATATTAAGACGTTTGTATTACTGGATAGATTTGATTTAACTTAATATACAACATGTTGCTTTGCAAATGTGAAGAGGTAGTTTTACTCCACTAGCAGAGCACGAATAAACTATGGGCAACCTTGAAATCGAAAAAAAAAGTAATTTGCTGTTTCATATATTTTATCGACGATCAACGAATTTTTTGTATGGAACAGATGTTTTTTTTCTCCATCTCAAGGTTGCGCCATCGTTTATTCATGGTCTGCTATTGGAGTATACTTACCTCTACAAATTTGGCGAGAATGCAAAGCAACACGTTGTATATAGCTCACTTCTTTGTTTATTTTTTATTATAATAATATTTATTTTTTTTGGTTATAGGATAATGAAGCCTAGAATAAAATATACAGAAGACAATCTCCAAAATGCTATTACACGGATCAAAAAGTTCTCATTGTTAAGAAGTCCAGTAACAAATTGTAACAAACAGTTCAACGTAGCTCTTTAGGAGCCATATTGATAATAATAATGTGATTAATAAATAATTAATGTTAATAAATAAGTCGTAATTTTTTGAACAACATGTATCATTCCTACCGATTCTATTTTGTACACTCGGAATTAAGGACCAAATACATCGGAATAAGGATTTTTACATCGGAATTAGGTGCTTAGGACTTTTTTCAGATTTAATTTAATTTTAAATACAAAGTTTAACCTAATTATGAAATATATAGTCTATTTAAAAAGGAAAAACAATAAAGCTTCTAATAAAAATAGCCAATCTGTTAGAAAGGTTCAGTTAATGCCTAATATTCAATATCCTTTCAAGTTTTGGTGAAAATACCGCGGAAATAG
Source organism: Mellilla xanthometata (assembly GCA_035578125.1). Taxonomy (NCBI): domain Eukaryota; kingdom Metazoa; phylum Arthropoda; class Insecta; order Lepidoptera; family Geometridae; genus Mellilla; species Mellilla xanthometata. The sequence goes on from JAPUBQ010000030.1 coordinate 6,393,639, forward strand.
GTGCCTTTACCTTACCACATTTATGAAGCCCCATACACGATGTTAAGATTGGAGTGAAGCAGAAGTGGCTTGCTTACAAACCTTTTACAGATGAAAAGAAACCCTTAATCTCTCCTTGTGGTTGCCGAGAGTATAATTCCGAGAGCGGCCTTATTTTAAGTACAAGCTACTTTTTAATGGACATTAACTGGATAGAACGGATTAAAGTGACTTAGTTAAACAAATTATATCATTATAACTTGAACAAACATTATAACCACCCAAGCTTTCATTAAAGAAACTTGAAAACTGTCGACTTTAGACTCTGGCTCAATTGTTATAAAGATTATTTGGTAGTTTTAGGGTGTTGTTCCCAAAGGGTACCTTCAAAGCCGGGACCCTTACAAAGACTTCGCTATTTGTCTGTCTGTCTGTCTTCAAACTATATCTCATGAATCGTGATAGCTAGACAATTAAAAATTTTAAAGGTAAAGATTACAACAGAAATACCAGTATATTTTCTAGTTTTAGAACCATTTCTAGTTTGTGTTATGGTAGCTAACACAACTGATATACTACATATAGGTACATATATTTTATGTAGATACACTTTTAACACCCAGACCCACAGCCAACAAATTTAGCTCAGCACAAATTTGTTGGCCGCGCCGGGAATCGAACCCAGAACCTTCTGATTGGCAGTCCGGCATGGTAACCATTACGCCATCAAGCTTTTTATATTATAAAAATGAAGAAACACCAAATCGCAAACGACGCCTGCTAATTGCTATTCTATTCCTCAGTATATTTGTGCCGACAACCGTTGGCCGGCGTTTCCGGTCGCTCATTTCCGGCGGATTCGGAAACGTGGCCCACTTCCGGTGTCGAGGCTCCGAGGAACACCCGTCGGAGGAGGCTTTACTGTTGCTTGGAACATTGAACACAATTATCACTGTTTGTTCACAACTACTGCTCGAAAATCAGAATCACATTAAAATAGGTGAAATTAGCCTGCAAAACACTAGATTATAAGATTAAATGTTACATTAGTCATAATAACGCTGTGTGAACATACTTTGTATTTAATTTATGTTAATAAAGAAGTTTGAAAAAAAAAAAAAAAAAAAAAAAAAAAAAACTACTGCTCGAACATCATCTAAAGCTAATTAGAGTCCCATTGACTTACATAAAATAAAATCTTATATATAAAATTTCCGTGTCACAGTGTTTGTTACCGTACTCCTCCGAAACGGCTTGACCGATTTTATCAAAATTTTAAATGCATATTGAGTAGGTCTGAGAATCGGCTACTGTATATTTAGAAATAATTATTAAGGCAAAACAACGTTTGACGGGTCAGCTAGTAATAATATAAAATAAAAAGCCTTTATTGCCATGTTTACAGTAATATCTTTACAATTTAGTTGTACATTTGTTGTTTTTTTTACAGTTTTTTCGTTATAAATCGTAACCGGTAAATAACACCGAAAAATTGCTTAAAAACCGTCTAAAGAATGACTCTTAGAATATTTGTACTTATTTCGATAGCGTACAGGTTTATCTATATGAAAGTTTGATTGGTACCAAAATACGAGTATCTCTGGCTAGCTGTGGGAACGAACTAACTAACAAACAAACAAACAAACAAACAAAATCTTTATTTGACATGGTAAGTAAATTTAAATCAATAATATTTAAGGAATCCAAAGGCTTCCAAACTAGTTGTAAGAACTGTATATTGGAAGCCAATGTCTTCTCTGAATGAATTATAAAATGAACAACGAGTGTGGCTCGGTGGGATAACATCTGTTTTAAAATCAGACGGCCCCTAGTTCGATCCCAGCCCTACACCAATGACTTGTTTTTCTAGCTATGTGTGGATTTTGACTCGCATTACAGTGAAGGAAAACATCGTGACGAAACCAACAAGTTTGAAGACCACTATATACGTATACGTGTGTCATCCACCAACCCGCACTTGGCCGGCGTGGTGGATTATGGCCTATATCTCTCTTCTTGTGAGAGAAGGCCCCGAGTCCCAGCAGTGGGAACGTATAGTGGGCTGCTTATGCTTATGCTAACTGACTGGTAGCTAAGACTAAGTCAACGATATTATTGCTATCCTTATCTAACTCAGACTTGTACTTATCTACAGGATTGAGACAGATGGCAAGACAAGAAAAAAACCTATGCACAGCAGTGAGAAAGAATTAACTTTGAATGATAATGATTGTAAAATGAACAAACGTTTTATTTTTAAATGGGTCCTAAAACTCTTTTAACCTTGGATAATAAATTGTTTACAATTTTCTCTTAAAAAAGGTTACAAAAATATAAAAGCAAAACTCAAACAAGATAAAATTAAAACGGCTTTACCCCGCAGGCAGCCGCTAGTCTAGACTAGTCTTGTTTTTTCTCGAATATCGGAGAGCAAACTCTGCAAACTCTCACCAAATTATGTTTTTTCAGGCGCCAGTAATGTTGTTAACGATATTGAAAGCCGTTTTATTTTAGCTTGTTTATTAACAAATAGATTATCAGGATTTTTATTTGATTCATCATCTTTATCTTCAACCTTTCTGATCCCAGTGCTTGTCTTCTTCTTCTTCGTATGAGCTAAGTGGCCAAGCTCTGGTGTCGAGAGTTTTCAAGCTGCCCAAAGGCCCCTGACATGACTTAACGACATCTTGTACTAAGACTAACAGCTGGGACCTACATACAATTAAACGCGTCATCCAACCCACGGTAGTGCCCAGATAAAAATGAACATGAAAAACGACAGTCTTGTGCATGGTCACCCATCCAAACACTGTCCGCATCGACCGTTGCTTAGCTTCGATGATCGCGTCAGATCACCTTAGCTAGCCGAGCTACAGAAGCTCTTACTTATATACCTTAACCTTATCTTACCGTATAAACCTTTCTCTGAATGCGCCATCTAATGAATCTAGTACAGACTGACAGAGGTTTATAATAATTACTTAAATATACATATTTTACAATAGATTTTTTTATTCCTTACAATAAGGAGTAAAAAAGGGGCATGTAACCACACGAGCGACATTCTAGCCAAAGATGAAGCGCATGCCTAGTCTGGAATAATTGGCTCTCAACGAGGCAGCTGTTAGGTGTTTTGCATCAGATTTTTCAACTTGATTGTTGCTAGCCAGGCGAGCAATGCCATTTCTAAAAGTGCCCTATCTGACGCCCTAAATGATCTTCAAACATTTGTTACAAGTTATTTCAAACTATATACTAATGAATCCTTACACTTAATTCAAGGTGACCCTTAAATATTTCTTTGTCCTCAAAAAAGTAAATGGCATTTGTATTCCTTTTTTTTTCGATAATACTAACTAGTAACTACTACAAGAAGTAATTAATTTGAATTAGATTTAGTTATAATTGTTTACATAATCTATCTCAACTTTTGTCCTAGTTTATCAATCTCAAAAACCTAAGCGTGTACTGGTAGAAGTAGAAACCTACAGAAAGAATATCAGTGTGGAGATTGCTCGACTCCCCGAGGGGAGATGAAACCTCCTCACGCAGCAGCCGCCGTTCCTGACCGCTAACATTGTACTCGGGGGAACAGATACTCGGCTAACACGAACATAAGGGAAACATCTTGATTTTACGGCTTTTTCGTTATAAAATAATAAAAAAAATCATTGAAAAAATAGCTTAATGACCGTTTAAATAACCACTCTAAAAATACTTATATGTTGGAGAGAAACTACCCTCATCTACCACGTGATGACGTCACTGTGACGAGTATAAAACGCCGAGGAGACTGGACATACACACTTTGCTTTCGGCTACCGTAGCGACAACATCATCTGACTTTCCCACTGTTACTCCGCCTACTTTTACATTTAATTGTTTTGATTAGTTGATTGTTTGTATAATTATGTAAACCTTTGCTGTTGTTCAATAATTTGTTTGTAATTAAATAAAATCAAGTTGTATTCTGCTAGATTTGGGTTTTCTTTTTTCTAAATAGATTTTGGCCTTATTGCCAAAATATACTTATTTTGGTACCAATTGCTTAGCTGTAAATTATAGTGGAGTGATATTAACTTATAAATTTACTAATTAATTGACTTTTTGCACACCGCATATGCGGTAGCCTACAAGGGACATTTTATATTATTTTCCATGTTTTTATATTATCTTTGGCTACGCAAATAAAATTATTTCGTTTCATTTCAATCAGACTATCACTATGGAAAAAAAAACTGGATTAAAATATTAAATTGTAGATTTTTTATTATGTTCTAATTCTAATTCATAAGTCATATTGGTACGAAATTAAGTATAAATATTGTTAGAGTGGTTTTTAAGACTGCCTTTAAGCTATTGTTTCGCTATGCTCTTTTCATCGCCTTAATACCAACCAGACAAAATAAGTTTGAGAAAATAAATGACTATAAACGGTTTAAGTTATCGAAAATATATTTAAAGACCGTCTAGAGAATAATAACTAATAAGAATATTCATACCAATTTATGTTCAAAAAATTAAATATAAAAAGTTATGAATAAATTTTTTTCTATTTCTAATTAAAGTCTGATTGGTACTAAATAGGTAAAAATACTTTTTAGGCCTGTTCTTTTGACGGTCTATTAGTAATTTTTTCATCAAAAGAAACTTCAACCATATAAACTATTTATAAAGAAAAAATTGTAAATCTAATATTTTTTTCTATGTTATCGCTTTTTACCAAAAATAATCTTTCGTATTTCTCATTAGTATCACAAACCAATACCAACGTAGATACAACACGTTTCAATTTCATGTGACATCTATTAGTCCAAATTTTACCGAGGCTTGAAGTTACAAGTCCCCAACTCTGTAAAAAAAAAACAGCCAGCTGATGCACAGACGGCTGGGTCACTTCGCTCGCTCGGTCACCTAGACCCCGAGTACCGGTAAAGCCTCACAAAGAGGCTTGATTCCCGACCACGCTTGTATTGTGTCCCACAGATATCCAGAATTAGGTATCGGGATCGGGGTTGTACGACCTACTCTTACATTGATACACCTTCAGCATTTGATATTGTGTGACGATTTATTGTTACCTTCTGGCTTAGATTTAATACTATAGTGTCAAGAATGTTCATGTTACTCTCTGACTAAATTGGAACTGTTGCAAATTGTGAGATATTTAAGTCGGTATGTAAATGTTTATGTATCGAGGAAGATAAATTTAGAGGAAAACATATTTACACAACAGACACAATTATAAGTAAATAAATTAAAGAAGAAATATTAAAATACTATGTACAAACTCAAAGAGAAGAGGAAAAGATAAAAATAAATCAAAACACTAAATTGCGAGTATTTATAATTATTAAAGATCTTGGCTTAAAAGTTTATGTTTGTGTATAAATATGCTTTTTGAATCCCACACGAGGTACATTCTGTGTTGTGGGATTCAGTGCCTTCCTTCCCTTAGCCTGTAACAAGACGTGAGTAAAATATTCTTAAACAAAGAAATTAAGAAAAAAACTATAAAATATAACTAAACATACCTACAGATATATTTTTTTGTATTGTATATTATGAATTAAACTAGTTAATCTATATTGATATATCATACAATAATTAATAAAAAATAATCTTACAGCGACGGTGAGATTAATCTAGCAAAGTGCGCTCCATTCGTTCACCACAGCACCGCTTACCATCAAATGAATTGTAGTTACGCGCCAAGCTGCTCAAATGACTAACGCTACAATGAAAAAAAAATACCTAAATCAGGTAAACAATTGTTAAACTATGTAATCTCATGTAAAGTTCCTTGCCCTCGTGCTAGATTTAGCCCTTAGCCCTCATCCCTGTGCCGTCCCTGCGCCGCCCTAATCCGCCCTGGTCCGGACAATCACACGCGACCGCCCATAAAAAAGGGTCTCAAGTAAAATAAATTGGAAATCCAATTTATGTACCTCGGAGAGTGTGGCTACTGAACTAGGATATCCATTTACTTCAATACCAGCCTGAGGTCCTGTAATCATTCTATTCTCTCAACAGGTTCTTTCAAATTCAAATTCAAATTCCATTTATTTCAACAATTTTTCACGTTATATCACAAAAAACATACACATTAAAATAAACACAAATATCAAATAAATCAAGATGTCGAGAAATTCAAAAGGTATAGGTAAGCGTGTTATATCGAAGAGCAAAGTACTGCTTAACATCTATCTAGGCAAGCAGTAAACAAAAAAGCCTTGTTTTGCCTTTGTTTTGTTTACAAAGGCAAGTCTAGGCAACAAAACAATTCAAGGGAAGTGACCAAAGAGTAAAAAACCGATAACTAAATTTTCCCAAACTTTTTTACTCTGTGCGTAAACTCGCAAAAAGGTTTTAACCTGAATAAAAATACATCACGATATTAATAACTTTATCTCGTCCACCAGTAATAAAAATATGAAAGTGTTTGTAACAGAGCTCTTTTTAAAGAAGATTGAACCTTAAAAAGAAGTTTTATCATCACTATTTTCAACGCAATCTTTGTTGAATATTTTGATTCAAAGTATTTCACGAAAAGTATTTTCTTATTTTGACGCGGTGCTAGCTACGTTAGCACGTAATAAAAGTAGCTTAAGTGTAAGCCCAGTATCTAAACTATCTTCATACCAAATTTAATGGTAATCTGTTTAACCGTTTGTGAGTGAAGAAGTAACAAACATACACTGAAACTTTCACATATATGATATATCATATATGTGAAAGTGAAAATAGAATTTCCTTAACTGAATTTCATTCTTAATACTCTCAATAAGGTAAAACAACGCTTCAACTAGTATATAAATGCATATACTGCATGTAGTTATGTGACGGTATGATTCAGTAGAGGTCGCGTGTGTCTGCAAAACATCGCCCCCGCACAGATATACCAACATATACTTGCTAACGGTGACTGAGCTGGCACGCACTTGATTCTATAATATACTCGTATGTATACAGTGACTTAAGTTTCAAATGGGTATGTATTCAAATCTAAATGTAACTTATTAGTACATTGATGAATAGTAATATAAACTTAATTTGAATTCTAAATTTTCGATATTGAAATGTTTAACTTTTTTAACTACTAGTAAGTTAAATATCAATATCTTAGTTTGTAAAACTGACATAATATGTATATGGGAGAAGACATTGGCTTACGAAATACAGTTCATACAATTTGTAAATATTATAATATTTATTTATGTTATATTATTGCCAGCCATTACGCTAATTAAAAACAGAAAAATGACTTATACTCGTAGTAATAATGTAACTTCACTAGTATTTTTTTTTCTAAATGTTGATTGTTATTGTCACATATTACTCTTTGTTAATATAACTTTGTAGTAGTTTTTTTATTTCGGAATAAGTGTACACATATAACTAAAACCAATGAAAATTTGAGAGATACTATTGGTTCCCATAACACAGATATTTTTAACTACTTTAGAAGGCTTTGGTTTCCTTTTTAACTTAAAGTATATTTTGTAATTTATGTCTAATAAACGTATTTTGATTTTGATACAACATTGCATTGCCTAGAGAAGGTAAAAACACTGGAAACTTTGTTACAACAAAGATTAATCGTCATTTTCATAATCTTTGTTATTAATTTATAATTGTGCCTTTTGTAAACAAGCTGAAAATAAATGATTCCTATTTGTTAATTTTTTTTTCAACATAATGTGTCAAGGAACGTATGTAATTAAATTAACGTATCCTAAGCAAATATTGACGTGAATGTATATTAAATGAAAAATGTTGCCTCGACGAGGTTAAATGTTTACTGTTTTTAAAGGTAATTTGACTAAATCCCAGAGTTTAAATTTAATCATGCTTTTAATACTAATCAAGTATTTAAGGTGGTGTGGGAACATAATTGAAGATTTAAAGAAAAGTACTAAAAAATCTGCTTTGTCACCAGGATGACATTTTATTAAAACCCTGTATAAAATGAAATAAATGATTTAAAAAAGATAGACGTACAATTTTTTAGTTTTATTATTTTTATTTAGTTGTTACAAACGTTTGAATTCAACCGATTAATTTAATTTAATTAAAATAAAACTTCACCCGATCACGTTAAATTACGCACGATAGTTTATTTATTGAAAAAAAAGTTTTAAAATGTAATGGTGTGTTATCTACAAGTAATACAAATAAATAACATTATAAATAATATCTAAGGATTGTGCTAAGCTTATAACCATCCAATAACTCAATTCTTTACGTCTTAATAAAAAAAAAATCGAAGACAAAGTCATTTGTTGGACAACTTCTAGTCTTCTTCGTATGAACTAACTGGCCAAGCTCTAGTATCGAATGTTTTCAAGCCCCCTAAACCTTCTGATAAGGCTTATCGGTTGCTTGTACCAAGTCTAACGACCAGGACCTACAGATTTGCGTGACATCGATCCAAGGTAGAGCTCAGATAAAAATGCCACTTTTTTAACAACAGTCATACATTGTCACCCATCCAAAGACTGTCCGCCTCAACGGTTGCTTAACTTCGTAGATCGCGTCAGATCACCTTAGCTAGCCGAGCCACAGTATTCTGTCTCAGAGTACAGGCCAGCTAAGTAACAAAAACAACTCACTCGGTACAAGCAAAAACCATCCACCCTAATCACTGTCTTTACGACACTGTATGCTGTCCCTTTCACACGCCCTCACGGCAGAGAGGGACAGGTGTAGCTCAGCTTATCTCTGAGATAGATGTCCGGACAGTTAGGTTGATGGTGCTAGTGGTATAGTGTGGAGAGTATAGCTTTACGAGGAGCTGCGAGTTAACTCATTGTGCTGGAGAAAAAAAAAACAACAGTTTGGAAAGTTCGCTTTCTTTTGCTTAAACTTATTTGGATGTGCACGTGAGAGGATGGACTTTGAAATGATAGCACCACCCTGCGGTGTCACCAGCGTTATTAAAATAAACGATCTATGACCTCGTTAGCGTAAAGGTTACCATGCCGGACTGCCATCCAGAGGGTTCCGGGTTCGATTCCCGGCCCGGCCAACATCTTTGTGCTTAACTAAATTTGTTGGCTGTGGGTCTGGGTGTTAAATATGTATCTATATAAATATGTATGTAAATATGTATATGTAGTATATCACTTGTGTTAGCAACCATAACACGAACAAGAAATGGTTTAGTATGGGGTTAACCAGCCGTGTGTGAAATGTGTCCTAATATTAAAAAAACAATGTTAAAACACATTTTACACACAGCTGGTTGACCCCATACTGAACCATTTCGAATTCGTATTGTGGTTGCTAATGCAACTGGTATATTACATATCATGCATACATACATATTGTATATATGTAGATACTTATACATATTTACACCCAGACTCACAGCCAACAAATTTAGTTAAGCACAAAGATGTTGGCCGGGCCGGGAATCGAACCCAGAACCTTCTGATTGGCAGTCCGGCATGGTAACCATTACGCCAACGAGGTCGTCAAATAGTACTCGTATCATATGTGTTAGTCTATAGTCTAAATGTCTAATTTCATAGAAATCAGTTCAGCCGTTGAGAAGTAAGAAACATACACACTTACACACGAACTATCGTTTTTATTATATTAGTTTATTTATTTTCACATTCTTAACCTTTATCAGTTTTTGGAAAAATATTTAATGTACATACATTCGATTTTCGTTGTCTTATAACGTAACGGTTGTAGCTCGGCTTACTAAGGTGGTCTGACGTGATCATCCAAGTTAAGATTCAGATTCATTTATTGTAAACTGTACAGATTATGGTGTTTTAAGTACACTTATATAGGTACATTGGTATCAGCAGTTTTGTTCTTTTTGAACATACAATATACGTATAAGGAACGATCGATGCGGACTTGGATGACTGACCATGCAAAAAATGGATAAAACAATACAAAAGGTGGCATTTAATTCTGAGCTCTATTGTAGAGTGGAAGACACGTTAAAATGTAGGTTCCGACTGTTAGTCTTACCGGCAACTGAGCTACATGGTCAATACTAGTTAAATACAAAGTGTTACAGAGAAATGGAAAATAAAACAAACCTATTGAATAATAAAAAAGAAGGTTTTCATTGAAATATGTACGTGCCCAATCGTGATTTCGTGAGATTTTCGAACAGGCTGGATAAATATTTAAATGCCACTGATAAAATATATATTTTTAAACTGAAAAAATCTGTTACCAAGCACTTAACATTGTGTTCCGACAGATTTCTCTAGAACAAGTTAGTCCAGACTAGTCATGCTTCTTTTTAGCCCGGAGTATCGTTACCTCGCGTGGTTAAGCGTTCTTTTGGTCAAATGCTAGTTGAAAAGTGAAAAAAAAAACATTATTTTCCGTAGCATCAAGTAAAAAGTGTTAATTAAAAACTTCTCAATCCAAGTTTTGTGTTGACGTCCATTTTAGGCTTAAATTTGACTAGAATGTATGTATTCTACTAATCAAGCCTATTCAACTGGCACTAACTAGGTTGTGAAAGAATAAGTTTTCATCAAATATAACTAGGAACAGTCTGGACTAATATGCTTTCATACAACAAAAGCTGAATCAAGATCAGTTTAACCGTTTGGGAGCTATGAGACCACAGACATACACACAAGCAAAAACACACACAGAAAAAGAGAACTTTATTGGCTTTAAATAACATACCTCAAAGTCAAGTTACACTACAAGCATTACACACTTAAAAGGACTAGTTAGATAATAAATCTATAATATAAAAATAAGTCGGGTATTCCTTCCTGACGCTATAACTCCAGAACGCACGAACCGATTTCCACGGTTTACATTCGATGGAAAAGTCTCGGGCTCCGTGAAGTTTGTAGCAAAGAAAATCCAGGAAAATTTCAACAGAAAGAAGGAAAACAGGGAAAATTTTCATTGTATTAAGAAGGGATAGAGAGAGAGAGACGTTAAACTTATAACACTCCGTCGTTGCATCAGAAGTTAAAAATTATAAACAAACATACAAATTACTGCTTGGCGGGCAAGTAAAGCCGCGTGATATAGATGTATGTGAGGAAACAAAGGAATTACCCGCCCTATGTAACTCGCTGATGCCGACTAATATTGAATCACCGTGTGAATGGTAGGCTTATACCGGAGCGCGTACTGCAGACCGCGTGCTCGGAGATACTGAAGCCGAGTTCAGATAATACATACTAATATCATTAAAACACATTTTTTTCTTTGTGTAAGCAAAGTTGGTCAAGTCTTGCTGTCGAGAGTTTTCAAGCCGCCTGAAGGCCTCTGACTTGGCTTAACGACTGTTTGTACTAAGACTAGCAACCGGGGCCCACAATTTAACGTGTCATCCAACCCACGGTAGCGCCCAGATAAAAAACACTTTTTAAATCGTCTTGTGACAGCTCGTTCCTTAACCTCAATTATGGCGTCGGATCTCTTTAAGCACAATTGTAAGTAAAGCGTCACTTACATTTGAATGTAGATATTTTTCATGTCCGGGCAAAAGTAGTTAATCCGGGATCAAAAAAAGAAGTACATGTATACAAGTCTAACCTATTTTCATAGTAACTCTCATCAAAATCGGTCCAGCTGTTGGAGTGTGAAAGAGTAACATAGATTTTGAAGTTATTAGCGCATCCAACGGGAACCACAATTATTTTTGAAATAAAAAGTAGCCTGTGCGTTAATCCAAGGTCTAATCTATCTTCACAACAAACTTCATGAAAATCAGTTCAGCCGTTTGAGCGCGAAACAAAGTAACAAACATAGTGCACACACAAAGTTAGGAATAAATTAGCATATGTGTTAATACAAGGTCTCATCTATCTTCACACCAAATTTAATGAAAATCGGCTTAGCCGTTTGGGCGTGAAGAAGTAACAAACACACACCCAAAAACTTTCGCATATGTTTAATATATTAGTATTGTATTGTATGGTATGTGTTGTATCTGGTCCCGTGTGTGGATGACGCGTGTAACGCGCGTGTAATGAAATCCTCAGTAAGCGTATCGATCGCTCGCCGCGACATCTGTACGCCGCTACTCTCGTGATACTCGCTCTGCCTACATTATATACTCTTACCATGTACTGAGCCGAATAATATATCAGCTTAGATCACAAACACACCATCAGGTGAATTGTGGTCAAACTTAAGCCCACTAATTGTAAAAAAAAAACTCTTTTCTAACCGCCCCGGTTTTAACTTTACCTTTACCTTTTTTTTTATCCTTGATAGGTTAGCGTTTGACTACAGCTAGCCTGATGTTAAGCTGCACTGCAGTCTACGGTGTGGGACGCTTACCTAGAAGATACCTATTAACTCTACTTTTGAAGGCCCCCGGATGATACCTCTCAGGAAACAGAGACTCAGGTAGTGAGTTCCAAAGCTTCGCAGTCCTCACAATAAAAGTCAACGCAAAGCGTTTTTTACCTGCGTTAATCCGGGATCAAAACTAGCAAGCATGATTATATAGGTCCAATTCCTATCGCAATCGCTATAGCTATCGCAATCACAATTGCAACCATGGCTCCTCCTTCTGCTCAGCCTCCTCCTCTTCCAAGTAGTCTATATGTTAATCGAAGGTCTTACCTATTTCCACACCAAATTTCATCAAAATTGATTAAGCCGTTTGAGCGTGAAGAAGAAAAAACTTACACGCACTATATAAAAAAACTATGGATACCAGAGCCTGGCCACTTAGCTCATATTAAGAAAAAGAAGGCCGAAAATAACTACAAAACAAATACAATCACTTTTACACGAAACAAAACGGTCACACTTACTTAAAAACGTTGGATATACGTCCAACGGGTTTCAACGCATTACGAGCGTCATCATCGGGGACGAGCTTCACACGGACTGTCACCGACGAGATCCGCGCACAGATTTTGTTTCGTGTAAATGTATAATATGCCTTTCGATAACAGTTTAAAAAGTACAATCACTTTTATTCATAAAGTAAATAAACGTTGTATTTTTTTTTTGCTACAGTAAATGAATTATATTAAGATGTGTACTAATATAAGAATTATTTGTACGGTAAACAACAAGGTACGAGTATTAATATAACTGATATATCTTCGTCCAGTACACCGCAACATATACTATTTTTCAAAGTTTTTATCAATATTAAAATATAATACAAGAACTCTTTATAGCATACCCATAATTATTTAATAAATAAATACAAGTTAAAAGATTTATGACGAAAAAACCGAATATTCAAGATTTGCCCTTATTGTAGCCTTATTAAATAAATAAATATTAGGACACATTTTCCACACGTCTGGTTGACCCCATACTGAGCCATTTCTAGTTTGTGTTGTGGTAGCTAACACAACTGATATAATACATATATATACATACATATTTTACATACATACATATTTAACACCCAGACCCACAGCTAACAAATTTAGTTAAGCACAAAGATGTTGGCCGTGCCGGAAACAAACCCGGAATCTTCTAATTGGCAGTCCGGTAAACTTTACGCCAACGAAGTCGTCAAATATTAGGTGAAACTTACTCATTTCCCACACGTACAAATACAAATACAAATCATTTATTGATAACACCAAAGTTACAAGTCAAATAATATGATATCATATATCGTAGATGTAGAGATACGAGGGTCATTCAATAAATACTTTGCCTACAAAAGTAAATAGTTGCGGAGACGTGTCGCTCCCTACGCTCGCTCGTTCAACAATAACGAGTCCCGGGCGAGTATTTATTCAGTTTACTCGCGACGGTAAGAATTAAACGACATCAAACGTTCCGTCTTCATTCCCACAGGGAACTCCAATTAGCGCTGACTGATATAAATATGGAGGAGCACAGACATATTGTACTCATTTATATAACCTATATTCCGGCGCCGGCGGAGACTGGCACACGGGGAATGGTTTGGGGAATTTGTTACAATCGTGTTTATACATTTCCTACAATGCAATATATAAAAATATATGCATATTTAAGGTATTGCGTCATAGGTAAATATTGTCAAATTGTAAGATTTTATTTAAATTTGAAATTTTACTCTTAATTTGAGGCATATCGAGGAAACGCTCTATGATATAAATGATTTTCTAAAAAATTACAAAATTAGACATTATTAATACTCGTTTGTTGACATTGTTTTATTTTTGATTAATACAGATGACATATTTTAACTCTGAAATGAAGACATGTATATTTGCATTTTTTTTATTGTTATAATGTTTTAAAATTATGTATGAATTGACCTGTAAATTGTTTTTACCAATAAATATGATTATGATTAATTAAAATAATAATATTAGGTTATTATTATTAATACACATTTCACACGGCTAGTTAGTTCCATACTAAACAATTTTTAGTTTGTATTATGTAACTGATATATTACATAAACATACATTAAATACTTTATATACATAGATATTTATTACCCAGACTGACAACCAACAAATTTAGTTCATCACAAAGATGTTGACAGTGCCGGGAATCAAATCCGGAAACCTCTAGTTGGCATTCTGGCATGGTAACCATTACGCGAACGAGGTCGTTATTTTTTCTCATTTATTTAGCCAGCCACTAGCGTCACTTTAACCTATCCCATAATATTAAGAATAGCAGACTGAGATATTAGATACATATTGAGATATTAGATACATATCAAGATAGTAAATACAATATTATTGAGATGTTAATTTCACCAAATACAATTACTATCCATTGAACTGTTTTCAATAACAAAACTCACCACAATCATTAAAATATTTAACTAATAGCAAAACCACGATAATTAAAAGCTTTAAAAATAAATAGCAACTTTGGTTCGACTTTCAAATTAATCGGAATCCAATCCCACCTCCCGAAAAACCTCATTAGCGCGTTCATCCGGACAGAACGAGTTGGAACCGGTTCAATCCGGCTGCGACCGGAACCAATCTCGCAGTTTTGGACTCAACTAGAGAAAAAAAAACCTATTTTCTCGTTTTTCTTTGTTTCACATTCAACTAGGGCTTAGCTGAACTAATATTAATGATATAGATACAGGCTCATTCGGAATTTAACGACACAATTTCAAAGCGAGTTTTACTTATTGATTTTTTAGTTTAGAAAAATAATGTTCTAAAATACCTGGAAATTAATAAAATGTAACACAAATTTCTGATATTTTATTTTGATTATGCTGGGTGACTGGGAATGATAACAAAGTCATAAGGCTTCAAGGTTTGACTTTAGTCCATTTGGTATGTTTTCTATGAATAGGGCAAATAATTAGCCGATAATTAAAAAAAAAAACATTTCTTGATCCTTCTTGGTACAGAGGATAGCTATTACTATTTACTATTCAGCGCGGGAATGCGGCTAGCCACCTTTGCACCGGGAAATATTAGGGGCGGGTTATTTGTTTATTTTTAATTAATTTATAATTAATTTGACATGCAAAAGTCTCTGTCAATATTATACATAGGAAAAGTTTGATTGTTTGTTTGTTTGACGCAAACAGGCTCAGAAACTACAAGACCAATTTGAAAAATTCTTTCACCGTTACATTAGTCTTGAGTAATATGGCTATGTATTATTATAATTTGTTTATCTTTGCAACTTAGAATATTTTTGAGACCGTGCGAAACCGGGACGGGATGATAGTTACTTTATAAATTATAGAAAAAAAAAAAACAATAATATGTTTAGCCTTACAATGTTTCTGGTAACAATTGTGGGAATAAGTATCGAAGAAAAGAGAATAAAAATCTATAAATTATTACAATGTAAGCGATTACAAACAAGCGGTCGCACACCTGATTAAGTTGTCATCGTATCACAATTATATTAAGAAGTGGCGTTATAGCAATAACTCTGTATGCGTGTGCCACCATTAAGAGGATATTGGGCACGTGAGCTCAGATAAGATGAAAGTTACGCGCGATCTACGTGAGGTAAGCGCACAATAGGATTTATTGGTTTGCCAGCAACTGTTGTTGCTTCTGGCTTCATTGGATTGTAATTAAGATAAACAATAAGTAATTAGTTAGATGTGAATACTTACAAACTTTATAAATCAGGTAAAGAAGACTATTTCAAGATACCACATAAAATATAACGAAAATTGTATTTTATATTATTTTTTATTTAAATCTATTATTAAATCATTAGTATCTGTACTTATAGAAATGTGAATGAGAATGCCATTCATCATGAAGTAATTCAATTATAAATATTTTTAGTATTAAATTAAATCTTATGTTCATCTATAAAGCGATGCTTGTAATTGATTGTGAAATAAATGTTTATATTAATAAATTAATAACATATAAGAACACATTTGACACATATTATATCGATACATATTTAACACCCAGACCAAAACAACAAATTAAGTTCATCACAAAGATGTTGGCCGTGCCAGGAATTGAACCCGGAACCCTCTGACTAGCAATCTGGGCTGGTAACCTTTACGCCAACAAGATCCCATATTTTTTTTTCTATTGTTTATCTTAAAAACCCTGCCACTAGAACTACCGGCTCACTTTATAAGAGATGTATCGTGAGTGTATACACTACAAGTGTCGGCGTGAGTTTAAGTGAGGAGCGACAGCGGGTAACTTCGTGCACAAGTTTAGTATATTGTGGCGGACGTCGATATCAGTGCACTGGTGCAAGCCACGCGCTGCAGCGGGCACCTTTTTTTACACATGTCACTCATGGCTGGTCAGCCCTATACTAATCCATTTCTAGTTTTTATTATCATTGCTAACACAACTGATATACTACATATACATATATTCGTTCATACTACATAATAACATTATTTCGATACATATTTAATACCCAACCCGACAGCCAACAAATTTAGTTTATAAAAAAGATGTTGACAGTGCCGGGAATCGAACCCAGGACTTTTTTGGTTGCTCGTCATTAAAAAAGTAGAGAAAGTTAAATGGAATGTGAGGGATTTCTCAGTTTTACCGAAAACTTTAAGTAAGACAAAGAGATTCCGGTTTTTTATTCAGGCCTAGAATTAGTAAACATACTCGTATTTCAAATTTAAGATACATATTTTTTCAATATTAAAAACAATCAATTAAAATGTATGAACAATAAAAAGTTATTTAATACTGGAGGATTATTTTAATTATAGTAGTCTATATTTTTCTTCGAACTCATAATAAAATCAGTTAAAAGCTTAAATTATTACAATATATGTTTTCATATTAAATGTCAATTTACTTGTAACTTGTACCACTGTCGCAGGAAAGTTCAACTTTCATAAAGTGAGCTGTCCTAATACTATACAGGCTGACTTACAGAATGTGTAAAATATGACATTTTTATAGTCAATTGTGAACACGATCATTATTTCAGCTACTGACAAAAACAAAAAACAAGTAATTTAATCAAATGTAAAAAAAATAGTCATATTTTAAATTATTTTAAGGATTTCATAGAGTTTCCAAATAATTTGAGAAAATAGTGAAATTAACTATTCATAAAATAAAATAATAACAAACGGTATTTATATATCATGTAAAAAATGATAAATTTAATAAGAACAATAAATATTAATACACTTTATAGTTTTAATTATTGTTTGTACTTATTTATATTTTTTTAAAGGCGATTGACATATATTTCGGATTTTGTTATTCTCAGAGCATGTGGAGTTTTTAACAAAGATTTTCTTCACGGTATGGACGAGTGCAAATTCTACAAATAACAAAATAAGTCCAATGACTTGTTTTTTTCGGACCAGACCAGATTCTATCTAGAATGACGTTATCTCTGACGAGCATATATTTATTATATATTGCTATTTTTTTTATTAAAGTATTTTTCGCAATAACTGTTGTGAGCAAAAGTGTTTGTTGAACAATGTCTCCGACGTAAATGTGTTGCCTGGAAATTAACAGGAAAGCCTGACGCACATACAAAAGAAAACTAGAAGAACGCGGCATATTTATAATCAGATATGAAATCATTACCCTATTGTAGGAGGATCGCCTCTCATCCAGTCATCTTGTATTGAGGAGCACTCGCCCCGTGTGGTCGGCATCAGCAAGTTAAAACAATAACTTAGATTACTCTAAAAGCCCTACAACTAGAACTAAGTTCCGAGGGAGAATGACCGCTCAGGTTAAGCACTAAACTTAGTTCCACTCAACTAGCTAAGACTAGATTTATCTGCGGCTCAATAAATGTCAGGTCGCTCAGCTAAGTCAGAGGTCTCTGAGTGGCTTCAAAACTTTTGACAACAGAGTTAACTATGAGTAGCTTAAATGACATTATTGTTATTTATTGTCATACATTAGGATTTGAGCGTAGTTGTTTTGTGTATTATAACTGAACATAGGTACATATATAATATAAGATGAAAAACAATAAAAGTAATCTGTATTTTAATCCAGGGTTTAAACTTTTTAAATGTCAAATTCATGTCAGCTCGACTAGCTAGGTGAACAGAGACGATCATCGAGGCTAAGCAACGGTCAATGCGGAGAGCCTTTGGATGGGTGACCATGCACAAGACCGTCGTTTTAAAAATGGCACTCATCTGAGCGCTACCATGAGTTGGATGACACGTTAAATTGTAGGTGCTGGCTGTTAGTCTTAGTACAAGCCATTAAGCCACAGCAGTGGCAGTTCACATATTTAGCACAATTTGGAGAACAATGATTTAGTATAGACAGCCTGGCCACTTAACTCCTGCTTAGTAGAAAAATTATAAAATGGCGAAGCGCAAGCCCACCTTCATAAAATAAATATAAAATGTTTTAATTCGCAAGAAACTTCCTCCCCGCAAAAGCTTAGAAAAATGAAACCCTCTGAAAAGTCGTAAAGCACACCCCTGGTTAAATGGTTCGCGCACTTTTATTATATTTTAGGCCGCGTACAGGACTCACTGGAACTAGCAGATACACAACACACACAATTATAATTAGATACTGGTATATGTTAACTGAGCAAACAATATTAATTGAAAAAATGAATACATTGATAAACACTTTATTAAAACATTGGCAAAAAAAAACTTTAGAGGAAGTATTTTTAGGTTTCCGTACCTAGATGTAAAAACGGAACCCTATCACTAAGCCTCCGCTGGCTGTCTGTCTGTCTCCAGGCTGTATCTTAGAAACTGTGATAGCTAGAAAGCTGAAACTTTCACAAGATATGTATTTACTTTGCCGCTTTCACAACAAATACTGAAAATAAAAATATTAATGTAAAAAAAATTGTTTAGTTATAATGGTAATTATAACTAAACATTATTTTACTTATACTTTAAGTAATTTGCTACTACATCAGTTGGCGATTCATATTGTTGTGAGCTAACAAACTTTTTGTATCAAATTCAATGAATATTTTTATGAATGGAAATAAATGTACTCGTAAGTTGTTGTGAAACGTTTGTTAACGATACTATAAATATTATAAATGCGAAGTTTGTGTGTATATGTTTGTTACTTCCACACGACCAAACGGCTAAATCGATTTCGATGAACTTTAGTATGGAGATAGGTTGAACCTTGGATTAACACATGCTACTTTATAATCCGAAAACAATTGTGGTTCATGTGAGATACGCTAATATCTTCAAAATCTATGTTACTCCTACGCGCTCCAACGGCTGGACTAATTTGGATGACATTTACTATGAAAACAGCAATAGTAGTACATCTTGGATTAACACGTAGGCTATTTTTTTCTCGGATTAACTTATTTTATCCCTGATTAACGAGGGTAAAACTACGGGACGCAGCTAGTATATTCACA
Organism: Mellilla xanthometata; assembly: GCA_035578125.1. Classification (NCBI taxonomy): domain Eukaryota; kingdom Metazoa; phylum Arthropoda; class Insecta; order Lepidoptera; family Geometridae; genus Mellilla; species Mellilla xanthometata. Next base: position 6,413,367 of record JAPUBQ010000030.1, read on the forward strand.
TTAATAGCTATCTCTTGTTGTTGTGTATATATCTTGTTGTAAAGTCTTGGTTTTTTATAAGACACGTATGACTAGAAGCCCTGTAGAAGGGCGGGTATATTTTAGCCAAATGTTATTAGGGCGGGCAGCACTAGTGTTATACCCTTATATATTCCTCTCACGTACTTATATCATCGGGAATCTTCCACCTTCCGTTAGATATGGAAGTTATTATCTCATAGCGAGCTATGAACACCGTATTTCTTATCATCTTTGTTTATTCTGTTGAATGCTTAATGTTCTGTATATTTTGCTAACGGTACTTTAGATACGTATAAAGATAATGCTTGTAATAAGATTATATCAATATAACTTTATAATAAATTTGGCATTTTTTGAATTTAATTTTCGATGGTATTTTTTTGTCACCTAAATTGTCGTATCAACTTATAAAATTTAATTAAATTTTGTAAAAAATAAAACAATATACAATTAATATAAAAATTACATGAAGTCATATACTATAAATATACTAAAATATTTGCAAACTGCACCCCACACACTTGTTAATTGAGGCTTAAAATAACCTATTAAGTTATCTTTTTTTAATATATTAATATTATTATTTCACACACAACTTTAATTAACCTCATACTAAAACATTTCTAGTTCGTATTATGGTTGCTAACACAACTGATTTACTACATATACGTAAATACATACTTTATATAGATACATATTAGTCGATCAAATAAATTAATACGTTTGAACGTGGTTGAGTATTATATATTCACATTTGGTTTGCATGTATAATTTTCGTCTATGTAATACTCAAAGTTAAAGTTACTTAACTCGGTATTATTATAAATTAATGTTTTGCATTCTGAAATGAATTATAGCCGTCGTAGCAGACGGGTATCCAATCTCGTAGACGTGCTACGTCAGCGTAGCATGTCTACGCCACGCTACGAATTACTTTAATATCTCAGAATAATGTAATTGCATTAATTGTAGCGGCCGTGGCTCGGCTAATTAAGGTGATCTGTGATCACCGAAGTTAAGCAATGCAAATACAAATACAAATCATTTATTGATAACACCAAAGTTACAAGTCAAAAAATATGATATCAATACAAAAGTATATGATATGTATCCATGTCAATTTTCAATTCTAATTCTAATAATATAATATCATTACAATAGTATATGATATTAATCAAATTCAAATGGTTGATGGGAAAACATCTTTGTATGAGATATTATGTAAGTTTTTGATGTGTTATTTCAATCTGGGCTCTTCCGAGGATTGGATGTAACGGCAAATGTCAAGTCCCGGCTATCAGTCTTAGTACAAGCGGTCCTTAATTCATGACATTAAAATATCATGTCAGAGGCTTTCAGTTGTTTGAAAATACTTGACACCAGAGCTTGGCTAAGCTGAAGTAAATTGTAAAAATATTCAATAAGATTCTATCTTATAATACACTATTTTTCAATTCATTATTTTACTTTATAACAGAGTAAAATAATGAATTGAAGAAAAAGAGATATTTAAATGAGACGCAGAGAAATAAAAGATAATGAAAGATATCGCTTACTTGCGTAATGAGAGGGCCGGAGTCTAATAATGATACGTACGTTACAGCTATTAAGCTTTGGATCATTTCATTATCCGCCGACGTGACGATCTAATTACTGGATGGAATAAGTTTCTCCTATCTATATCTCTCTATCTCTATGTGTGTGTGTGTGTGTGTGTTGTGTCATGCTGTGGCATCGTATCTGCTGAATAAAATGTATGTTAGTTGGAAGTCTTTTTAGCTATTTTTGATGAAAATCGGTACAAAATGGCGACGCTACAAAATAGCAGGTCAAATACTTTTCCTCAATTCTCACAATATGGATATCAAATGAGTGGGGTTGATTTGTAGAATATAATATACATTTCATATATTTTCAACCTGAGGTGGTACAATTTATTAAAAAAATATACGTGTTTTATGAGCATTTGCGTGAATACTATATTTTTATTATACCTGCTACTCATATTACATATTGTTTTAAAAATGTATAAACGTAAAAATTAGTTTATAATTAATAACTTATTGACTCAGGCGTTACTTTGCGGAAATCCATTGTAAATAGATGACAAAATTAAATTTTAATTTTGTCATCTAGTTTATAATTAAGTTTTATTGTTTAAAAATACTTAGCAACACCCTACTTCGCACTAAGCTATGATCATAAATACATATAATTAGATCTTTAACTGTTTTATTTTATATATTTGTATTGTTCAAACATAAAACATTTTTTAATAATTGGGCTAAATATAATCTTTGAATGTAGAAATTTTCTTTTCTGTAGATAATTTATATTATTTAAATGTTTAAATTATTATGCAAAAAATATAAGATTTAATTTGATCTGATAAGAAAATGTCAATTCTAACGTTTAGATATAAGAGAATATATATGTATAAGATTATCGAGCCAGTTTGGTTCAGCAGAGCCTCTCTCTGAGACAGAGGGACCTCGTCAATTAAGCATACATATAAATATGTATGTAGATCTGTCTGTGTAGGCACAAACATACAGGGTTACTTGGAAGTAACGTGATACATATTTATTACTCAGGAAATTAGTGCCGTAAAGAAAAACTACTTTTGATCGTTGGCATTTACAAATTTGTCAAAGAAATTAATTGCTGCACAAGGTAAACTATTCAAGGCAACTAATTTTTATTTAGTTTTGTTAAAGTTGTCACAATTTATATGTCTAAGGAATTGAAGCGAGCTTTAAAATACTTAATGGTATTAAGTAAAACCCTTTAACTAGTTTTAACTGTTATTTAAGCAAAACATTGAAAAGGTAGTTCGGTACATCCGGACTAAACAAACCAAAAAATAACAAAATAAAAATTTATTAGCAACACAAATTAACAATTAGATATTAAAAAACAGAATTTGACTTAAAACTTATTAAAGCAGTTTTAATAAAATTTACTCTGTTGAACAGAAATCGGTATTTATGACAAGAGTGGAAACGGCATCTTTGACAATGAAAAAAATTGGTTCGTGACTGATGTCTAATGTAATAAACCAAAAAAAAAACCAATGGTGGATCCAACTCATTCATATATGAAGTCAGTTAAAAATTTATGGCTTATTTTTTATATGGGTTAATTTTATCACAAAATTCCTAAGGACCTGTTGGTCTGTAAGTAGACTAGTCTCCTCCTCCTCTCGGAAGTATAGCGTGAGGAGTAGCCCTGTATAATGTAGGGCAATAGCACGGCCGCTGTCCGCAGCAGAGATTAATACTGCACCACACACGCGGATACATGTTGTATTGTCGGCCTGTCTGTACATATACACTAGCTACAGCCGCCGGTGTCGCCTCAACTAAATATAGCTACTCTCTTTACGATTTGTGTCTTCTGTGTCTGAAATAAATGTGTTCTTTCTTTCTTTCATTTGATTATTAAGAGATCATTAGGTATTTTCTTGTTCTGATTTTAATTAAAGGTGGTTGTTAGTCTAATTAGTTTTTGTAGGATCGGTGTGGGTGTGGTGGATTTACAATATTCTTAGTTTTTTAATAACCCTGTACACTTTTAATCGAAATAAGTTAAGTATGTTAATGTAAAACTTAACTAATTTTTAGTTTTTTTTTATTCCTTTGGTTAGTTTAGTTTAATACAAAATTTTCAAAAATAATTCGTTTAGAAACATGCATCTGAAAGCGGAAGTATTATCGGACCAACTTCAAAGAAAATACTTTTTCCAGATGACTAAAATATAGTAATGCTGTCTAATGAAGGTTTTTTTTATTTTCACCTTTAAAAATTAAAAAAAAAAAAACTTTAAATATTGGATTTTTAACCCTTTGTTATTTAGCGCTTACACTTTATTTAATTTTGACTATTATCTAGATACTAGCTGATCCTTCAAACGTTGTTGCTTTATAACTTAGGAGTACGGAAAATAGATAGTAACCGATTCTCAGACCTACTGAATACGCATATAAATTTGGTAAAAATCAGTCAAGCCGTTTCGAAGGAGTACGGTAACTAACTTGTGACATGGAAATTCTATATAATTAGGATAGAATATTGATTATGTATGTGTCATTGTATTTTTGCATGTACTCGTATATACAAGAAGTATGCAATTCGATTTAAATAAAGTTAGTCCAAGATTTCTAATCTACGACTGTAATGTACAAGTATTTTAGGTGCAAAAGTATATAAAAAATAAACACATTGAAGGCGACAAGTGGTCCGTAAAGAACAGCTCACACCGAGACGCGACGCTGCGCGCTGATTTTATATAGAGCGACTCAAAATATACCTTATTTCCTACACGAAAAGATTCACATTTCATTGTGAGAATTCAGATACGTTGCGCTGCGCAGCGATACATCTAGACGCCTTGCGGCTTGTTCTAACAATGAAATGTGAATCTTTTCGTGTAGTAAATAAAGTATATTTTGAGTCGCTCTATTTAAAATCTGCGCGCAGCGTCGCGTCGCGTCGCGTCTCGGTGTGAGCTGACCCTAACGCGTGTCGACGCAGGTGTATAGAGGCGTGTGCTCGCGAGGTAACTCGACTCGATACTTTACAAATATAATTCGCGACGTGTTTGTATTCGATCACAGCTCCATCTCGCGGCGGCTGCAGATCGTGTTGTGCTTTCATTTGCGATTATTTACTCCGCTACGAGACATGTTTTAAATACATCTCAAGCAGCTTATGTGACGCCAGCTCATTATGTACAAATAAGTTTATAATTAAGTTATAAGTTATATAAAATATTATAGCGGAAGTACGCTAAATATTTCATTTTTTCTTCTATCTACAATGGATTAGCGCAAAGTAATTGGTAAAGTACAGAATAAGGAAGCTTGTGAAGGAAACTGGGCGATGACTGAAGGATAGGACTCCCGTTATTGATCGTACTTGGTGCAGAGGAAAGCCATCGCTTCTTAACTATTTGTAAGTTACAGTCAAAATATCTTAGTGTATAGTTAATTGATTATTGGACTTCTTTGCAAAACGCCCTGTTCCCCGATAACTAAAATCTAGCGGTTTTCAAGGCAAGAGTGAAACGATTTCTCCTGGGCAAGCGCGCTCCACCTTAGATCCCATTTAAATTAAAAAATATAAAGACTGTCCATCGATCGACCTTTGACCTTGACGATCGCGTAAGATCACCCTAGTAAGCCAAGCCTACGCTATACAGTAATTTCATAAGCTATGTATTCAACAAAAAAAAAATATTGCGTTTTTCCCCGCAACAGCATTAATATGGCAAAATTTGGCATCAGTCCAAAGGTTGTCCATACCAGCACTGTACATAAGAGTATCTAGCTAACAGATATTAGCTCGCCTCTCCCTTAGCCCACAGTTTAAACTCATAAAAGGATTCCCTCGATAGGAAAATATTGAATCGCATGACGTGTATACGAGCCGAGTTTACTGCCGATCCAAATATACGCGCATTTTAGCGGCTTTTTAAACCGCGCGGAGGGTTAATTGGTCTATATCTCGCTTTATATATTCGCATATTTTCATTTTACGATCCTGTTTGATTTCTACACGTGTTTATAGTGACATCATGTTTATTTAACGAGATATATTTATTTAGTTATCTGTAGTAACTTTTGAAATGACTGAATCAAATTATTTTATACTATATCAATAGGAATATTGTGTGCTTAAATTTAAACGTAGTTACCAAATTATTAAAGCGTGAAAGTCGCATTCCGTTTGTGACAATTTAATTCGTAGCACAAAGCTTTTATGGAGAAAATTTGACATGCCTTTGTTATCTCATATGGCACCATTGTCCCGCGCCGCGCGCGAGCGAGGAGGCAGAACAATAAAATGAACACATTATTCCATTCGGGACAAATTTCCCGCGGAAAGATCCGAAATAAAGATAAATGTAATATAGAGCCGTTCCCCGGCAATCTTTCCCGCCGGAACTCGGCTAACTACATCGGAGGCAACTTTTTTAATTTCCTCCCCCATTAGGTGGACGGCGCCGATAGCTCGCGATCTGCATAATCCCTCCAGGAGATAGCGATTTTGGGAAAATTGGAAATAAGATAATTTGTATGCGAGATGTTTTTCGCGTAGTTCCCAGGTGGTCGGCGCGGGCGGGCGCGCGCGGCGCCAGTCGCTCGCGGGCCGCCGCGCCGCTCGCACGTCCCGCGCCCGCTCCGCTCTCGGTTTAACGGATACCGCACCGCTCGACACGCCGACTAAAAATAATATAAAGACAATATTTTCGTGAAGGATAAATTAATCTGTGACAGTGTTACGCCGATTTACGTGTAGTGATGTGACTCGTGTGGGATTTACATATTTTCTGTGACGAGACGAAAGGGTAAGCGTGAAGTTTCTTTTCATGAATGCTTTTAATTACTGGACTGTGCCGATTTTGAAGGCTTTTCGATGTTTCGACAGCGCGTTATGTAAAGTAGGCTCTATTGTTTAGATGGTAAGGTTCGTTATTAGCCGAGAGGAAGCTGAGGTCTGCTGATTGATCAATTGTACGCTGAATCGGAATTTGATTGGAGTGAATTCAAGTGAGGTCGTGACATTTAATAAATCCCATTACCTACACTCGCGACGAGATTTTCTAGTTCCTGCTCTGAAATCCGTTCGTGAATATACATTTCATAATTGAGTCAGTCCGAGGTTTGTAATAAATTGCTCGTGGAGTGCGACGTTATGATTGGCGACGTTCAGACGTTTTATTGTTAATTTAGAAGGTGATGGAAATATATCTGAGAAAACTTCATAAGTAACGAACACTCCAGGCGATGACATCGGCAAAATATTGAAACACTTCACAGAAATTAACTCAAACGATTAAAAGTATAGAAATAACAACTTATGAACTGTCTGAAGAAGAATCCTAAATAAGTACATTTATATCAATTTTGATGCCAAATCAGAGATTACTGGACATGAAAATATATTTTTTGAACAGGTCTTTTATCTGATTGGTACCAAAATTGGTATAAATATTCTAGAATGCTTTGTTAAACCGTATATATAAGTCAATAAATTAGACGTTTATGGTTTATATTTAAATTCAAGATATCTATTGCCCATGCCATTGCCCATATCTGCGCCTCAAGTGGCGCACAACTAAGAAACGCCGAGGAAATTTTCTCGCTTCATACCTACTGACAAAAATGAAAAAGAACTTAATCCTTATAATTTAAAACAAGAAAGTATAATTTAACTCGTTCATAATATAATTGGGTCTGTTTGGTGTCTGTTTTGTGTGAGTTTTTAGGATTTCCAACGTTTTCAATTCGTAGTGCGTGTTCAGTATAATTTTCCGTTATAAAACAGATAAATAGGTATGTAATGTAACAAACAGGCATAAATTCTATTGCGATTAAGACTAGTTACACAATCACAAACAGCAAAATCCATAAGTACCAAACACATTAGTTTTACCACCACTTTATACTCAAGAAATAGTAGGTATAAAGTGGAAAAACCAAAAATACTCTTTCTATGTGACAGTAAAGAAAATTCTAAATCAAGTGGTTTTAACTAACGTAATAAAGAGTTTAACTGGTCGTTTAAGGAAGAATAGAGCGCATGATGAAAATGGAGTCGCAACTGGTACAATGCGATAGAGAACTCGCATCTCTACTATTATCATCATTATCACCATTTACATACCTGATTTTAACCATATCTTGGAATGAAAATAAAAAAGTCATTAAAAGAGTACCGACACACCCCATCGATGTGATGAGTACTTTTCCAACTCCACAATACAAAAAAGGCAATCAAAGGCCTTTAATTGCATTTCAGAATCTTTTTCAAATATTGTTTTCGTCTAAAGTACTTCTTCTGATCGAGTATGCTTCAGACAAAGGACGAGGGAGATTCAGAGTACACTACAGTCGATCTCAAGTTTACTTGCGTCAAATGCAAAGAGCAATGTTAGGAATGCAACAACACTTTATATTTATCATTCGTAGATGGAATAAAAGCGTTTGACTCTATATTCCATATTTATTTTGGTGCAGTTTGTAAGGGCAAGGTAAAAATAGTTATGTGTGAGTATTTATTATATTATTATGTACTCTGTAGCTTCACTGTAGGTACTAAAACATCCGTAAGGCATAATTTTGAACTAGTCTGTATTGTCCCACTGTTGTGGCAAAGATGTCCACGACTATCTATTCTGGGCCAGCTCCTTCCAGTTGTGAAAATCCACCAACTCCTACTCCATCGAGTTGAGGCCTGATTTTGTCGTCTTCTACCATCTAAATAGTGCCTTCTAAAATCTAAGTTCGGTAGAAATGTTTCCCCAGCAGTCAGGGTGCCAGATCTTGTTATACTGTCTGTGTCAAAAAATGTCGGGCTTTATCCTCAATAACAAATGTAAGTGTAATCACATAATTATTTTTTTTCATTTGTTGTTTTCATTTGTATTGTCAGTTATATATGTACAACAATTATCTATACCTTGCTGCCGGTTATACAACACTAGCAGTTGCCCGCGGCTCCGCCCGCCTGTAGGTCGCCTTTCGCGTAACCTGTAGAAACTATGTACATTAATCGAGACCCGTAATAGACCTCGTTTTATACACAACATTTATATTATATAGCTCCCTTGCTCTAAGTAAACCCACCGGGCTCCCAGTTTGGTGTAAAAGAGTAGTAAAAGGTTTACGACTTTACGAGAACGTGTTAAGGAAACTTGATTGGTCAACGATACAGTGTGGGGATACTCGGGGAGACGATCACTCGGTAATGACGACCTCGTTGGCGTAAAGGTTACCATGCCGGTCTGCTAACCAGAAGGTTCCGGGTTCGGTGGGAGAGAGACGCAAGGCATTCGGCGGGCCTCTCTCTCGTTCGGTGACTCATCGTAACGTTACCGGGCGTTACACTTTTTCATAAGTGACTCCCAGCCGCAACCTAATTTAAGACGTTGTCACGTCAAAAAAAAAATGTACTGCGGATGATATCGACATCATGGGAACGGATTTGTCATCGTGGCTGGAGTAGAGGAACCTGTATCTCCTTAAAACAATGTAGACACGATACAAATATTTACCCGCTTTAGGATACAAATCTTCTTCTTCTTCGTATGAGCTAAGTGTCGGGAGTTTTGAAGCCGCCCGAAAGCCTCTGACTTGGCTTAACGGCTGCCTGTATACTAACAGCTGGGACCTACAATTTAATTTGGCATCCGACCCACGGTAGCGCCCAGATGAAAATGCCACTTTTAAAAACTACAGTTTTGTGCATGGTCACCCATCCAAACACTGTCCGCATCGACCGTTGATCACGTCAGATCACTTTAGCTAGCCGAGCTACAGGCACTACAGATGATTATCAGGAATTTAAAAAAAAATTATCTACAAAAAAAAACGTTTAGCTTTTATATCGATTAATTAAGCGCAATCAAATTTAGTGGTCTATAATTAAATAAAAATAGTATTCACAAAATATTAAACACTAGCAGATCGTACTGGCTTCGCACGGGCTATATAATAATCTAAGTTTCAAGGAGTAACAACATTAATAGCCTATGTTACTCGGGGACAATGTCCCAACGGTGAAATATTTTCAAATATCGGTCCAGTAGTTTCAGAGCCTATTTGCGTCAAATAAACAAAAAATCAAACTTTCCTCTATATATATTGGTATAGAAAACTTCTTAGGCACCGTTTGTATGTACATTTTATTTTAATATATTTAATATTTAAAAAGAAGACTTAATAGTTAATTACATGAAGGAGTTAAAAAAGTGGTCTCTCCTCAGTGGGCCGCTCGTCAGCTTGAAGACTCTTCATGTGAAGATGAGTTGGCTGTTATTGTGACTGGCGAATGGATTTTCCTCATCCTTCACTTTAATTTATTAACGCGGCGCCCAGAATATTCATTTACCAAAAATAAAATGTTACAAAAATTATGATGTTTTTTGTCGTTTCTCGGGTTTTTACACTTTGTTTGTGAGACATTTTCTCTCGTTATTTTAACTAGTAACGCCCCGCGGTGTTACCGACGTTAATCCGGGACTAAAGTAGTTAATCCGGGATGAAAAATAGCCTACGTGTTGTTTATCCAAAGTCTGACTTATATGCACACCAAATTTCATCAAAATCAGTTGAACCGATTGATTGTGAAGGCGTAACAAACATACACACACACAAACTTTCGCATTTCTTATATTAGTTAAAAAAAATGTATATTAATATTTCTATTTAAACATAGTTAGGCAGTTTTACTTGTTCTATATCTAAATGCAGACATAAACTATCAAGTTAGGTTCAAAAAGTAAGTACTAGAAAGAAATAAGTGAAAAGTTTTACTGAGAATATCATCGAATCTTTTGAGAAAAAAAGTCTTCAAGAAAATAAAATATCTAGAAACTGAAAAAGGATTTCTTTTTCTACATAAACTAGTAAAATAAAATACTTTACAAAGATGTAGGCAAAACAACTAAATACAAATACCGAGCCGTACTTTTGGCATTCCCCAATTCACCATTTTATTCTATCCGAGTAACAAACTGAAAAGCCCTAATTCACTGCCTTTAGAAAAAAGAATTGGGCAAAAAAACGTCTACGCAAAGAAAAATGGGCCGTTTTATTTTTTATTGCGAAGTATTCAGATTTATTAAAGCACTCTTTCAAACATTCAGTCGTAATGACTTGTTTTGTTCGAGTTACGCTCCGCCGGTACCTACGCCGGACGGACAGCCCATTGTGATCACACCGCTACATAGAGATGCGCGACTGCGAATAATCTGACCATTCGAATTATCTACAACCACTAATATACACGTTCGACTTGAGTATTAGTAATATACTAATGTTAATAATCGAATGATGACTACTAATTAGTTACTAATGGCGTTTTGACTCGATTGTTGGCGAATCTTGTCAATGTGACTTGTTAGTTTCAAATGAATGAAATATGAATGATTCGTTCGCCGGACTCCCGCGCCGCTCCCTAGCGCCACCGGCTCAAGTAGTAACTAATGTAGTATTCATTCAGTCCGGTTAATTTTGAGTGGGTATCATGTAAGTTACTTATTTTCGGAGATCATTCGAATGAGTCGAATGATTTATAAAGTCGAATAATTCGACTGGAATCATTCAGTCGCGCATCGCTAACGCTACACACTGCCTGCTTCACACTGTTCATGCTTTGAGTTTATCAACGTTATGCCTATTCGGTAGTTTATCTGCCTTTGGAATGAGCAATGTCGCTGAGCTGCTATCTAGAATTTTCAAAGACCCAAAGACTAAATGACAATTATTATTATTGTTAAAAGCCTGTTGTGTCCCACTGCTGGGCAAAGGCCTCCCTTCTCTCCTTCCAGTCAGCCCGGTCTTCGGCTTTGGTGGCCCAGTCCTTATCAAATTTACATAGATCGTCGCGTCACCATTTCCTGGGTCTTCCTCGAGGTCTGGTAGTGTTTGGCACCCATGCTGCGGTGGCCTTTGCCCAGCGGTCGTCCAGCATGCGACAAACGTGCCTTGCTCAGTCCCAGTTTTGGAAGAAAACATAGTGAGGATATCATAGTATGGTGGTAGAGAATGTTCTAATGCTCACCTGGCTAGCGACTACCCTCAAGACCTTTAGAACTTAACGGTTTGTTCCCGCAGCCTCCTTGAGAAAGCTTTAAGGTTTAAAGACATTTATTTCTGACAAAGATTATATTCATCACTTACTCGTACGTGAGAACATATAACAATACAAATTTTGAAACATTCGTCGTTGAGAGCCAGGAAGTACAGACTAGGCATGCTGCATGTTTGGCCAGAATGTCGCTGGGTTGTTTGGTAACGCGCCCTACTCGTAAAATGAGCATAGCATAAGCATAGCATAAGCAGCCATTATACGTTCCCACTGCTGGGACTCGGGGCCTTCTCTCACAAAGAGAGATATATAGGCCGTAATCCACCACGCTGGCGAAGTGCGGGTTGGCGAATGACACATTTCTTCGGATTTTATGGTCCACAAACATGCCGGTTTCCTCGCGATGTTTTCCTTCACCGTAAAGCGAGTACAAATCCACACATAACTTGAAAAACAAATCAAGTTATGTACAAATCCACACATTAAAAAATGAGCATAATGTTTAAACAATTAAGACCTTAAACAATTCCTTTCTACATTAGAGTAGGTATTAATTTTTGCTAAAGAATTTTAATACAGAATTTTGGACGTTATATTTGGCTCGGATCGGAGTCAATATTTAGCGAGGGCGGTAATGGCGGCGAACTTATCCAATTTAAGTATAATTAGTAAAGATTTCCCCCAAGTTGTGTGGCGGCGTGCGTGATGGTTAGCTATGATTTCCCCGCGCGGGGGCGAGGGCGGGGGCGGAGGCGGGGAGCGCACGCGAAAACACAATTTGCAAATGGTCACTGCTATAATGTTCACATTAATGAGGTTACTTGGGAAGATCATTTAAGGCGGTAAGAAAGCAAAATAACACATTTTGAAACACCTGTAAAATCCTGCATTCGTAGGGTTATATTTTTTTCTGTTTTATTATTTTTGATTCCGTGTAAAGAAAACTTTTCAGTCCCAAAACGCGATCACGTTAAATTCCCACAATAGTTTTTTTAATAGTCGTAATATGTAAATATGTTAAGCTTTCAATAATTATAACGAACGATATTACAAATCTTATCTTATTTTGTAGGTAAATTATCAAGATGAATTGATAATTGATATTAATATTGATATTTATTATATTTGTTCATTATTTAAATACTTCTAGTTTTCATTTCAAAATTTTCAAATATTATATTCGCCTTAAGAAATCTAATGATTCAAAATATAGGTACATACATATAATAGCATGTTAGTAATTTGACTAGCGATAAATCACGACTATTCCTAAAGATATGCCTCTGATGTTTAGTTCTGCCTTTATATCTCGTATGTAAGTACATGCATTCAAGTCTCTATTACTAACCACGATGCAAAAACTACAAGGTGTTACAAGTTCTACGTACCTACGTGTGTGTGTATAAAACGATGATGTGTAGTTTTTGTTGATACTCGTACATTGAAGCATATTGCTCCAAAACGTCCGCACTTACAATATAGGGTACTATATTTATTCGCATCTCTCCAAACACGGGTATACTATACGGAGTTTGATTATTAGAATACTCACTATGCTTAATTTGAAATTCGCGATGGACGCCGATACAATTATTTTTTTACCAGTGATTGATATTAATATAATCTTTCTACCTAATATCGGCAAATAATCACCGAAGGAAGATAATTTAGATAGAATAATGAATTAAAATTATTTTCTTCTGGATTTTTGCAAAGTAACGCCTGAGTCTATAGGTTATGAAAGATAAATTGACAAAGAGACTATACGCTCACTTCGCTCGCTCGGTCCGTGATATAATTTACTCTCGGCGTGGTTATAATTAGCTGCAAGCTGTCACACAAGTCATAAAATATTAGTTCCGACATCTACTACACTCGCGACACATACAATGTAACTAAACGGCGATTGTCTGTCATCACTATATATATACATAGATACTATATACGTAAGTACTTATGTACTCTGTATTAACTTCACTTGGTGTAGTCAAAGGAAAACTATACGACTGAAAAAGGTTTCAATAAAGATTTTAAAAGTACCTTTTTATCGGTTATGAATCTGTAACTTACTGGAAGAAGAATCTTACTGGGAATTCCAGCAAAGTTGATTAATGCACTTACAGAAACAAAAATTAAGTTCACTAATAAAAAATAATAATTACTGAGTGTCTACAGAACAAACACGTCACGAAAAAAGACGCATCCGTTGATAAAAAGAATAATGCAAAAACATATCATTTAATGACAACATCAAAAGTAAGCAGTTAATAAATGACTTTTAAGACTGAAATAAATCAAGTTGAATATATTTTTAAAATGTATCTGTAAATATATCTTCATTTATATACAACAATCTTAGAATAAACAATATTATATTATATGTTATTATTATAAAACATTCATCAATACAATATACTAAAATTGAATTATTTGAAATATAATTTTGCCTATTTTTAATAACCTAACCCCTAGTAAGTCGAAGCTCCGGCCTCGAGTGAAGTAGACAAAGATGAACTGAGCGAGGAAAGCGACTGAAAAGGCTAGCCAAGCGGATTGCTCAAGATTTGTGCTCGCTCTTTCTCTCTCTCTCTCTCTCTCTAACGTGAAAAAAAGCCTCGCTTTTAGTCTATTTTTGTCACTAAATTACTTAAAATAGAATCGTCGTAATATAAATGTGGACATCCAAGACTATCATATGTATACCCACGCATAAAAGAAAATTGACATTTGATTCATATCATATACTATTGTATTGATATTATATTACTAGAATTAGTATCTAGTGAAAATTGACAGTTTGATATCATATACTATTGCAATGATATTATATTACAAGAATATAATTGAAAATTGACATGGATACATATCATATACTCTTGTAATGACATCATATTATTTGACTTGTAACTTTGGTGTTATTAATAAATGATTTGTATATGTATATGTATACGTAGATATTAATAGAGCAGTACAGTAGTATTTTAAATTTAATAGACATTAAAAACAAGTGCTAATGTGTGTAGTATTTAATGGGGTAGAATATTTATTTAGTGAAATTTGTAAGTTTATTTTATTTAATTTAATCTTATTAATAATTTATTCACGAGACCTATCGTCTTAGGATAAATAACATAGGTTTCACGAGATAGGTCTTAGGATAAGTAACAAGTTGGCCATAGCTATTCAGCGCGGTAATGCAGCGAGCGTGATGGGCACCTTTGCACCGGAGGCGAGCAGGGGTGGGTTATTTGATTAGTATTAGTTTTAGTTTTTAGTGTGTGACATTTATCTTGGACGTAATTTTGTATAATTTTATCTTATTAATGTTTTTAAGTGTTAAGTAATTATTGTAGTATGACTTGCCTTTAACGTATGCTATTTAGGGCTAATATAGTTCTGTATTTCTGAGCACAACATTGTCATGAAGCAGTATAAAGTTGGCAGCGGCGACGAGAGTTCGAATGTTGCAGGTGCCCTTCATACCTCACAGGACATTGGGTTTTTATCCGAGCCGATAGCGCAAACTTGGCGGCGAGCCAGCTTACTATCTCGGCATATTGTCACTCTCAATAACGTATATATATAGTTAGTATACTTTAGTTTTTATTTCATTCTGGTTCATTGGCCTTGAATGAATCACTTTAAATTAATAAAGACAAAAAGAAAAACGAAAATATCATCTTAAGCCTTCTTCTTCTTCTTAGTATGGACTAAGTAGCCAAGCTCTGGTGTCGAGAGTTTTCATGCCGCCCGAAGGCGTCTGACGTGGCTTAACGACTGCTAATACTAAGACTAACAGCCGGGACCTACAAATTAACGTGTCATCCGAACTACGGTAGTATGAAAATGCCACTTGAAAAACGACAGCCTTGTAAATGGTCACCCATCCAAACACCGTCCGCATCGACCGTTGTTTAGCCTCAATGATCACGTCAGATCCTCTTAGCTAGCCGAGCTACAGTCGCTGGATTTTAAGCCTATATAATATGTGTGATAACAAATTAATAATTTAAAATTTTGGATTAAAAACACAGTTATGGCCCTAACGCTATGGCAATGCGCAATGCACAATTACGAAAATCTACCGACCAAACTAAAAAACTTAGAGAATGATAACAATAAAAAATCGGCGTGTATTCCATACAATGATACATTCTCTCCATTTAACGACCACTCTCTATAACGCCATGAAATGCACAGTCTATCCGTGTCGTTAAATAGAGTTCACACAGTAATTTATTTTCTTAATTCTTCCAAAATATGTAAAATTGTTGTGTTATTAAAAAATGGCTAGACTTATAACATTAACATAAAGATTAATAATGAGTGTAAACGTTGTAAACACGCTTACAGGGCCGCGCTGTAAACAATTTTGATCCTTTTAATTATAAAGATACAGAGGGTTAAATAATTTGACCTTTCCGCTTAACTCTGTTAAAAGATTGCCGCTCGGGGAATGTTTGCTGTAAATATCAACTCATGTTAGTACTACTACACTAGCGACGTGCCGCGGACTTGCACGCGCTTCTTTCACTTCCTTTTAGCGAAGCGATTAAGCTGGTGTTGAATTTTACAGGTCATTAAAAAGCCTTGAAGAGACTTGACGACTGTTTGAACGAAATCTTACAGCCGAGACCTACAGTAAAAAGCGATGTCAAAATCATGAATTTACAGTTTTATCTTTACAAATCATAAACGGTTAAGTTTATTACAGAACGAACTAAGAATATTTTTATCAATGTTGGTATTAATCAGACAATCAGCCGTCATATCCACGCTCACTCCTTTCTCTCTCATGTCCTCATTCACACACTCCATCCATGTCTTCTTCGGTCGGCCTCTTGCTCTTCTTCCTTGCACTACCATTTTCATACATCTAGTGACATGCATCTCTCTCTCTCTCTCTCTCTCTCTCTCTCTCTCTACGCATCACATGTCCATACAACGCTAACCTGCCACTCTTTCATTTTTTCTTCATTGGAACTATCTGGAGATGTACAATTTCCATCGACGTCATAAAATATGTAGTATCTTCTTCGTATGAGCTAAGTGGCCAAGCTCTGGTGTGGAGAGTTTTCAAGCCGACTTATCTTTTGGACTGCTTGTACTAAGAATGACAACACAGATAAAAATGCCTCTTTTTAAACGACAGTCACCTATCCAAACACCGTCCGCATCGACCGTTGCTTAACCTCGATGATCGCGTCAGATCACCTTAGCTAGCCGAGCTACAGGCGCTATAATATGAAGTTGTAAATCTTCTTCGAATATATAAAATGTCCATGTCACAATGTTAGTTACCGTACTCCTCCGAAACGGCTTGATCGAAACTTACCGAATTTTGAATGCGTATTCACTAGGTCTGAGAATCGGCTACTTCTATTTTTCATATCCCTAAGTGTTAAGGGTTGTTCACCCTTAATTTTTTTACTTAAGGAAAAACAGTATTTGCCGGGTCAGCTAGTATATGTATATACAATTAAGGTTTTGTATTCCACAGCGTGTAACAACAACTACTCTTATTAACTGTAGATAAGATGTTCTGAAGTTTGAGCTCTCTGGAAAGTTCGATCCTGAAGGCTTTTGTTTCCGATAGGAGTACTGAAGCCTCTTACAATGCCTGTTTACAACTTCGTTAGAATTCAATCTAGATAAGGGTGGAGAAATCATCAAACAAACTTAAAGAATCCGCTGTTAGTCTATCTATAATATCAGTCCGTCTGTACGACTGTCTCATGAACTGTGATAATTAGAAAGCGGAAATATCCACAGATGGTATATTTCTGTTGCCACTATAACAATATATAAAAGTTAATATTTATATTCAGAAAAACCCTTAATATTTTGTATTGCATTTGAAATGTGTCATTGTGCTTAACTAGTATTTTACTAGATAAGACCTTTCATTTGAAACCCATATAGAATGAGTTGGTTTTTTTTTTGTTTTTAATTATCTTATATGATTTTAAGTTTTTGAAATAAATAGCTACGTATCAATTGTATTATTGTAACCTTAAATGTTTAAATATGTATATTAAGTTGTGAGTTGTATGATGTAATTCTTCTTCTTCTTCGTATGAGCTAAGTGGCCAAGCTCTGTTGTCGAGAGTTTTCAAGCCGCACGAAGTCCCTGGCTTGGTTTTAAGGTTGTTTATACAAAGTCTAACAGACGGACCTGTTATTTAATGATACATCCGATCCACGGTAGCTTCCAGATGATTATTTTGCTTAAAATGTAAGATAAAGTCTTGTACATGGTCACCCATCCAAATAGTGTCCGCGTTAACCGTTGCTTAGCTTTGATGATCGCGTCAGATCACCTTAGTAAGCCGAGCCACAGGCATGTTATAATAATAAAGTATTTCAATCTAGAGAGTCGCATGAAAGTTGGAACTGTTTGAGCGAACTTTTAACAATATATAAATACCCTTTGAAGTTGTTTGACTTACGGAAAGTACTCTGAAGGGGGCTCATTAAAATGAAGCGTTTAGTTGAATTTTTGTTAGAAGTCACCTTGTCGGTAAGTCGAGAACAATGACTGATTATTGAAAGGAAAATTGTTAAATCAACGCTCTCAACAAACTTGGTTGATGTTAATTTAAGGGCGGATTGTTTATCAAATGTCAATTTTGGAATCATTTGAGAAAGCTTTACGATCGATTTGTCAATTACTTAAATGTTGACAGCTCCTTAACTCTTCGGGTTAGAACGTTATTATTTAATTGTTATATTCATTTATTATTCATCGAACCATTCATTATGACGATGATAGAATAAATCGATAGCTGCTGAAACCTACTCTAGTGGTATAAGAAAATTGTTTAAGAATAAAGGTAGGCTTTATGATCAACAACTAAAATATAATATGTGTATGTATAAATAGTAAATTCAAAATGGCCGCTACATACGTTAAAAAATCGTTTGTAAGTTTCATAAGATACAATTCTAACTATATGACTGCAAAAGTGTTCGTTTTGTTTGTTCTTGTGGGAACTGCGAAAACCGTATAGTTACTTTTATCCACGAGATAGGTCTTAGGATAAATAACATCACCGGTGACTCCCGCTCCGGGTCGTTCTTGGTGCAGAGGATGGCCATAA
Source organism: Mellilla xanthometata (assembly GCA_035578125.1). Classification (NCBI taxonomy): domain Eukaryota; kingdom Metazoa; phylum Arthropoda; class Insecta; order Lepidoptera; family Geometridae; genus Mellilla; species Mellilla xanthometata. Next base: position 6,432,083 of record JAPUBQ010000030.1, read on the forward strand.
CTATTCAGCGCGGTAATGCAGCGAGCGTGATGGGCACCTTTGCACCGGGGGCGAGCAGGGGCGGGTTATTTGATTAGTATTAGTTTTGGTTTTTAGTGTGTGACATTTATATTGGACGTAATTTTTTTAATTTTGATTGAATAAATGATTAAGCTTTTAAAACTGTATCGTCCTGGTATCATCTGATCTCAACGATTTTTCGATAACATGTGTAGCGGCTTTCATTGTAAATGTTGTAAAGCATTAAATTAAAATTCAATTGTAATTCAAAGTTTAAAAAAGTCCATTTTTTGCGAACAAACACGAGTATTTGTTTAACATCATCATCATCATCCACAGCCTTCTTTATCCCACTGCTGGGTATAGGCTTCCCTCTGCATGTGCCACCTGCGTCGATCTTGTGCAGTCCTCGTCCAGGTAGGACCTGCGACTTTGGTGAAAAAATTCTCTTTGCTTGTCATTTAAAAATAATATTAGATTTGCCCGCAGCAGACATCTATCAAAAATACATTTAGAGAACACGCGCGGGCTCAAACAAAGGCTCCGCGAGGCGATGTGTTGTGGCGATGTTATATTAGCGGGAACATCAATAACGCCGACAACATCGGTAAAGCCTTTCAAACGTTACATCGCTCGCGATTTCCTGCTACCACGTGTAACATGAGTATACAAATAATCGAGAAAAAAAATAATTCACACAGTTGCTAGGTGTTTATTTTACAATTTTTTTTTCTTTTTGACGTGACAACGTCTTAAATTAGGTTGCGGCTGGGAGTCACTTATGAAAAAGTGTAACGCCCGGTAACGTTACGATGAGTCACCGAACGAGAGAGAGGCCCGCCGAATGCCTTGCGTCTCTCTCCCACTCATATATGATCGGTCAGACGTTGTCACGTAAAATCTTCGCCCGTAAAACCGACTTTACAGGCAACCATTTTTTTTAATAATAGGACACATTCACACAAGGCTGGTTAACCCCATACTGAACCATTTCTAGTTCGTATTATGGTTGCTAACACAACTGATATACTACATATACATACATACATATTATATATAAATACAAATTTAACACCCAGACCCACAGCCAACAAATTTAGTTAAGCACAAAGATGTTGACCGGGCCGGGAATCGAACCCGGAACCTTCCGATTAGCAGACCGGCTTGGTAACCTTTACGCAAACGAGGTCGTCATTAGGTGGATCGGATGACACGTTAAATTGTAGGTCTTAACTGTTAGTCTTAGTACAAGCAGCCGTTAAGCCAAGTCAGAGGCCTTAGGGCGGCTTGAAATCTCTTGACATCAGAGCTTGGCCATTTAGCTCGTACGAAGAAGAAGAATTAGCTAGATAATTAGTAATTGACCAACAGAGCGCATAACCGACTCTCTAGCTTAAGGTGGAGCATACCTAGTTTGGAATAACTGGCTCTCAAGGAGGCTGAACACACTGTTAGATGTTTAGCGACAATTTCTCACTTCAGTTTGAAAGTGATTACTAGCCAGGCGAGCACTAGAATATGCCCGACCTTACGTTATTTTTCATTGGCGGGGATCAAAACGACGATCTTCTGTACGTGAAGCGGCTGCGCGCCACATTGAGCTCTCGTCGCTTCAATTGAAAAAAAACAATTGAATCCTCTATTTTAGGCACCTTACCCGCTGACACTGACTTAGATTTTATCTATTACTAGCTGACCCGGCAAACGTTGTTTTGCCTTAATAATTATTTCTAAATATACAGTAGCCGATTCTCAGACCTACTGAATACGCATATAAAATTTAGAAAAAATCGGTCAAGCCGTTTTGGAGGAGTACGGTAACAAACACGGAAATTTTATATATAAGATTTGTAAGGTTTTTTTTTATTGTGTATAATTATTGTATTCTCTAACCCTGTTAAGCTAGATTCCCTCCTGATAAGGAATGGCAAGACGACCTGCCGCTAGCATGAAATAGGTACATTATCCCATTGCCGCTAGATGTGGAATCTGTTCCACGTGGTAACTATTGTTAGTCTTTGTCCATATGGACCCGCAAAAGAGGCTTAACCACAACTATTGGAATACCCTATATTACTATTCCACGCTCTATCGGCTGAGATAACAGGGACGAAATTAGGTTTGAAGACTATTTAGACCCTCGTTTAACACATTATAATGTCGGCAGTTCATTAGTCAGGATTAAAGAGGTAATACCACGGGGTACAACTAGTCAAAAACAATATAAAAAGAGGAACATTTTAAATTTTTTTTTTGTTTGATTACTGGTTTGTTTGACGCGAATAGGCTCCGAAATTACTGGACCGATTTAAAAAAATATTTCAAGAAGCTACATTATCCCCGAGTAACATAGACTATATTTTGTTTCTCTTTGCTATTTAGATTATTTTATATCGCGTTCGAAGCCGGGACGATCTGCTAGTAAAACATATTTCTGAGAAGGCAAATGTTAGTGGAAAGCTGAAAAATATACTCATTGATCACTCTTTACAAAGTTAAACCAACTCAGTCCTAAGGTGGCTTGATAATTCTCGAAACAAAAGCTAAAACGAATATATTGTTATAAAAAAAAATTTGAATGACTAATTTTTTATATTAGGAATAAATACGAAGTGGGGCTTAACTATCTCCTTACTTAATTACATCACAAGCAGTTTAGTCGTTAACCCTACCCTTAGTAAATTTCGCATTTATAATCTAGATGATAGAGAATATGGAATTACATATAATAGGATAACAGTGATGAATATGGTTTTTATATTAATCTTACTGAGATTCATCAGGTTAAAAAAAAACTACAAAACTAAAGTACCTAAAAAGGTTTCTCCTAAGAAATCGTGTTACATCTTAGACCACAGTAAAGGTTACCCCCAATGCAAGCCGCGGTCAAAAGTAAGCCTATTTATTATTAAAAAAATATATATATGTTCTCACCACTCTTCTTCTTCGTATGATCTAAGTGGCCAAGCTCTAGTGTCGATTGTTTTCATGCCGCTTGAAGGCTTCTGACTTGGCTTAACGACTGCTAATATTTACTAAGACTAACGCCGGGACCTACAATTTAACGTGTCTACCGACCCACGATATTATTACCATTTATTCTGTAGAACATTTATTATGACCCACAAAAATATTGTCGAAAAAGTGTGGAGGTTACCTCTGTAGGGCGTGGCCTTAGATCTGTAAGACTTTCAATTCACATTGTAGCCAGCAACAAATAAGAGTTCCTCCGCGGCAGCGCAGTAAGACTTCCCTGTGAGGTACATAATCATATTCTGCCAATAAAGAGAGAAAACATCCGTTTTCCTCGAACAAGGCGCGCGTTGGAGAATAAGGTGCTACAGAGAAGACTTTATCTATCCGAGTGTTCCCACACGCGACCACTCCTCTATACATACATACTAACTTATATTATACTAGCTGACCCGGCAAACGTTATTTTGCCATAATCATTATTTTTTATGCAGTTAAAATGTAGCTTATATGACACGTTCATTGATTTACCGTAGCAGCGCCATCTATTGATTACTTACTCAACCCACTCGAAAGGTATCGACATCTGTTAGAATCATTTGGAGTTAACAGATAATTGTGACTGTCAAATAATAACAGACAATAATTAGCAATAAATTAAAATTGCGACTATAATTTGAGATTTAAACTATCCTATCTCTCAAGTTGGATCGAACTGCACATGGTGTGCGAATTTTATTATAATCGGTTAAGTGGTTAAGGAGTCCATTGAGGACAAACATTGTGACACGAGATTTATATAAATTAAGATATGTATATACACACAGACAAACTGAGCGCAGTCATCTTTACATGTTAACTACTCGTAATAATAAAATGACCAAAGAGCAAGTTTTTAAAAAGGGTTTCGTACCATTGTCTGTAAAAAATGGTATAAAGAATGTAAATCCTTAAATCTTTATTTTATTCTAACTTTGGTATGTATTGTTATAGTGACAACAGAAATACGGCATCGGTTAAAATGTTAACTATCTAGCTACGAGAGTGGATTGAAAAGTTCGCCTCACCAAGAAAACAGTATGAAATACGAGTATCAAGACTCCTGAAATACAGTCTGGAGACAGACATATAGAGAGCGAGATCTTTTTATCAAAATTGGTTTATCTGTTAGATCGGATAAGACAGACACTCAGGTAGAGAAACAGAGACATCAAACTCATAAAAACCCATTGTTTTTACGTCGAGGATTGAAAATCCTATAAGATCTTAGTACGGGTTTTTTTCCTCATTTTTAATATATATTTATTTATAGGGTCCTGCTAAAAACAGAAACATAAGAAACACCCGCGAACACCTACTCGTTTATGAATACATCAGAGTCAAATGACAAAAATATTTCCATGCTATAAAAATAAAACTTCGATAACATTTCTCCAAAAGTGTTATATTCCACATCTGTCCTGTCTGAATCTCGTCCCACGAACTATTAAACTCCGCAAAGAGCTGATTCTATTTGTAAGGTACATTTCTTTTGTCGCGAGTGTGATTTCATTATTCCTACTTGTTTGATATTTTGCAGCGAGGGGGGAAGGGGGGAGGGGAAAGGGGGAAAATGTTACCCTGCGAGGGGATAAAAGGTTTTGGGTCTACTTTGAGGCTTTTTGTACGCTTTACTTTGAAAAACTTTGCGACTTGGAGGAATTTTTGCAAAGAGGTCGCGTGACGGAGTTTGGATTGCTAATTAGGAGTCTGTGAAGATACTGTTGAACATGTATAAAAGCACCTTCTGTTTTAACATAATTATATAAAATTAGTCAAGTGCGAGTCGATCTTACGGGTAACATTTTATACCATTATCTAGTTATAGAAAAAAATGGCATCAAAAGTTGTATTCCTGTACAACGTTGCGTTTGTCCTTTGCGTTGCGCCCTCTAAATATTTAATATTTTAGAGTTATAGCGGCAACATAAATACATCTTTTGTGATAATTTCAACTGTCTAGCTATCACGATCTATAACAAATAGCCCGATGATAGATATGACAGACAGATAGCGAAGTCCCAGAATAGGGTCCATTAATACCTATAGAGTACGGAACTCTAAAAAAGAACCCGAGCGTTTTTTTTTTAGCTAAAACTGTAGCGAGCTAGTTTGGATAATTTAGAATGACTGCACAAATAACAGTTTCTTGTTCTATAGAACACTATTCAATCGGTCCTTGAACCAATTTGCTATTAAATGTTATTTATTATTAAACAAAAGTTTAAGGCTAGTCTCATTCCACGTGTACTTCACGCAGGAAGCGGCTGGACAAATAGTTCCAGACATAACGGCGCCGGTCAGCTCAGCTCGTAAATATATATACTGGTATAATCTTTCAAGGTTCCAGCTTCCTCTACCGAATATGTAAAGACCTGGTTCCTTTCTTTCATCTACCTTATACAGGCTTACCAGCTTATTAATAATTAAAAAAATGGTTTTAATACCAGTAGAGAAACGTGAAAATATGTGCCCTTACACGTTTTCACGAATGGTCAAAATTATTTTAAAGATCGATGATGATCGATCGATGGATGGATGACCATCCAAACACCGGTCTGTCGGAATAAGGCTGTCGTTTTTCAAGTGGCATTTTCATCTGGGCGCTACCGTGGGTCGAATGACACGTTAGATTGTAGGTCCCGAATGTTAGCCTTAGTACAAGCAGTCGTTAAGCCATGTTAGAGGCCTTCGGTCGGCTTGAAAACTCTCGACACCAGAGCTTGGCCTCTTAGCTCATACGAAGAAGAAGAGGAAGTCAGTCTCATTGGTTCTGCCAAACATTTTAACTAAAGAAATCATTTGTTTACATTCAGTATGGAAAACTATATGTAGTTTAGTATATTCAAAAGACTTACTTAGTGGTACCTAGTTGTTCTGTAAAAAGTTAGTCGATGCACCTTAAAAACTACTATCTTTCGCGAATTTTCCAAATTTACTTTTACACAAATTGTTTCGACCCACCAAAGCTAGCCTTAAAACGGTAGTTACTTTATTTAGGTTCTAGTAATCCTTTTTAATTTAACACTGATTGTATTATCGGCAGATTCCCAGCTAATCACGCTTTCAATCTCAATAAAGACAGTTAACTCTATAAACAGATAAAGCTATTTGAGTAGTTCCCTTGAACCAGAGTAATGTCGGCTGACATTGGTAGAGAGCGTAGCGTTGACCCGCCGCGCCGCGCGGCTTGGCTCGCCTCCAGCCCTAAGGTATCTTCTCCCAATACATCCATTAGCGAATTAGGCTAAAATATATCACCGCGATTCGGCATCGGAAAAAAACAACTAACTTTTTTTAGTCTTTACAGCTAGACATTTGTAGCGTTACCACAAAAGTTATTGATACTCTAGACCAAAGTGGAGCATGCCGAGTCTGGAATATCTAGCTCTCGGATGCTACCGAAACACAATATTAAAAGTTGTTAGGGTAGGTGATAGATTTTTAAATTTAAACTAGAAACTAGCCAGGTGAGCACAAGAAAATGCTTTACATCATGCTATGGTTTCTTCGCGATGTTTTCCTTCACCTAAAGCTCGAGCATATTGGTGAGAATCGAATCCACGACCTACCAGGACGTAGAGCGGCCGCACATCCGATTGAGCTATCATCTCTTCAAAAATTACAATCATTTAATTTCAATATGCTAAGTAACATCCCTACGTGTCAATAGTCATCCCTTTGTGAAAATGGGCACACACATCTGAAAATGTTCAATATACATTCATACTTACGAGTACATCTTCGAATACATGTATGTTAGTGACACAACAAACATCATGTTCAATATGGATTATTCACGAATACTGTAAGTCTCTCGCCTTTTGAATAAACTCCTTTCAAATTGAGCTCAAGATTGTATCCCAAGAAAAAATAAACGAACATCCAAATCGTGGCGAAGTTGGCAAGAACTAGGGAAAGAAATGCTGAAAGTGCTATACTTGGAATCACTTTTAGATGGGAAAGGTGAAATGTAACGAAGAGAAAGTTTCCTCAAAGGAAACAGGCTTGAAATAGAAGCCTGTCATCACGGCGAGTATGGCGCTAACAGTAAAGTACTGCTTCTAATCTTACTGGACACTCTTTCATGACTAACTTTAAATTATGCCTCTGACTTTGAAAAATAAGAGCTTCTATTTCATCTTTATGTATTTTTGTGTCGGTTACCTCGTCATTTATGAAACTAATTTTATTTTAAAGATAAAAGTGTATTGACGACCTCGTTGGCGTAAAGGTTACCATGCCGGTCTGCTAATCAGAAGGTTCCGGGTTCGATTCCCGGCCCGGTCAACATCTTTGTGCTTAACTAAATTTGTTGGCTGTGGGTCTGGGTGTTAAATATGTTAAATATGTATTTGTCGCGTGAGAGCCAGACATGTCGAAGACTACAGGATGCCGGTGTGAAGAAATACGACAAGTGATGCTTGTACCAACGTTTATTACACAATTACAAGTTATGCGTCCGAGACGTGCGCACACGGCGAGCGCTTGTAGTCGACTGTCCCTGCGGTGGCCGAGTGCAGGCGTTATATAGTGGTGGGAGCGCCGTGATTCATCTGCACGTGCGCAGACGCGTGACTCAACCGCACGTTGTCACTCGTAATAGGCGGCTGACGCCGACATATTTAAATATAATATGTATGTATGTATGTATGTATATGTAGTATATCAGTTGTGTTAGCAACCATAATACGAGCTAGAAATGGTTCAGTATGGGGCTAACCAGCCGTGTGTAAAAAAAAAACCCTGGTTCTATGTAAATGTTATTTTCATGGGGCCACTTTATCCCGGATTAACACGGATAGCACCGCGGGCGCAGCTTGTACTTCGTATATTTACATTTATCCTTGTACTCGTAGAAATATGAAAAGATGGGACTTTGTAACATTGTCAAAGTAACGTAGTTTTCTTATACCTGAGTATCTAGAATATTTTAAGTCATGCATTGTTTATCCTAAGCTGCTACAATTTAAAGTATATTTAATTACTAAACCCATTAGATTTTCGTATTATTACTAAAATCTAGTTTACAACGAGTTTAAACTAAAAAATAAGTTTAAGCTTTTTCTGTGTTCAAATAAGTAATGTTCGCCTATCCATAATAATTTATAAAAAATAGTTAATGTCAATAATCATTGTAATATATTATTACTAAGCTATTTGATTTAATTTGATATACTTATTTTACTGATAATTTTGAATTTAAAAAAATATTATAAAATAATAATATTTTCTTAAAAAGTAAAAAACAGATTACATTAAATTACGTCAATGTATTTACTCGTATTTATTGGTTGTCGTATCGGCGGCTGTACAGCTGTGTACAACTAGTGAGATATAACTACCTCCCGTCTTGTGACTCGACTTGAAGCGCGTCTTCATAGTTTCCACGAACAACACGCACATATTTATTACTGCTGTAGCGTAAACTTTTTGATAAAACTCTATTTCATACTGGAAATAAACTGAAGTGATTTCTAGAACTCGCTTTGCTAGTTACCGCTGTTGCTATCGACTGCCCATTGCTTGGTTGGATGAGGTGAAGATTAGAAGAAACTATTGATTTCGTTGTGATGAATAGAATGGAATAGATTTTATTTATTATCATTTATTTATTTGATGTCTAGACGAGCAGCATTATGCTGATGTGCCTACATGTATCACGCTGAGTTGAAAGTTTATTTTTAACAGCTGTTATTAACTAGTGGGCGGTGCTATTCGCGTTAAATTGGAACAAAAATAAGTTAATCCGGGATAAAAAGTAGGCTATGTGTTAATCCAAGGTCTAACCTATCTTCATAATAAATTTTATCAAAATCGGTTTAGTTGTTTGAGCGTGAAGAAGCAACAAACATACACAAACTATCGCATTTATTATATTAGTAGAATAACTACTCGTATCAACAATATAGACACGTCGATCGCAAATATCGATTACAATTTGAATAACAATATATTGTATTGGAATGGACTGTATTGGAATTAGTATAGATATGATACTGTTGGTGCGGGTCGGCTGTAATGTAAGCTTCTCGAGTGTGGAGTGTTGTCAGGAACCGTCCACCTCCGCGTCTCTCTAGTTCTCAGCGTTATGTTGGCATGCACTTGATAGTGTTGCTCCAACAACCGCCGTCAAGGTGTACTCCTAACTCTAATTTCATGAGACCTGCACTCACATCCCGCTAGGGGCGTATTTGTACATTCCTCCCTTACCAGCCTACACAAGCCAACCGAGCTCCATAGTTAGTTCATAGTTCATTTATTAGTAATAAGGAATATTACATGTCAGGAATTATAAATATGTAAATACGGTATCTTAAATACCTAGCTCATTATATTATAGTAAAAATATTAATTTGTGATAAAAATAAAATAAATGTCAGTAAATTACTTAAAATTCGTTACAAATTCGTCAAAAGAATTAACGCTCGACTAATAAGCCACCGTTTCAGTTTCATTTTGTAAACGTGCAGAGTGACGGCTACAGTAATACGAGCGAACTTTCATCTTGAGCTGCTATCATCAGGCCGTAACTCCCTCTGGTTTGTTTAGTAGCCGCACAGTGCAGTAGCACGCGTTCTACTGTTTCATTTCTATACAGCCCCGTCATAGAGGGCTGTCCGTCGCCCCTATTTCATGTTGGTGGTAGTTGAGATCACAGTGGCCGGTAATGATGCCGACCATCATACGTTGATCCCCTATTAGTTGATCCAGAATTATTTATAATTTTTTTTTAGAATAAGAGAGAGATCCGGTGAATACCGCTCCAGATCGTACCTAGCGCAAAGGCTATCCATAGCTATACAACGCGGCAATGCCACGACTTTACTATTTAATTGAATAAATGAATAAATGAGCGTTATGGGTACCTTTCCGTCAGGTTCTATCCGGAGTGGCCTATTAAATTAATTTTATCAGTGGTTTTTTTTATTAGTTTTTAACTTTATAATTGACTTGTATTTACAATTATTTAACAGAAATTCATTTTTTTTTTTACTGAGATGTACTCCTCTCTGAAAGCCTCTTTAATAGTCAGATAGTAATCTCAGAAAAGGCATGCTTCATATTCGCCCAGAGAGTCACTGACTCGTGTAGTCACACGCCCTTTTATGCAAATGCTTTTGGTAAAAAACAATTGAATAAATATTCAGATTCTCACATATTGTTTCTAAATTACATACAAACATCATGAGGTATATATAATTAAAACAGTAGTTATTATGTGAATTTGAATATAAATCACTCAATAAATAATAATGAAGTCGGTTATATTGTTTTGATGATTGTTTGAAATACGCGTATTTATATAATATGGACACGTCTAGAGTTATCGTTGAAAAAGTAATATAATTTATTACATTCAAAGAAGAATATGAAAGTATTATTCAAAAGAAAGAACTTTAGGTAACTTGCTTTACTTACAAAAGTAACAAAATAATGTTAAAAATAAAGCAAATAAAGTGAAGAACAAAAGTCAAATCCGCTTACGAAACTCGTTTACGAAAAGAAATAATAAATCCGATGTGAAGGGAAAACAAAGGGCGATTACCGGAGCCCAGACGCTACCTGCCGCCGAGCTAGCAAACACGCAGACAGATAATACAGCGGGGCGTGAAACCTCGGGCGGATACTACTCCAACACTGGGGTGCGGTGTACACCGTATCCCAGTGATGAAATATACAAAACGATAGAATAATATGTAAAGTTGCAGATATTAGCTTATAGTACGTAGCTAATTCATAGTAACTAATACAAAAACGTTGATTTCTAGTTCACTACTCCAAAATACAAAAAAAAAACTTGAATTTTAAAGTTATCATTTATACATGTCTATAACTGGCCAAAAATTAGATACTTCTTTTTCTCAGAATACAAAGTAAAATTAAATATACACAGGGAATTAAGCTCGTTTTCTATCTTCTTAGTATATGACATTCCTAATTGAAAGGGCTCTCTAAAATGAAGAACAATTTATGAAATCTTACTTAACAATACATTTTCATAAATGTAAGCAATTTTCTGTTTGTCTTAAGATATTAAAGAGCAACAATTTACAATTGTTTGAAAAACAGATGTAACATATTTGGACTTAAATACGAGTAAAACACACCTACATACCTACTACTATGCAAATAAACATTTTTGTTATATTTTCAAAAAACATTATTTTATTAACCAAATATCTTCCAAGTATGGTCATTAGACACGAGCTAGCTGTAGCCGTAAGAAGCAACAATACGATGTATTAACAGCTTGATGTCATAAAGTCTATTGGTCTGGTCTGATTGTAACTGTTCGCAGGCCTCCGCAGTAACATTGTAAATGTGTATCGTAAAACACAAGTGGAATACAAATAACAATAATTTGAAACTTTTCTAGTCTCCGATATCGGAGTAATGGTGGCATCATCTTGCATTTACTGTCCCTTGGGTATCATGGTAGGGAAATAAGACTATATTTCTTAATTTAATATATTATTTTTTAGGTTTCCTTACCTAAAAGGTAAAAACGGGTCCCTGTAATTTTAAATAGTTTTAACTCGATCTTTATAACGATATTTGGTAGATACTGAATACATACACAGAATATTGAATTAAATTAAAAAATGATTAAACAAATATTATTTAAGGGGGGCTAATAAACCACGGAACAAACGTACAGAACCCTTCATGCGCGAATCCAACTCACACAAGGCCATTTTTTTATGATGTATAGGCTCAAGGTCTTTTTTGTAATAAATTGGGCTAGTGAATAAAATACTTTATTATCGATAAAATTTATTCTCAGGGAATTGAGTAACTAGGTTTATGAGTAATTGATGAAAAAAGGATCGCACCCAATAGATTATAATGTATTTTTTTATCTATTGTCTCTCTCTTATCAATCACACGTGTACCTACTATCATATACAGTGTAAACTCCATGTAACGTCACTCGATTTAACGACAAACTCTCAAAGCGTCGAAATCATTTGGCTTTTAGTTGGTTTAGCTAGTACATTTCTTCATTTAATGACCACTCCCTATAACGCCATAAAATGCACAGTCCCTTCAGTGTCGTTATATAGAGTTTACACTGTATATGTATTTGATTTCAGCTTTTTAATACTGAACTGACACATTCATATTGTAGATGAATGAATGAAAACTCCAGTTCAATATTGGTAAAGTACCTACGTATATTTAGTAGTTTGTCGTATTGATATAATAAATCTTCATTATTTCAGCCTATACAGAGACATTGTATCTGTTATATTAATATGAAAGAGCTGTACAATCTGTTCGAGCCAACATAAGGTTAATCCTATTGCAACAGTAAATGCTAGAAATGAATGAAATCCAAACAAAGCCAGCCGGCAAACAGCAGATATCTCACGTATTGTAGATAAGGCTGTACTCGCCTCACTACACCTGTTATTGTATATTTAAAACAGAGATAAATAATACATTGTAATAGTCCGTTTCCGCTATAAACGTAGTTTATGCTTAAGGCGAGCGAGAGATGAAACCTCCACACGCAGCAGCCTTTACTCCTGACCGCTAACATTGTACTCGGGGGAAAAGATACTCGGCTAACACGAACATAAGGCATCTTGATTCTACAGTTATCTTATATTTCTTATTGTTCACAAGGTTCCCTAAGTCTGGGAAATGATACTACAAATCCCGGAACGTATGAGGCGTTTATTCAAACAAAACTAAAATATCTTACATTTTGGTGGGTGAATCTCGTCACCGCGTGCTAACTTTCATGCTAACGCCATCTATTAGCGAGTGGCGGAACTAAATATGGTTCATATCTTAGTCTAATTACGGCAACTGAGAACCCTATGGTTTAAAGATTGACTATTGATTTTACAAACTAATTATTATTGTTCTACTTTTACTAATGTATCTAATTTCTTATACTATTTTTAAGCTTACGATTAGACACTTATTATATAAAATTTCCATGTCACAATGTTAGTTACCGTATTCCTCTGAAACGGCTTGACCGATTTTTACCCAATTTTATATGCGTATTAAGTAGGTCTGAGAATCCGCTACTATCTATTTTCCATACCCCTAAGTGGTAAGGGTTGGTCACCCTTTTTTATTTATTTTTCTACTTCTACTTAAGGTAAAACAACGTTTGCCGGTTTTAGTTTTACTATAAATCATAAACGGTAAAAAATATCGAAAAAAAATAGCTTAAATAACCACTCTAATAATATTTATTGGTACTTATTTTGGTACTAATCAGACCTATCAATACGAAAAAACGTGGTTCAAAAAACCTAATTTTAGATGTTTTTGAACTTTTATTTCAATCCAAATCTGATGCCAAAATAAAAATTCTAAATATTGTGAAAGTGGTTATTTAGTCTGTTTTTAGGCTATTTTTTCGATATTGTTTACCGTTTACGATTAATAGCGATAAAATTGTAAAATGAAAATTTTGTTCTTAGATTATTTTATCTTCGCGCGTGTGTAAGCGAAATAACATAATTTTGAAAACTTATTTAATTAACTATACAGGTATTCCCACAGTTTTAAAGATAGGATTTTAATCCTGCTTAATTGTTAGGACTACGAATTTTTCAGTTTTATTATCTTTGATTAAGTGTTAAGAATTGTTAGTATTAATATTGCTGGATAGTTTTATTTCATAGGAAATTAGTAAAATGCTACGAGTCAAGTAAGCAACAAAGAAATTAAAACAAATCATACTTAATTTTGTAGGTAATGATATTATCTAGAATCGTAAGAGCTTAAAATTAAAATGAATTGTTGATTTTATATGAAGTTATTTCGTGAAATACCTACTACCGCGTATCAGACAAATAATAATATAGGCTTAGTTGAACTCAGTTAAACATCGCCTTAATATTTTTTTCTAGCAAGTTTTTTGCCTCACCAAATGATACACGTTTTTACTCATCACTGATGTAAAACAATAAGTTATTATTCAATTGGCAATTTTAAAGTCTCTGTAGTTCTTCCTTATTAGCTGACTAAGGGTCTTTTTTTCTTATGACTTAAGAGGCCATAGTCGATGTCTATAATAGGTATTTATTGCCAACGATGAGCCTCTAAGTTGTTGTTTTTTTACGTAGTAAAGTAAACGTAAGTTTTTTTTTTTTTTTTGGAAAAATTCTGACATGACTGTCAGGATACTGCAAAAGGGCGCGTAATACACGAGTTACCCACAATCCGCTTCAAGGTGTAGGTAGCATGCCTAGTCTGAATCTCAAGGACACCGTTACATGCTTGGCGACAGACTTTACAACTAAAGGATTGTAACGCTTATAAATTGGAGGGTGACGGTATAGGTGATATAATTGATACACTGATTACATAATAACTATTTATTTATATTTCACAGTATGGTTGTAGAAGAAGTATTAGTTACACATAATCTGAATACAATATAATCAAAGTGGCGCAGGCTTGAGCATGAGAATAAAGATAAATTTGGGCGCCGTGACATAGAATGTCTTTGATAAGGATCTCCCGTGGTTAGCGTACAAAGGTCCAAGGAGTCCTGACAATAAAATATGAAATCTCTAGGGTCGTGATTCAAAGCCTACATAGATCTTAAGTATTAGGTGCAACCATTAGTACTTAGGTATTCATTGTTTTAGTTAAGAACAACACATTAGTAAAGAAGACACCGGCCACAAGGAGGGTCCGGTGTTACCATTAGCCAAGTCGAGGGTAGGTGGCGACCGAAGGCGGGCTCCAGCGCGGCAGGGAGACAAGAAGAGAAGAGCAGAGGGCTCCCTCCACGAGCTGGAAGCTCCGTCGGCTCGCACCTCGAGGCACGTGGGTCTAGTGAGTGTGTCGTCGTGGCAGGTGTGTCCGACGCGGACTTGAAGCGGGCAGGAGAGAACTCCGTATCCCGTGGGATGCGACGCTAATGTCGCCACATTAGAATGTAGTGACCATATCAAAAAACCCTGTTAACAAACAGTTCTACTTAGCCCTCATACACGTGTCGGGATCAAAGGTTATAATGTGCAGTGTCATGAAAACTTACCCTAGTTTTGGGGTTAAATGATGCTGCCGGGGCCTGGCCGCGGGGCGAGGACTCTCGAGGATGAGGCTGCCAGGTCCACGGGTACGTCTTTCAACGTGCACTGTAATAAAATTCGACGATTGAACGATACCGAATCGAAATACGACGTGGTCTATCTACCGCACAAAAACTCACGGAACACAAATCTTTATGATGGCGTCTGCGTGGCGGCTGCTAGTCCATCGGTTGGTGGCAGGCCTTCCGCAGCAGGAGTCCGGTGATCAATGACATCAGGGTGAGAGCGGCGCGGGAAAAAAGGATCTCGCGAGCCGGCGCCGAGCGCCGGCCGCGGTAATTCGACACCAATCCCCGCGAGTAAAAGAAGCTAAAGGCCCAGCGGACTCGCTAGTCTGGCTCGCGAACTCCCTCCATTCTCCTTGTTGACTTTGACATATAATTTGTCACCTGTCATTTAGTCTATTCTTCGAATACGCTGATCTACAGTCCTTGGAGTATCGAATCGAACTAATCGAATAAAGGGGTTACACAAGGCCCCCAACAGAAACAGAATTCACGCCAGTGAATTCTCGGCTGCCCCCAGCCGTACCCTACTGTTGTACGACCAAGAGTTACCTCTGGCGGTGATTGAAGATGACAAATCAAAAATCTAACGCGTCCCAAAACTACAAAACAAAATTGAACGAAACTATCCAAACCAAAAAATTAAACGACCAAATTCTATACTTGAATTAATAAACCAAACGAATACTTGAACTACTAACCAAAATATTAATTAATCTAAAATCTGACAAAAATCCAAAACTATACAATTAATGGAACGAAACTATCCACACTAAAATCTTAGAAAACTATCCAATTCCATACTTGAACTACCAAACTAAACAAATAGGTATGAGTGAATCAAAAATCTTACATAAAACTATACCATAAACAAACCAACAATCTAAAAAAAAACAAACAAATGTCCGAAGACATGTTCCAAACACCAAACGAAACCAATATGAGTTATTAAAAAATATAACTAAACTCCAAAAACATTTTCTAAACGATAAATTAAACAAATCTGAGTTAACCCCATCATGGGTAACTACAACAACTTCTAAGTGTATAATTAGTGTTAAAGTAATCTTATCAAGAAAACCTATATAATAGGTACTGTGTACAACCACTACTAAGTATATAATTAGTACTAAAATAATCTTAACCTATAGATAACAGTGTTTTTCTTTTGTTTATGTGTATTAGAGTAGCTGTAACTAGTGAACATAATTTATTAAATATAATAATGTAAATGTGAATGTAGTAAATGTTATACTGTGTTCTGTTTTGTTATTAAATGACTTTGTGGAAGGAATAGGAATATATTTCACTTTAATAATGTTAACTCCCTACAAAACCCATATATTAATACTAGTACATAGATATTTTATACAAATTGTCTAGCAGATAGGTTCTGAAAATTAAATTATTTTGCAGGCCATTGGATATAACCAAATGTACTGGGAATAAAATTAACTTCTTCCCTTCTCTAAGTGATAGAATAAACTAATAAATTGTCTCCCCAGTATAAACTTCATCATATCTTCATATAGTATGATCAGATGAGTAGTATGCTATGGCTTATTTTTATCGAGGTACATCACCGCCCCGTTAAAGTTAAATGAGTTTGCTAAGGCTTATTTTTATAGAGGTACAACGCCGCCCCGTTAAGATTAAATAGGTTTTTTGTGCTAAGGCTTATTTTAAGAACAGGTGCACCCCCGCCTGTATAATATCCTGTGTATCGGCACTGTTAAGGAGTCAGTATCCGCTTTACATGGAGTGTAATTAAATTAAAAGGTACGCGTTTATAGCTTATTTATAGAGTCCGCGAAAACTGCTCTAGTAACTTAGCGGCTTTGCCAATTTATGCAATAAATTTACATAATATAATCTTGATAATATGGTATAAATAAACTTACATATGTATCTTATAGTCTATCCTTCCTAGTCTATATATAATATTTGTACTTAAAGCATTTTAGATCCAAAAAATAAATTTATAATTTAGTTGCTGATTTAAAGTGAGATGAGAAAACGGTATATTGCCAAAGGCACCATGGGTTAGGAAGAACCAAAGAAATATTAAAAAAAAGTCAGGTCAGCTAAACTAAATCAAGACTCTATGTTAAAGCAACTTAAAATGTGATTAAAATTTAAATTAATTTTGAAAATCAAACTAATTACTGTTATCTAGAACTAATTTAAGTTATATCTAAGCTATCAGTGTATTTTAGAAGTATTTCAACCGCTCTTCAGCAATAAATAGAATAGATAAAAGGATAAAGAATAAGAATTAGAAAGAAAAATGAAAGAGGAAAGTCACCTTGGCTTCGGTAAAGAGTGCCCGACAGAATGGCCTACGGTGTTATAATTAACACCTATACTATACCTACCTATCCTACATTAAACCTAACTAACTTAAATTATAGCCATTCATAACATCATGTTCCTTCACACTTATAAAGTACATCACTGTATAGTACTAAGTTCCAAAGTAAAGTTTTAAAATGTAAGTTTATGTGTATGTGTATATTCTGCATGCTTAAGTAAAAGTTATATTTAATAAAAGCTATGCAAAAGTAGTTAGCTAACATAGTAGCAAGTTAAACAAACAGCAAATTACAACAAAAAGTGGTACTAAAGTCTAAACTAGTGTACCTTGAGTAGTACTAGAACTAGTTCTATCCTAACTATCAACTTTATAAAAATGCTCATAACATGCAAACCCAAAACTGTTCATCATACAAATCGAGACAACTCCCCATACCTGGGTAGACAGGTATTAAGAATACACCTATAAGTAACGCCATAAGACGCCAAAGATCTCCCTTCAACTGAGTAGCAGCTGACAAGAGTAAATAGCAGTGTCGAGTAACACACTGAACTATATAAAAAGCACCTGAATAGAATAACAAGTGGACAAGGTGTAATTCCCATAAGTATATGAACAGAATAAGAAGTAATAAGTGTCCAATAAGGACACCTCAGTATTCAATCTAGTTGAACCTGGTAGCTCCCCTAACCAATCATAACTACAAATGAATAAAGTTGATAGTTGTACCATCTCCTCTATACCACAACAGAGCAGTGTAAACAATTTGGCTGCTGAACAACAAAACTATCCTATCCGACAGCAAGCAAGATGAAGAATGAAAAACAAGATTATCTTTCTTCAACAAGAAAGTACTACTTACCCGAGACATTGTGTAGTGTGTTGTGTTTACAATTGTAAAAAAATAATGTTTATTGAAGTAATTTTTAGATTATTTATGCAGTGTATTTAAGTTTGTATGAGAATGATTATAAAGACTGAAGTTACCAATGAATTTTAACTTTTACAAAAAAAATTAAGTCTCCGGCTGATAAAATTATTGTTTAACCGAGTTGCACTATTGGTTGCATCTTTACAATATGTAATTTAACAAATTCCACTAAGTTTTACACATACAATATCAAAAGAACACATGAACACAATATAAATATATGCAGAAATAACATAACATACACTTACAACTAAAGGAGTATCAAAACAACACAAATTTCTTTATAAATTGTTGAATTTTGATTGTTAGTATTTAAATTTAGACCTGGTTGCACCTAGATCCTAACCAGTTGAGGCGCCACTGTATCGCTTTTATAAATTGGAGGGTGACGGTATAGGTGATATAATTGATACACTGATTACATAATAACTATTTATTTATATTTCACAGTATGGTTGTAGAAGAAGTATTAGTTACACATAATCTGAATACAATATAATCAAAGTGGCGCAGGCTTGAGCATGAGAATAAAGATAAATTTGGGCGCCGTGACATAGAATGTCTTTGATAAGGATCTCCCGTGGTTAGCGTACAAAGGTCCAAGGAGTCCTGACAATAAAATATGAAATCTCTAGGGTCGTGATTCAAAGCCTACATAGATCTTAAGTATTAGGTGCAACCATTAGTACTTAGGTATTCATTGTTTTAGTTAAGAACAACACATTAGTAAAGAAGACACCGGCCACAAGGAGGGTCCGGTGTTACCATTAGCCAAGTCGAGGGTAGGTGGCGACCGAAGGCGGGCTCCAGCGCGGCAGGGAGACAAGAAGAGAAGAGCAGAGGGCTCCCTCCACGAGCTGGAAGCTCCGTCGGCTCGCACCTCGAGGCACGTGGGTCTAGTGAGTGTGTCGTCGTGGCAGGTGTGTCCGACGCGGACTTGAAGCGGGCAGGAGAGAACTCCGTATCCCGTGGGATGCGACGCTAATGTCGCCACATTAGAATGTAGTGACCATATCAAAAAACCCTGTTAACAAACAGTTCTACTTAGCCCTCATACACGTGTCGGGATCAAAGGTTATAATGTGCAGTGTCATGAAAACTTACCCTAGTTTTGGGGTTAAATGATGCTGCCGGGGCCTGGCCGCGGGGCGAGGACTCTCGAGGATGAGGCTGCCAGGTCCACGGGTACGTCTTTCAACGTGCACTGTAATAAAATTCGACGATTGAACGATACCGAATCGAAATACGACGTGGTCTATCTACCGCACAAAAACTCACGGAACACAAATCTTTATGATGGCGTCTGCGTGGCGGCTGCTAGTCCATCGGTTGGTGGCAGGCCTTCCGCAGCAGGAGTCCGGTGATCAATGACATCAGGGTGAGAGCGGCGCGGGAAAAAAGGATCTCGCGAGCCGGCGCCGAGCGCCGGCCGCGGTAATTCGACACCAATCCCCGCGAGTAAAAGAAGCTAAAGGCCCAGCGGACTCGCTAGTCTGGCTCGCGAACTCCCTCCATTCTCCTTGTTGACTTTGACATATAATTTGTCACCTGTCATTTAGTCTATTCTTCGAATACGCTGATCTACAGTCCTTGGAGTATCGAATCGAACTAATCGAATAAAGGGGTTACACAAGGCCCCCAACAGAAACAGAATTCACGCCAGTGAATTCTCGGCTGCCCCCAGCCGTACCCTACTGTTGTACGACCAAGAGTTACCTCTGGCGGTGATTGAAGATGACAAATCAAAAATCTAACGCGTCCCAAAACTACAAAACAAAATTGAACGAAACTATCCAAACCAAAAAATTAAACGACCAAATTCTATACTTGAATTAATAAACCAAACGAATACTTGAACTACTAACCAAAATATTAATTAATCTAAAATCTGACAAAAATCCAAAACTATACAATTAATGGAACGAAACTATCCACACTAAAATCTTAGAAAACTATCCAATTCCATACTTGAACTACCAAACTAAACAAATAGGTATGAGTGAATCAAAAATCTTACATAAAACTATACCATAAACAAACCAACAATCTAAAAAAAAACAAACAAATGTCCGAAGACATGTTCCAAACACCAAACGAAACCAATATGAGTTATTAAAAAATATAACTAAACTCCAAAAACATTTTCTAAACGATAAATTAAACAAATCTGAGTTAACCCCATCATGGGTAACTACAACAACTTCTAAGTGTATAATTAGTGTTAAAGTAATCTTATCAAGAAAACCTATATAATAGGTACTGTGTACAACCACTACTAAGTATATAATTAGTACTAAAATAATCTTAACCTATAGATAACAGTGTTTTTCTTTTGTTTATGTGTATTAGAGTAGCTGTAACTAGTGAACATAATTTATTAAATATAATAATGTAAATGTGAATGTAGTAAATGTTATACTGTGTTCTGTTTTGTTATTAAATGACTTTGTGGAAGGAATAGGAATATATTTCACTTTAATAATGTTAACTCCCTACAAAACCCATATATTAATACTAGTACATAGATATTTTATACAAATTGTCTAGCAGATAGGTTCTGAAAATTAAATTATTTTGCAGGCCATTGGATATAACCAAATGTACTGGGAATAAAATTAACTTCTTCCCTTCTCTAAGTGATAGAATAAACTAATAAATTGTCTCCCCAGTATAAACTTCATCATATCTTCATATAGTATGATCAGATGAGTAGTATGCTATGGCTTATTTTTATCGAGGTACATCACCGCCCCGTTAAAGTTAAATGAGTTTGCTAAGGCTTATTTTTATAGAGGTACAACGCCGCCCCGTTAAGATTAAATAGGTTTTTTGTGCTAAGGCTTATTTTAAGAACAGGTGCACCCCCGCCTGTATAATATCCTGTGTATCGGCACTGTTAAGGAGTCAGTATCCGCTTTACATGGAGTGTAATTAAATTAAAAGGTACGCGTTTATAGCTTATTTATAGAGTCCGCGAAAACTGCTCTAGTAACTTAGCGGCTTTGCCAATTTATGCAATAAATTTACATAATATAATCTTGATAATATGGTATAAATAAACTTACATATGTATCTTATAGTCTATCCTTCCTAGTCTATATATAATATTTGTACTTAAAGCATTTTAGATCCAAAAAATAAATTTATAATTTAGTTGCTGATTTAAAGTGAGATGAGAAAACGGTATATTGCCAAAGGCACCATGGGTTAGGAAGAACCAAAGAAATATTAAAAAAAAGTCAGGTCAGCTAAACTAAATCAAGACTCTATGTTAAAGCAACTTAAAATGTGATTAAAATTTAAATTAATTTTGAAAATCAAACTAATTACTGTTATCTAGAACTAATTTAAGTTATATCTAAGCTATCAGTGTATTTTAGAAGTATTTCAACCGCTCTTCAGCAATAAATAGAATAGATAAAAGGATAAAGAATAAGAATTAGAAAGAAAAATGAAAGAGGAAAGTCACCTTGGCTTCGGTAAAGAGTGCCCGACAGAATGGCCTACGGTGTTATAATTAACACCTATACTATACCTACCTATCCTACATTAAACCTAACTAACTTAAATTATAGCCATTCATAACATCATGTTCCTTCACACTTATAAAGTACATCACTGTATAGTACTAAGTTCCAAAGTAAAGTTTTAAAATGTAAGTTTATGTGTATGTGTATATTCTGCATGCTTAAGTAAAAGTTATATTTAATAAAAGCTATGCAAAAGTAGTTAGCTAACATAGTAGCAAGTTAAACAAACAGCAAATTACAACAAAAAGTGGTACTAAAGTCTAAACTAGTGTACCTTGAGTAGTACTAGAACTAGTTCTATCCTAACTATCAACTTTATAAAAATGCTCATAACATGCAAACCCAAAACTGTTCATCATACAAATCGAGACAACTCCCCATACCTGGGTAGACAGGTATTAAGAATACACCTATAAGTAACGCCATAAGACGCCAAAGATCTCCCTTCAACTGAGTAGCAGCTGACAAGAGTAAATAGCAGTGTCGAGTAACACACTGAACTATATAAAAAGCACCTGAATAGAATAACAAGTGGACAAGGTGTAATTCCCATAAGTATATGAACAGAATAAGAAGTAATAAGTGTCCAATAAGGACACCTCAGTATTCAATCTAGTTGAACCTGGTAGCTCCCCTAACCAATCATAACTACAAATGAATAAAGTTGATAGTTGTACCATCTCCTCTATACCACAACAGAGCAGTGTAAACAATTTGGCTGCTGAACAACAAAACTATCCTATCCGACAGCAAGCAAGATGAAGAATGAAAAACAAGATTATCTTTCTTCAACAAGAAAGTACTACTTACCCGAGACATTGTGTAGTGTGTTGTGTTTACAATTGTAAAAAAATAATGTTTATTGAAGTAATTTTTAGATTATTTATGCAGTGTATTTAAGTTTGTATGAGAATGATTATAAAGACTGAAGTTACCAATGAATTTTAACTTTTACAAAAAAAATTAAGTCTCCGGCTGATAAAATTATTGTTTAACCGAGTTGCACTATTGGTTGCATCTTTACAATATGTAATTTAACAAATTCCACTAAGTTTTACACATACAATATCAAAAGAACACATGAACACAATATAAATATATGCAGAAATAACATAACATACACTTACAACTAAAGGAGTATCAAAACAACACAAATTTCTTTATAAATTGTTGAATTTTGATTGTTAGTATTTAAATTTAGACCTGGTTGCACCTAGATCCTAACCAGTTGAGGCGCCACTGTATCGCTTTTATAAATTGGAGGGTGACGGTATAGGTGATATAATTGATACACTGATTACATAATAACTATTTATTTATATTTCACAGTATGGTTGTAGAAGAAGTATTAGTTACACATAATCTGAATACAATATAATCAAAGTGGCGCAGGCTTGAGCATGAGAATAAAGATAAATTTGGGCGCCGTGACATAGAATGTCTTTGATAAGGATCTCCCGTGGTTAGCGTACAAAGGTCCAAGGAGTCCTGACAATAAAATATGAAATCTCTAGGGTCGTGATTCAAAGCCTACATAGATCTTAAGTATTAGGTGCAACCATTAGTACTTAGGTATTCATTGTTTTAGTTAAGAACAACACATTAGTAAAGAAGACACCGGCCACAAGGAGGGTCCGGTGTTACCATTAGCCAAGTCGAGGGTAGGTGGCGACCGAAGGCGGGCTCCAGCGCGGCAGGGAGACAAGAAGAGAAGAGCAGAGGGCTCCCTCCACGAGCTGGAAGCTCCGTCGGCTCGCACCTCGAGGCACGTGGGTCTAGTGAGTGTGTCGTCGTGGCAGGTGTGTCCGACGCGGACTTGAAGCGGGCAGGAGAGAACTCCGTATCCCGTGGGATGCGACGCTAATGTCGCCACATTAGAATGTAGTGACCATATCAAAAAACCCTGTTAACAAACAGTTCTACTTAGCCCTCATACACGTGTCGGGATCAAAGGTTATAATGTGCAGTGTCATGAAAACTTACCCTAGTTTTGGGGTTAAATGATGCTGCCGGGGCCTGGCCGCGGGGCGAGGACTCTCGAGGATGAGGCTGCCAGGTCCACGGGTACGTCTTTCAACGTGCACTGTAATAAAATTCGACGATTGAACGATACCGAATCGAAATACGACGTGGTCTATCTACCGCACAAAAACTCACGGAACACAAATCTTTATGATGGCGTCTGCGTGGCGGCTGCTAGTCCATCGGTTGGTGGCAGGCCTTCCGCAGCAGGAGTCCGGTGATCAATGACATCAGGGTGAGAGCGGCGCGGGAAAAAAGGATCTCGCGAGCCGGCGCCGAGCGCCGGCCGCGGTAATTCGACACCAATCCCCGCGAGTAAAAGAAGCTAAAGGCCCAGCGGACTCGCTAGTCTGGCTCGCGAACTCCCTCCATTCTCCTTGTTGACTTTGACATATAATTTGTCACCTGTCATTTAGTCTATTCTTCGAATACGCTGATCTACAGTCCTTGGAGTATCGAATCGAACTAATCGAATAAAGGGGTTACACAAGGCCCCCAACAGAAACAGAATTCACGCCAGTGAATTCTCGGCTGCCCCCAGCCGTACCCTACTGTTGTACGACCAAGAGTTACCTCTGGCGGTGATTGAAGATGACAAATCAAAAATCTAACGCGTCCCAAAACTACAAAACAAAATTGAACGAAACTATCCAAACCAAAAAATTAAACGACCAAATTCTATACTTGAATTAATAAACCAAACGAATACTTGAACTACTAACCAAAATATTAATTAATCTAAAATCTGACAAAAATCCAAAACTATACAATTAATGGAACGAAACTATCCACACTAAAATCTTAGAAAACTATCCAATTCCATACTTGAACTACCAAACTAAACAAATAGGTATGAGTGAATCAAAAATCTTACATAAAACTATACCATAAACAAACCAACAATCTAAAAAAAAACAAACAAATGTCCGAAGACATGTTCCAAACACCAAACGAAACCAATATGAGTTATTAAAAAATATAACTAAACTCCAAAAACATTTTCTAAACGATAAATTAAACAAATCTGAGTTAACCCCATCATGGGTAACTACAACAACTTCTAAGTGTATAATTAGTGTTAAAGTAATCTTATCAAGAAAACCTATATAATAGGTACTGTGTACAACCACTACTAAGTATATAATTAGTACTAAAATAATCTTAACCTATAGATAACAGTGTTTTTCTTTTGTTTATGTGTATTAGAGTAGCTGTAACTAGTGAACATAATTTATTAAATATAATAATGTAAATGTGAATGTAGTAAATGTTATACTGTGTTCTGTTTTGTTATTAAATGACTTTGTGGAAGGAATAGGAATATATTTCACTTTAATAATGTTAACTCCCTACAAAACCCATATATTAATACTAGTACATAGATATTTTATACAAATTGTCTAGCAGATAGGTTCTGAAAATTAAATTATTTTGCAGGCCATTGGATATAACCAAATGTACTGGGAATAAAATTAACTTCTTCCCTTCTCTAAGTGATAGAATAAACTAATAAATTGTCTCCCCAGTATAAACTTCATCATATCTTCATATAGTATGATCAGATGAGTAGTATGCTATGGCTTATTTTTATCGAGGTACATCACCGCCCCGTTAAAGTTAAATGAGTTTGCTAAGGCTTATTTTTATAGAGGTACAACGCCGCCCCGTTAAGATTAAATAGGTTTTTTGTGCTAAGGCTTATTTTAAGAACAGGTGCACCCCCGCCTGTATAATATCCTGTGTATCGGCACTGTTAAGGAGTCAGTATCCGCTTTACATGGAGTGTAATTAAATTAAAAGGTACGCGTTTATAGCTTATTTATAGAGTCCGCGAAAACTGCTCTAGTAACTTAGCGGCTTTGCCAATTTATGCAATAAATTTACATAATATAATCTTGATAATATGGTATAAATAAACTTACATATGTATCTTATAGTCTATCCTTCCTAGTCTATATATAATATTTGTACTTAAAGCATTTTAGATCCAAAAAATAAATTTATAATTTAGTTGCTGATTTAAAGTGAGATGAGAAAACGGTATATTGCCAAAGGCACCATGGGTTAGGAAGAACCAAAGAAATATTAAAAAAAAGTCAGGTCAGCTAAACTAAATCAAGACTCTATGTTAAAGCAACTTAAAATGTGATTAAAATTTAAATTAATTTTGAAAATCAAACTAATTACTGTTATCTAGAACTAATTTAAGTTATATCTAAGCTATCAGTGTATTTTAGAAGTATTTCAACCGCTCTTCAGCAATAAATAGAATAGATAAAAGGATAAAGAATAAGAATTAGAAAGAAAAATGAAAGAGGAAAGTCACCTTGGCTTCGGTAAAGAGTGCCCGACAGAATGGCCTACGGTGTTATAATTAACACCTATACTATACCTACCTATCCTACATTAAACCTAACTAACTTAAATTATAGCCATTCATAACATCATGTTCCTTCACACTTATAAAGTACATCACTGTATAGTACTAAGTTCCAAAGTAAAGTTTTAAAATGTAAGTTTATGTGTATGTGTATATTCTGCATGCTTAAGTAAAAGTTATATTTAATAAAAGCTATGCAAAAGTAGTTAGCTAACATAGTAGCAAGTTAAACAAACAGCAAATTACAACAAAAAGTGGTACTAAAGTCTAAACTAGTGTACCTTGAGTAGTACTAGAACTAGTTCTATCCTAACTATCAACTTTATAAAAATGCTCATAACATGCAAACCCAAAACTGTTCATCATACAAATCGAGACAACTCCCCATACCTGGGTAGACAGGTATTAAGAATACACCTATAAGTAACGCCATAAGACGCCAAAGATCTCCCTTCAACTGAGTAGCAGCTGACAAGAGTAAATAGCAGTGTCGAGTAACACACTGAACTATATAAAAAGCACCTGAATAGAATAACAAGTGGACAAGGTGTAATTCCCATAAGTATATGAACAGAATAAGAAGTAATAAGTGTCCAATAAGGACACCTCAGTATTCAATCTAGTTGAACCTGGTAGCTCCCCTAACCAATCATAACTACAAATGAATAAAGTTGATAGTTGTACCATCTCCTCTATACCACAACAGAGCAGTGTAAACAATTTGGCTGCTGAACAACAAAACTATCCTATCCGACAGCAAGCAAGATGAAGAATGAAAAACAAGATTATCTTTCTTCAACAAGAAAGTACTACTTACCCGAGACATTGTGTAGTGTGTTGTGTTTACAATTGTAAAAAAATAATGTTTATTGAAGTAATTTTTAGATTATTTATGCAGTGTATTTAAGTTTGTATGAGAATGATTATAAAGACTGAAGTTACCAATGAATTTTAACTTTTACAAAAAAAATTAAGTCTCCGGCTGATAAAATTATTGTTTAACCGAGTTGCACTATTGGTTGCATCTTTACAATATGTAATTTAACAAATTCCACTAAGTTTTACACATACAATATCAAAAGAACACATGAACACAATATAAATATATGCAGAAATAACATAACATACACTTACAACTAAAGGAGTATCAAAACAACACAAATTTCTTTATAAATTGTTGAATTTTGATTGTTAGTATTTAAATTTAGACCTGGTTGCACCTAGATCCTAACCAGTTGAGGCGCCACTGTATCGCTTTTATAAATTGGAGGGTGACGGTATAGGTGATATAATTGATACACTGATTACATAATAACTATTTATTTATATTTCACAGTATGGTTGTAGAAGAAGTATTAGTTACACATAATCTGAATACAATATAATCAAAGTGGCGCAGGCTTGAGCATGAGAATAAAGATAAATTTGGGCGCCGTGACATAGAATGTCTTTGATAAGGATCTCCCGTGGTTAGCGTACAAAGGTCCAAGGAGTCCTGACAATAAAATATGAAATCTCTAGGGTCGTGATTCAAAGCCTACATAGATCTTAAGTATTAGGTGCAACCATTAGTACTTAGGTATTCATTGTTTTAGTTAAGAACAACACATTAGTAAAGAAGACACCGGCCACAAGGAGGGTCCGGTGTTACCATTAGCCAAGTCGAGGGTAGGTGGCGACCGAAGGCGGGCTCCAGCGCGGCAGGGAGACAAGAAGAGAAGAGCAGAGGGCTCCCTCCACGAGCTGGAAGCTCCGTCGGCTCGCACCTCGAGGCACGTGGGTCTAGTGAGTGTGTCGTCGTGGCAGGTGTGTCCGACGCGGACTTGAAGCGGGCAGGAGAGAACTCCGTATCCCGTGGGATGCGACGCTAATGTCGCCACATTAGAATGTAGTGACCATATCAAAAAACCCTGTTAACAAACAGTTCTACTTAGCCCTCATACACGTGTCGGGATCAAAGGTTATAATGTGCAGTGTCATGAAAACTTACCCTAGTTTTGGGGTTAAATGATGCTGCCGGGGCCTGGCCGCGGGGCGAGGACTCTCGAGGATGAGGCTGCCAGGTCCACGGGTACGTCTTTCAACGTGCACTGTAATAAAATTCGACGATTGAACGATACCGAATCGAAATACGACGTGGTCTATCTACCGCACAAAAACTCACGGAACACAAATCTTTATGATGGCGTCTGCGTGGCGGCTGCTAGTCCATCGGTTGGTGGCAGGCCTTCCGCAGCAGGAGTCCGGTGATCAATGACATCAGGGTGAGAGCGGCGCGGGAAAAAAGGATCTCGCGAGCCGGCGCCGAGCGCCGGCCGCGGTAATTCGACACCAATCCCCGCGAGTAAAAGAAGCTAAAGGCCCAGCGGACTCGCTAGTCTGGCTCGCGAACTCCCTCCATTCTCCTTGTTGACTTTGACATATAATTTGTCACCTGTCATTTAGTCTATTCTTCGAATACGCTGATCTACAGTCCTTGGAGTATCGAATCGAACTAATCGAATAAAGGGGTTACAGGATGGTAATCATAGCTTGGAGCTTTTTAAGTCCAGTTTTCAGTCACAAAAGGAGTCGAGTTCGTCCCGCCATCTACGTCTGGGCCTGCCTCGAAAGCGGACGCTAAATAAATAAATCAATATTCTCTATGACCAAAAAAGGAAATTACGTTTGTATTAATACTGAGAACAGCTACCTATATTTTAACGTGTCATTCGAGCCACGGTGCTCAAATATAATGCCATATAATATTATAATACATAAACAACAGGCATTATGATCATAAAAGACTATTAGTTGTCCGACACAATCAATCACCATTACAATATGCTTGTCGAGTATCACGCCTCAATGACCAACAATACTGAGTATTAATATATTAATATACTGTACTATAATATATTATCCTGCAATTATACCGAGTCCAGTCAACAGTCTCACACGATTATAAATCATCTTAATCATTCTGCACGCGCAGTGTTTATTATCGCCTGCAAATACAGACATTACCATTGAGTGCATATCTAGGTTCCTATCGCTAGAATAGTGCTATAGGCGCTACTAACCTTATAAGCTAGCTACAGAATTTAATAGATATACATTTTCAGATATAGAAATGTATTTTGAACTGTAACGAGGTGGTATCAATAAATAACTTTATTGTATAGAATTATTATTATTTTTTTTTAGAAAGAAATAGTTTATTTTGCACATACATAAAGTTCTTAATTACATACAAAAATCATGGGTTTTTTTTATAAATCTTATGAAATACTACATTAATTAAAGATCTACAATATTTTCAGTTTTTTTATGTTTGATTCAATGTTAAGAATTCGTTCAAGTTTCTACATACGATTACTTGAAATTCGCTCGATAGTTCTATTTTAGATAAATAGTTAAATAATATTATTTATGAATTGTTAAGAAAGCAGCAATATCTGCCCTCTATAATAGTATGTACCCATTGCTGGCACTCACAGACTGGCACTTCTTATTCTTAGTATAAGCTAAGTGGCCAAGCTCTGGTGTCGAGAGTCTTGGAGCCACCCGAAGGCCTCTGACTTGGCTTAACGACAGCTTGTACTAAGACGAATAGTTGACATCTACAATTTAACATGTCACCGACCCACGGAAACCCTAGATGAAAATGCCACATGCTTATAACGATAGTCTTGTGCATGGTCCTCAAAGACTGTCCGCTTCGACCGTTGCTTACGTTGTTTGCTACATGACTGGAACTGAGGCACGTAAAAGTCACCAAGTGCGTGTTGGCGTATAACACACGTATTTCGTGGTCCTCCGAGCATACTGGGTTTCCATTGCAATCAGAAGTCTTTTATTTATTTTATTTAATGTGGTATATGGGATAAACAATATAGTTTTGCGTTTGCATCTATGTTCTAAGATTTAAAATGGTATGAGAGCAAAATAGTAAACTGCTGGAGTCTTTTATCTATTTTATTTGAATGTGGTATGGAATAAACAAAAAGTTATGCGTTTGAATACAACTTGCGTCTGTGGTCTAAGATTTAAGGCAGTGTAGGAGCAAAATAGTAAACTTGAGTGTGGTAGCTACTTAGCTAGCCAGGCGAGCACTAGACATTGCTCTACCAGCATGCTATGGGTTCCTCACGATGTGTCAGTATGGTTATTGTATCACCTTGTGTACAGCGTCTCGCTCCACAGCGCGTCTCGCTCCATCACTCCTGACCTACCAAGGATTATATACTTATGCTTATAGGTGTAGCCTGAGGTATTATCTAACGTTTAGGAAGATATCGTTCCTAGCAAGTTAAGACAAAGGTATGTAAAATCAAACTTTGCTAACTGTTCACGTGAGGCCTAACATTAATATCTGCAATATCCTATCCAATACGTTGAAAAGATATTTTAATTTACAAAATATACAATAGTTCCATGTTTAACTAAGTTTTTAGTATTTATTTTGAGCTTAATATAGTAAAATAAATAGAAGAGAACAATAAATCTAGTAATAGTTTGTACAGTAGATGTGTTACTAACTTTATTACGTAAATAAATACAGAAACGTCATAATTAAAAGATATCTCAGTAGTTGTGTCTGAGTTGGAAGAAAAGTTGCCTCGTTTGTTTATTACCTCATGTTTATACTATTCACGGTTTGTAACATTTACATTATGTTTAGACAACTGGCGGGGAGAGATAAAAGCCTCACTAAACCCCTAAAACCTCCGTGACGCGCCGTCGAAGGCGCGCCAAGAATGTAAGCGCTTATCCCACCATGAAAAGAGAATTTTATCCTCAACCCTCGCAAATGGAAAAATCAGTGGAGAAATCCGAGTTTAGGCTGAATAAACCGAAATGGGGCACTACAAATATTTTATCGGCAGCGGAGCGCGGCGCGCTTAGAGCTGTATTGATATAACGCACAGTCTCTCGTAATCCGCACAAATCCACAAAACGATTTCATCCCTGATTTGGCAAAAACCTCCCCCGACACAGTCCGGGGCTTACCCGGGCTCGCCAAATGGGCTCCACAATATTATAACATTTCTTTTACGATTATTTTACTAACAGAAGCTTGTACAAACATTGTCAGAGGATCCGCAGCCACGCTTCCACAGCAATTGTAACAAGAAAACATTTTATTTCACTCCTAGTACGAGATTACAATTCTGATGAATCGAGGAATTTTCCGGAAATATTTGATATGATTTTGTTAACATAGAAATAACATTTCATTGTTTTTTTAACGGGAATTTAAGAGTTTGCAAATAAACCCACGCTATCCAACTCATGCAAGAACTAACCAATTTCCACGACACACAAAACATGACTTGTAACTCGGCAGTCATGATTTGTTTTAACTCTTTATTCTTTTGTGAACACTAGTTACTTTTCTCGGAGGTACTCGCATGATTTGAATAAAAAAAATACCTCTATGCTAATCCTATAGCTAGAAACCGTCAGCGCGCTATGCTTACAATTAGACAAAACACTTAGTACAAAAGACTTTTGGAAAGTGCTCTTAAAGACGATGTTTCATAAAAACACACACAATGTGTGTAGGTCTACACTTAGTTTTATATTTGTATGAATATGCTGATTAGGGGAGAGGAGAGCGGTTTAAAACATTTATTATATATTTTTTAACCTTTACAACCTTATCGTATCTGTTTAGTTCAGTTAAAAACCTTAAACCTATTAATATCATCAGTGAGCCTTATCACTAATTGTATGTTTGACCGACTCTATTAAAAAAGAGGTATAGTAAAAAAGAAGATATGCGTTCATAAATGGAAAAATGTAAAATTGCTCTCGCTTCCCTGACTATCCACAAATTTCCAAACGTAGTATAAGAATGATTGATCTACATGTTACAAGAGATTTTTAAGGAGTTAGGGCAATTTCATAAACGTTTATGAAATGGCCCTTAGCGTTATTGAGCACCGCCCCCGTGCCTGTGTACATCCGCTTATATCCGGATTATCTTCCCTGTCAAGACGACATGACACAACTCTTTACTCGATCATTATTATGTATTGTTGAATTTCCAAGATTAAAATTCGTACCGGCCATAAAGTAGGTACGTACGTTACAAACCATAACAAAGAATATAAAAATTATGTTTAGGTTAGGTTTCTGTTTCAACAAAAAAGGTTTGCGATGAAAATCTTTTCTGCCTTATTTAATTAATTGTACTTACATTTATACTAGTACAGCTACCTCTAAGGGTTTCTTAATTTTACAAAGCAACTGTTATGATTTATATATTACAGGTATATTACACCTATATTGATAACAATCTGACTATTAGAAAACAATTTAGATGACATGAACGCGAGTGATAGAAACAGTATCATTACAAGTCTATCTCGAATAGAAATAACGTAAAGCTAATCTTTATGATTTATTCTATATCTTTGCTCATAAACTATTGTGAAACGTCGCCCTGACAAACGCTCTTAGATATTTTATTTTTTAAGTTTTTTTATTTAATTATTAGAGAATCAAGTAAGCGGCTCTTAACGTTAAAAACACTAATTATATAATTATCAAAACAATTCTAACTAACTACGTTCCTCAAGTTCAAATAAGTCCATAATTATGTATCTATAGGTATGGTCTGGTATGTAACGATGACAGTTCAGTCGGGCGAGCAGTAGCCTTACGTCGCACGGGGCGTGGATTCGATCCCCGCTGAAGGAAAGATACCTTGAGGAAACCATAACAAGGTGGTAGAACATTTTCTAATACTCTTTTTTGGGTAGCTACCACTCAAGTTGAAACTTTTGCCAAGCACGTAACGGCATGTCAGACAGCCTTCTTGAGAGCCAGTAACCCCAGACGCAGCATGCTCCATTTCGGCTAGAAAGTCGCTGAATTGTGTGGTAACGCGTTTCGCTGCTCGAATGCCTGTATTGTTCGAAATTGTATCCAGTAGTAAGAAACAATATTGTTGGAACATACAATAGGTAAACAGCTGCCAATTAGTGAACAAGTGTTGTCAAGTGGCGAGTGCTGGAGTGAAGGTAAGCGACGTGTCAGGCAGTGACGTCACGGGGAGTGACGTGTGTACAGAACTAGCTCCATACACAGATGGAAACGTTTTGGATAATTTCTACGAAACTTACGAGTATATGCAGTATGGAAACTTTTGCTTTATTATCAATCCCAATACTCATTATAGGTTTAGGTTTAAAGATATTTATTCTCACAAAAGATATTAAATTATTACTCACATGAGAACATATTTGTTTACATTAATATTATTTTTAACATTCGTCGCCACTATAAAATTACTAAGCAATTTAAATTTACATGTAAATAAACATAACACACAATTTGCCCGTCCAACAAAATTATTGTAATTGTAACATTATATCTACAAAGATACACGTCTATCACAAGTAATAATTCATAATAAATTTTGTATATAGGTAGATAATTAAGTAAGATGTTCAATTGAATTTTAATACTAATTTACGAGGTATTCTCAGCATTATGCTGAACTTGCGTCTTTTGTGTACAAAAATAATTTAATTGTTTATATTATGTTTGTGTGTTTGTAATTCTTTTTTTGTGCATAATGAAACATTTTTCTTTCGTTCTAATTCTACAGTACCTAATCGTTAATGTTACTTACACACAATTACCTAAATAAATGTGAAATATATTCCTCGACAGTGTTTGGAGCCATTTCTGTCTAAAATATTTTAATTTATAAAAAAAAATACGTAGAATTTCACACCACTAAAGCTAGTGTTTAATTTATCTTTTACAGAGTTAGCGTGAATAATTAAATTTATGAAATAGTCTTTTCCAGTTACTTTATTTACCTTTGTGACTAACTTGATTTTAGACCTGGAGTCTTGTCGATTGCCGAACTAAAAACCGATTTCACAAGGTTTTTACTGGAATTTATTATATTTTTTACACGCTTTATATTAGCTTCACCTGTATGTTTGTAACCAAATTCTTTGGGCGCGATTTTGACCCACTTTAAACGGCCAGATTTCGTTGAAACTTTGTAGATTTATTGAGGACCGATGACAATACACTGGTTAAGTGACTAGACCTGGTCAACCATTGAAGAGAGGAAAAGGTTGAAAACCAAGTCTACGACTGAGAGTAGCGTTGAGTATAGGAACCTAAGTAAAAAGATCCAAAAGCTGTGCAGACGAGATAAAAACCACTATTTAGCTGAAATTTGTAAAGAAGTAGAACAACATGCTGGAAAATATCAAACTGCAGATCTTTTCAAGAAAGTCAGGCAAATCACGCGACAAGTAAAAGCTCAGTCGTGGGTGATCGAAGATAGAGCAGGAAATGCAGTAAGCGACGTAGTGAAAGTGGCTGAGAGGTGGAGGGAATACTGTGCTGACCTATACAGTCTAGACCATACAATGAATAACTCGATACCACCTGAGAGTTCATGGGATGTTGCAAACAATCTGGAGCCCAAGATTCTATTATCCGAAGT
This sequence comes from Mellilla xanthometata, assembly GCA_035578125.1. Classification (NCBI taxonomy): domain Eukaryota; kingdom Metazoa; phylum Arthropoda; class Insecta; order Lepidoptera; family Geometridae; genus Mellilla; species Mellilla xanthometata. Next base: position 6,466,812 of record JAPUBQ010000030.1, read on the forward strand.
AGTAGCAGCGATCCAAAAGTTGAAGCCAAATAAAGCTGCTGGTGCAGACTGCATAACGGCTGAAGTACTGAAAGCGCTGGGAGAGAAGGGGATCCTAAAACTTCTAGACATTTGCAACACAGTGTGGAAGACATGTCAGTGGCCTAAAGACTGGACTTACTCTGCTATTCTGCCGCTGCACAAGAAAGGTGCTACTAGAAAGTGTGATAATTATCGCACTATAGCACTAATCTCTCACACTAGCAAGGTACTACTTCACATCATCAACAATCGGCTCCGACACTTCCTGGATTGGCAAATTCCTCAAGAACAAGCTGGATTTGTTAAAGGAAAAGGCACAAGGGAGCAAATACTTAACGTTCGTTTGATTGTTGAAAAATGCTACGAATTCAACACGACAGCTGTAATGTGCTTTGTAGATTACCAAAAAGCGTTTGACTGCGTGGTATGGTCACACCTCTGGGAGGTACTTGGTAATATGGGAGTTCCTCGTCACCTAATACACCTGATTCGAAGCCTATACATCTCAGGCTGCGGTTCGGTAAAAATTGGCACAACAACGTCATCGATCTTTAAATTTGAAAAAGGAGTGCGACAGGGCTGCATTATCTCTCCCATCTTATTCAACATATACGGCGAATATATCATGCGCAAAACGTTGGATGAATGGGATGGGGGCGTAACCGTGGGAGGCACGAAGATATCAAATTTGAGGTATGCTGATGATACCACCCTATTAACCCGTACTTCAGCCGAGATGGCGGAGCTTCTACGCCGGTTGGAAGCAGTAAGTCTGGAATTTGGCCTAAAGATTAATCGTGCCAAAACCAAGATCATGATTGTGGACAGAGCCAACATTCTCCAAGGACACCCTGGGTTGACCGGGTATGACATAGTACAAAATTTCACATACCTCGGTTCTGTAATTGCCAACAAAGGGGGATCGGAACTGGAAATCAGAAGACGAATTGGCATGGCAAAGTCGGCGATGAGCCAGTTGGAGAAAATATGGAAGGATCGGAACATACTGAAGAAGACCAAAATGTACATAGTTAAGACCCTGGTCTTTCCGATTTTTCTATACGGTTCAGAATCATGGGCTTTGAAAGAGACTGACCGACGACGCGTGGACGCCTTTGAAATGTGGTGCTGGCGGCGTATGTTGCGCATCCCGTGGACAGCATTTCGAACGAACGAGTCCATCCTCAATGAGCTCCATGTCAAACAACGCATGTCCTCGGTATGCCTGAAGCGAGTGCTGCAATACTTCGGGCATATCGCACGGAAACCAGCGGACAATCTGGAGAAGCTCATTGTCACTGGCAAAATGGTGGGAACAAGATCCAGAGGTCGAAGCCCAACAAGATGGTCCGATCAGGTGGCTGAACACACTGGCTCGAAAGCAAGTGTAGCCATCCATGAAGCCGCGGATCGACATAACTGGCGACACATTGTCCATAAGGTGGCGGGTCGGGGTCATCACGATGCTCAGCACTGAGCTACCGACTAGAGGAGGAGGAGGAGGAGAGGACAATACACTAATTTGATAAAATTATTAAATTTTTGTATTTTTGTTTGTAAGTTTGTTTGTAACCGACTTCTTTGGGCGCGATTTTGACCCACTTAAAACGGCCAGATAAGCGTTTTTTAGTTTTTTTTTTAACTATTATTATTTTCTTTTTTTCATTTGTCCATGCTAGAGCAGTGTAGTGCAGACAACCAAAGAATGGTCCGAGCATGCATGATGAGTGCCGAGGGTCGCAGAGCTGAGTGGGAGGAAACCGTTTATTCAATTGCCATACAATTTATTTGAGTGTATTTAGGCTGATAGATTATATATATGAGCTATAACGGTCAAGTGATTGTCAAATCAAATAAAAAATGTATAAGCAAATTTACAATTAAAAATAAATTTAATCAATATAAAAATAATAACAGTTATTACACCAAGGCGCTAACTATTTTAGTAAAGACTAAAATCGTGAGTGCGCTCACAATGTTAGTGATAAAGTATACTATTCGAGGTGAATCTTTTTCTTCGTATCAGCTGAGTGGCCAAGCTTTAGTGTCGAGAGTTTTCAAGCCGCCCGAAGGCCTCTGACTTGGCTTAACGACTGCTTGTACTAAGACTGACAGCCGGGACCTACATTTTAACGTGTCACAGATCCACGGTAGCGCCCGGATGAAAATGCCACTTAAAACGACAGTCTTGTGCATGGTCACCCATTCAAATACCGTCCGCATCGACCGTTGCTTAGCTTTGGTGATCGTGTCAGATCAGTTTAGCTAGCCGAGCTACAGGGACTGCAGCAACAATGAATATGGTAACAATGAATGAGAGCGATCATGATAGCATGTCCCATACTGTGCACACTGTGCGCTAGTCTCCGAGAGACAAGTGTCGTCTGTCGGCAGCAACAAAGCGCTGCATTATTCATGAGATGTGTATTTAAAACAGTTAAAAGTTAAACTAGTGATTAGTTCCGCTCCGCTCTTACTGTCTCTCCTGCCACCGCTTCACTATACTGAGAAAAAAAAAACTAGTATTTTTTTGTCGTTCCGTCTACACTTCCTCTGACATTAGTTGTCAGAAAGAGACATTGTGAGGCTGAACATATTGCTTACGCAAATTACTGAGTTCTTTTATGTTATGATCGAAAATGATTCACCTTTTTTTGAATGGACAACAAAACAGAAATCACTATACACACGGCTGGTTAGCCCCATACCGAACCATTTCTAGTTCGTATTATGGTTGCTAACACAACTGATCTACTACATATACATACATACATACATATTTTATATAGATATATATTTAACACCCAGACCGACACCCAACAAATTTAGGTAAGCACAAAGTTGTTGGCCGTGCTGGGAGTCGAACCAGGAACCTTCTGATTGGCAGTCCGGCATGGTAACCATTACGCCAATAAGGTCGTCGACTATAATAGTCCATCCAACGGTATACTCCTAGTTGTACTCATCGTCTGTGAGAAGAGATTGTTTTAACTTTTGAGAGGTTGTTTGTAGTTCCCGCGAAGGCTGACTCGTGGTTTTATTGTTACTTCCCGGATATAAGTGTGGTGTTATTAGTTGAGGGATAGCTGTGGTGAGCTGGTTTGTTCATTATTATTTAGGAATTTACTTTATTTATTTTTTATATTTTTATTTATTTACTTAAATCAGTTTATTCTGCAATAAAAGATGATTTGTATTTTAATGATTTTCTGTATGGACTTAGTCTGCAACAAACGATGACTTGATTTGATTATTGCGAATATGAATGTACAATAAAGTTTTCAATCGATTGACTATTGGCTTGGAGAGGCGTATGTCTAGTATAATAGCACAGGACCGAAACACATGGCATGACAGCTGACTATATTCAGCAGATGATGGAGAAATGTATTATAAGAAAAAATTTATTTAATGCATAGAGCAAGTAACTTTTGACGCCATAAAAAAATATTTACCACATCACACACATACTACTCCATTTAGCAAAATACACAGTCAGAATATGCACATATACTCAAAAATAGAGAAAGTCTTTAGATTTCACTAATCAAAAATCTGTCAGGGGGAATCGAACCTTCTAGATCTATCTAGATAGATAGATCACGTGGTTAGTGGTTAGTGTCATACACTAACTTCAGGCCAGAGCTCGGCGTTATCCCACCCGTTATGATATTGACGGATGTTACATATACTGGTTGTGTTATGAATTATCACGATGTATTGTTGGGAATCGCTTGACTCTATTCCGCATAAAGCGAGCTGCCGCGCCATCTACATGCACTCTACAGTAAGGTTCAATAATATGTTTTTTTAAAGTAATCGTCCTACTCCCCAGATTGATTTTTGGGGATCTTAGTCTACTTTGACGACCTCGTTGGCGTAAAGGTTACCATGCCGGTCTGCTAATCAGAAGGTTCCGGGTTCGATTCCCGGCCCGGTCAACATCTTTGTGCTTAACTAAATTTGTTGGCTGTGGGTCTGGGTGTTAAATATCTATTTAAATATAATATTTATGTATGTATATGTAGTATATCAGTTGTGTTAGCGACCATAATACGAGCTAGAAATGGTTCAGTATGGGGCTAACCAGCCGTGTGTGAAAGTGTCCTAATATTTATTTATTTATATTTTATTTATTTACTTAACATCATTCTATCCTTCTTAACATCATTCTATCTTAGTATACTTTGACTTACTATTTACTTTATTTACACAACCCATATAGTGTTCTAAATATCATTCTAACCTAGTCTATTTTAACCTATCATTTACTTTATTTACATAAACTTACCAAAGTAGTTTTTATTCTTATTCTATGTTGGGCACTTTTAATATAAACTTGATTATCTAGAAGTGTTATTCTATTGATTACTTATTTCTATTTGTAACCTTACATATTATTTCCGTACAAAATTCTACAAACGTTAGTCTCCTATTTTTATCCTCTATTATTGTACACAAATTGAATTTTGAATTTTGAAAATACTTTATTATCATAAGCTTATTATAATATGTTTGTACAGTGTTAAAAATTACCCTTATTAATATCTATATCTATTGCTATTTCCACATCAAGTTCAATAATATGTATAGCGTCTTCTTCGTATGAGGTAAGTGACCAAGCTCTGGTGTCGAAAGTTTTCAAGCTGACCGAACGCCTCTGACTTGGCTTAACGACTGCTTGTACTAAGACTAACAGCCGGACCTACACGCATCAACTTGCCCTTTAATGTCACGTTAAATTGCTTTTATTCAAACAACAGTCTTGTACATCGAGAGTGTCCGCATCGACCGTTGCTTAACCTCGATGATCGCGCCCGATAGCCTTAATGAGCCGAGCTACAGGCGCTACATGACAATGAGTAAAACAATAGGTTATTATATCTCGGAATGGATTGCTACAAGCGATAACCACACGGCTTAGGGCACAATTATCTTACTTTGTATTTTAATGCCCAATAAATAAGCCATTCATGAAATTAATTGAGATAATCAAATGATACATAAAAAACTAGATTAATTACTTTTAGAATTATTCAAAAAGAGCAAGTAAGTAACATCATGTAAATCTCACATACATTCGCGACCATACCAAAAGTTTTTAGGGTTCCGTACCTAAAAAGTAAAAACGGGACCCTATTACTAAGACTTCCCTGTCTGTCGGTCTCCAGGCTGTATCTCAGAAACCGTAATAGCTAGAAAGCTGAAATTTTCACAAGATATGTAATTCCCGTGCCGTTATAACAACAAATACTAAAAATAAAAGAAATAAAAAGATTTAGGGGGTTCCCCGTACAATTTTGAATTTTTCGTCAACAATCATTAACGGTATCTGTTAGACACTTGAAATTTTGAAGCTATCAAATTAAATTATAAAATTTTAATAAAACAAATATTTCAAGGGGCTCTCATACAACAATGGTACGGAACCCTTCACGCGCGAGCCCAACTCGCATTTGGCCAGTTATTAAAAATAAAGTTGTAAAATTCTTGTTTTTCAAATGCTTGTCACTTAAAATAGATTGCTTCTACTATTGAGTTCGGTGTATATATAGTGACTCCTGTATGTATCGCCGGAACCTACTTCCCGGGAACTGCCCCCGGGGGCGAGATCCACTATATATTGTATTAGTTTTCAGTTCCCCACACTCGGATCACGTTATTAGCTACGTGAACAAATATCTTCCCTCACGCTTCTTGTCTCCTCTCTAAACTAGCTTCCTGAATACAAACTGTACTAAACTAGACTCTTCCTGCTTATGTCTCGTTTTTGGTATTCTATAAAAGGTAATTAAATATTTTTTTCTGTATTGATAATCAAATTTGTTTATTTCCAGAAAATATTACAGAACATAAAAAAAGATATACAATACAATCTTATACTTGTTAATTTAGAATAATGCCTTATTAATGTTATCTTTATATTTTTATATGGGTCGCTACTCCTATACTGAGAGCGCGTGAAGTCTCATGCCGTACTAAGATCCTTAAGTTATACATATTTGAGCAGCTACAGAATACAGGTCAGTTTATTTCATTATCTCAATCATAAAGAGTCATTCCTAATATAATATCGTTCATCTCTGATATCAAAAATTACACTGGATTCAGGTTGTTCATCTCTGAAAAATCTACACTTGTTTTTTCATACATCATCATCATTTTGTTTCTTGCGTGGCTAGATCTGGTGTCAGAGATTTTTAACGCTATTATTTACTTATTCACCGATATTCCTGTCCATAATTACATACAGAGATTTTAGGATATATAGATACCCTTTTATTGCAACTCAAAAAAAGGACAATACCAGAACAGGGAAAACCTTATTACTAATGCTACAAATGGCGAATTCATCATTAAAAGCTATCTCTTCCAGGCAACCGATCGGACGATAGGGCAGAGTGGTTAAAACTTAGCGTATCTTTTTTTATCGGCGTACGAAGTACAAGTTATTATTCTGTGACGGCGGTTACTATTTAACACCGGTCATCGCACATACAAGGAACCTAAAAGTCCAAATATAGGCGGATAATGAACAAATATAAAAAATATAGGCGTCTTTAGAACGCACTCACTTGTATCAGCTCTAAAACTACATACACTTTCCATATTTGACGTGATTTTAGTTGTTTTGACTATGGTTCAGAACGTGCCATCTCTTTCTGGCCACTTAAGATGAAAAAATACGGGGCAACTTAAACTTTAGTTAAGTCGTGTGTACGGCAGAATCGCCACCAATGTCACTTTAAAATGTAGTGTGTCCTTACTGGCAGTATGTAGTGCAGGCTGGCTGATGCAGACAATACTGTTTGTTCAGTTGTGGAGCACAATGCGAGCTGCGAGCGGAGCTTGCTGCTTCTCCACACACTTCTCATTACACACCATACACTGAATATACTATTTATTAACAAGTTTACAACAACAAGGTTACAACATTGTTCCCATGTAATCGGTATTAGAGAGCTTCGCACGGGCCGTGTCGCGCGGCGTAATAGTCTAAGAGCCAGCGACGCTCTGACTTTCGTCATAGTATAAAAGCTGAAAATTCTTCTACATGCCCCTATACAGGTATAAGCAAACCCAGTCTATACAACCTGATCTTTATACTATGACGAAAGTCAGGGCGTCGCTGGCTCTCACTCTATAACGTGTCGCGTGACAAGACGCGCAACATTGCAGTGTGGAAATAATGACGCGCCGCGATAAAAAAGGACTCGCTGCGTGAGTTACCAAGATTTAGTTTTGAAAATAATAAACAAGCGTCCAATACTTGGTGGAGTAAATCTTGGATTTTAAATTTATCAAACTACATATATTCTCTAGTGAAGCCCTTTCCTTTGATACCCATATAGGGGCAGCTGTGAAAGAAATTTGTCACCCGTCATTTTGACCCTCAACTAAAACACATTTCGGAAAAACTAATCATAATCGGTTCATCCGTTTGGTAGCTACGATGCCGCAGAGACAGACAAACACACACACACACACACACACACATAGACCCATACAATTTTTAACAACCATCATCTTTGCATTGAGGTTCAAAAAATCAGTAGTAATAAGTAATCAGGTAGTACGTATGCGTGACTAAATCGAGAGGCTTTAGTTCATGATGCGTCTATAAATCTCCTTCAAGCATGTCAGGCTTTATATCATAGCATTTTCTACGTGTAAAATGACATGCTGGTTCCTCACTTATAACTCTATGTATAACATAACTATAGGTCTAAAACCTCATCAACATCAGTATCTACTTGTTTAAAATTGTAATTGTACCTTTATGTATAAATCGATCCAATAAAAAAACACTAGAAAGTTCGCTTCTCATTTGTTTACGCAAGCGAGACTACGTGATTTTTTAAATGTTTTCTTTATTAACTCGAGCTATACGTACATATTTATACACTATACTGTAAAAACTAAAACATTTATAGTGTCAGCTATTACTTTATCGCCTTTTATACGAGAGTAGTCTAGCCGGCACATTGCTCGCCTGACTAACTGACACAGATGTGAACCGCAAAGAGACCCATCACTATAAATACCAATGGATATTCCAACTCAATATTCATAGAATGAAATTGAAACACTCAGGTTGTTTTGCTATTATACTCACTGGCAGCACGAATAAAATATTTATAAGAACGTGGAACACTTTGTCGTAGAGTTTATAAAGAGTACACGTCTGGGACAAAGTGGGCTGTCAATACTTCCTGGGAAAAATCACGGAAACTTGACAAATCCCCAACACGAGAGGCAATTATGACGCTATACAGACATACGGCAGTAGATCAAGTCGAGTCTTCTTCGTTTTCGTATGAGCTGAGTGGCAAAGTTCTGGGGTAGAGAGGTTTAAAGCCACTCAAATGCCTCTCTCTGTGTTACAATCAAGAGTACAAGCAATCTAACGATTGATACTCGCAACTGTCGGTACCTACAAATTAACATGCCACCCGAACTACGGTAGCGCCCAATCTAGTCATTTTGTATAATAACTTTACAAATTACCTGTCTGAGTGAATGTTTTACTAAACATATACTTATAAATTGATTGAGAGTTAAATTATAATATAATGTTAGTTTAATAATTTGCACTGTACCTACGCAAACCTAGCATCAAAAAATCACGTGAAAAATGATATTGACAGTTATTTACCCGAGCAATACAAACAGTACAGAGCAGTGACCGACATTACGAAGCATATTAATCATACAGGCTCAGTGAGCGCTCGGCTGTCACCACCGCCGCACGCATATCGTACCAGTCCGAGTCCGTCTCGCTTTACTGCGCAACAATTAGTGTTGGGCTGAGGTGTTATCGATACTTTATCGATAAGTCCGCCTTAGCCCAACATGGATAGATATATAACACGAAGTCAAGGCCCAACTTCCAGTCCATCTGTGAGCAAAAGAAAAAAAGGCGGAGACCAGTCGTCTCCAGATGAGTGGCGGGAAGCCAAGAAGTTTGTATCCCACCGAAAGGATGACCCACAACTCAAGAATACTCACGTTGAAAACAGATTTCAAGGATTACCTGTTGAAGATGATGAAGCTCCTCTAGAGACCTACAAAGAAGCAAGCCGAAAGAGAGTGGGGAATGCTCCACCAATTATCATCGAGCTGCCAAATGACACAACAATGCAGGCCGTACGGGAACTCACCTTAAAATACAGCAAGGACTTCCACTTACAGTATAAAAGCAAGAAGCTTGTGAGAGTGCAATGTTACTCTGCTAAAGACCACCAATTGCTGAAAGACGGTTTGAAGAAAGAAAACGTACCATTCCACACATTCACTCGAAAAGACGAAAGACGTCCCAAAGCAGTTATTAAAGGGTTGCCCAAATTCCTGCAAGAAAACATTGCAAGTGAACTAGAAGGCCTCGGCTTTAAGGGCGCTACTCCAACAGAGATGAAAACGTTGAACACTATGGCCTGCCCCCCATTGCTGGTACAATTACCTAGTGGTACCAACATGGCGAGATTTAAACAAATAAGATATCTCTCAAACTGTGTTGTAAGCATAGAAAAATACAAGCCTAGCAAAAAGTCTGGAACTCAATGTTACCGATGCCAGGGTTTTGGTCATGCGGCGAGCAACTGTAACCGGCCAGCACGTTGCTTGAAATGTGCTGAACAACATCCAACCTGGGAGTGCTCCAAGAAAGACAAGACTGAGCCGGCACGATGCTGCAATTGCCAAAAGGAACACCCAGCCAATTATTCTCAGTGCGCTGAACGCCTGAAATATTTAGAACGTATCGAGTCAAAAAGAGAAACTCTTCGCAAAGGCATCATCAAGAACGCTTTATCTAATGAAACACCTGCCAGTCAAAATACATGGGCTAAAGTAGTGGGTTTTGGTAGAACGATTCCTCAAAACTCTAGAGACAAGATACACCCAACTAGGTCTGATCCAGCAGTGACGCAGATGACACCAGCCGCGGTACACCAATCCGCGTATGAACCTCCACCTGGAAGACGTCAAGAAAAGCTAGCCACCACTCCAGGAGCTGCTTATGGTAAAACCGCACAAGATTTTGATACTGCCGAGATGTTGGATATACTTACCACATTGCAGTCTATCAAGCAAGAATATCTGAAATGTACTAGCTTCATGGAAAAAGTTATTCTTATACTAACCCATCTTGGTCACTATGTATAACTCTAATGAATTGCGTGTATTGTATTGGAACGCCGACGGTGTTCACAGCAAGCAGCGAGAACTCATGGATCTAGCGGTAAGCAAGTTAAAAGTAGACATTATAGCACTCTGCGAAACAATCTTAAACAAAAATCTTGTTTTAAACATCCCTGGCTATATGTGTTATCGCGCGGACAAGCATTGTGATAGGTCCGGACGGGGTGTGGCTATACTTATTCGATCCGACTTACCCCATAGTCTTATCCCTACCTTGCAAACTCAAAATCTTGAGAATATAGGTATCAAGTTAAATGGTTGCATCAATATTTTCTCAATTTACCAGTCCCCGAACCAAAACTTCACAACCAATGACATTGAGCTTCTTATGTCGTCAAATACTAAAGTCCTCGCCATGGGTGACCTAAATTCTAAACATCCCTCGTGGTCTCCCGGAGCGCCAAATGTGCGTGGTAATAGCTTATACAACCACATGTTATCTAGCGACTACCTTGTCCACGCTCCGCAAGACTGCACATTAGTTCACTATAATGATAAATACAAACCATCCATACCTGATTTGCTGTTGACAAACAATGTTTACTCCGTAAATACCATAAAAACGATTCCGGCTTTGTCGTCTAATCACTACCCTGTGTTTGTCAAAATAGATATTAAAATCCAGCGTAACCGAATCAGTAACTTTGATTATTCTAAGGCTGACTGGTGTAAGATGCGTGCTTACCTCAACGATCACGTTACCTTATCACCTCATACGTACAGTACTAAAGAGGAAATAGACAAAGAAATACACATATTCCAAAATATAATTCTGAAATGTAGAGCTCAATGTGTACCCATGAGAACTATAACTCCATGGAATCACACCTTTCTACCAAGACGTATAAAAAGGCTTATTCGAATTAAAAATCGTTTACGTAGATATTTTCTGGTAGAATCTGACCCCTATATACGTAAATATTTACTTAACCACATTAGAAATTTAAAACTTAAAATTAAATTAGCTATAATAACTCACAATGATGTTGAATGGAACCATAAGCTAGAAAGGGTCGACAATCCCAGCTCAGATATTTGGCGACTAACCAAAAGCCTTCGTTCTACCTCCAAGACTATACCGGCGCTACGGCTTAATAGCGGCTGCCTGACTGCTAGTCCACAAGAACAATGTGATGCGCTAGCCGAGGGATTCTTAAGTAACATGAAGTTAACTCTCGATTGGCCTAGTGAGTTAACCCATAAGATAAATAACTCATTATCCATACTAGATACTCAGTTGCCAGCCGACAGGTCTTTACTTGTCCGTCCAGCGGAGGTCCAAAAATGCATCAGATCTTTAAAGTCCCGTAAAGCCCCTGGCTTGGATCAGATACCAAATATCATTATAAAAAATTTACCCCAAAAATGCATAGTCTTACTTACTAAAATCTTTAATTCTTGCTTTATGTGTCACTATTTTCCCAGGATATGGAAAACCGCTAAAGTCATAGCCATACATAAACCAGGCAAGGATCCTTCCGATCCGATTTCTTATCGACCTATTAGTCTTCTTCCAAGTATTGCAAAATTATTTGAAAAGATTATCTTTAACAGACTTAAACATGCATCCTACAATCTCTTGATCAATGAACAGTTTGGGTTCCGACAGGGGCACTCAACGGTACAGCAGCTTGTGAGAGTGGCTGAGGCGGCATCGGTAGGCCTTAACTTGAAACAATCTACTGGGATGTTCTTGTTAGATATCGAAAAGGCCTTCGATACCGTCTGGCACCGAGCACTCTTACATAAGCTGTTGGCGATAGGGGTGCCACCCTCACTCACCAAATTGATTGAGTCATACCTGATTGATCGAAGCTTCCTAGTACAAATTGAAAATTATTCTTCCTCTCCCACACCCATACCAGCTGGCGTTCCTCAGGGATCAATTTTAGGGCCTTATCTGTTTTTACTTTACATCAACGATATACCAATCCAGGTCCGTACCAGCCTTGCGTGTTTTGCAGACGATACAGCCTGCTACACTACCTCTGCTGACATGGACTTGATTATTAGCCGACTGCAACTGTCTATCGATCTACTCTGCGAATACTTCACAAGATGGAAGTTAAAAATAAATTCCTCCAAAACTGAGACCATCATGTTTACTCGCAAACGTAAATTACCAACACGGCAATTAGTAATTGGTGGCTTTAAAATTCCCTGGAGCCGCTGTGTTAAATATCTGGGTATAGTCCTTGACGCAAAGTTAAACTGGACGGAAAATACTTCCAAACTCCTTGTTAAGGGTTCTAAAGCTTTCAATGCTCTTTCTCCGGTTTTAAATCGTAAATCGAACCTTAGTAGTAGTACGAAATTACGGGTGTACAGCACCCTGGTACGGCCTATCATAACCTATGCTTGTCCCGTGTGGAGTAGCACATGCCGCACTAATTTAAATAAACTGCAGACTATCCAAAACAAAGCACTAAAAATAGCATTCAACACTCCGTTTCGAACAAACCTAACTAAATTACACTTACAATTAAATTACCCAAGAATTGATGTATATATTTACAAACTAGCTGAGAGATTCTACTTAGTTAAAAATCGCACTTGCAAAAATAAACTCATTCAAAATCTATGTTTATCAAGAAAGAAAAATCTTAGCTTTATCGACACTTATAAAAGGTACAAGTTACCCCATCACTATGTTTTGCAGTAAGAACAATGAATCTTGCAAGTCACTGTCGCCCCACTCGCGCGCCAGCGGTCGGCCTGTGCGGGCGCGCGCGCCGCTCCCGCCCGTATTACCGCGGGTATCGCGCGGCACGGCGCGCGCGCCCCGCGGTTGTCTCTGGCGCGTGAGTGCGAGCGTCACTACCTACCTGACGGTTCTCGCTGCTGGCTGTGGACTTCGCCCGCACCGACGCTTAGCTCCTAAAATGTTTTATTTACCGCCTCCAGGCCGATTATGTTACTACTCTTCAGTCAGTAAATGCACTGTTACTGCTAAAGCGTGCATAAGATAATTTAGATGTCGAGTAAATGGCTCATGATCAATTCCTATTATATACTATACATTACAATTTATAAACTTTAAAAGAGGTTTTTAAGTAACCTCGCGAAGTGCATATTTTTTATAAAATCATTGTTTAAATTGCTAGGTTAATATTATTGTAAGTACACTAGCTAATTTAATGTACACTTTTTCAATGAGAAATAAAGAAATTTGGAAACTGAAACTGAATCATACAGGCATCATACAAGCTTTAAAATGTTTAATGAATACAAAGTATCCATACCGAACACAATTTATAGACATTACCTTCATTGATACAAAAAAATTGGTCTTTAAATTTTCGAAGAAATATTTTAATATTATTAATTATTTATATTGATTTAAGATACATCATTTTCGTAGCCTTTATCTTTCAAGTTAAAAGTGCGATCATAATCAAAATCAAATCATTTATTAACCTTACTTTTGTCACACACGGCACGTCATTTACAAAAAACATTTTACTATCATTATATATATTTTTTAAGAACTAAATCACAAGAATTAAGATTAATAATGAAACTACACAATAAAAATAAAATTAATATGAAAAATCTATTTTATCTCGAATGTAATTTATATAAAATATCAAGTTTTTGTTTATTATTAATCTTGTCATGTAAGATATGAACGAAACATTAGAAAACATTATCTTCTTATATATAAAATTTCCGTGTCACAGTGTTTGTTACCGTACTCCTCCGAAACGGCTTGACCGATTTTTACCAAATTTTATATGCGTATTCAGTAGGTCTGAGAATCGGCTACTGCATATTTAGTTTTTTTTTTTGATTGAGGCAAAACTACGTTTGACGGGTCAGCTAGTAGTATGTATAAATGTACGTCCATACTGTCCGTAGCGCGCTGTAGCAGGTTACCCGGTGCGGCGCTGAAGGTGGCAAAATTGAAAATGAATGAGCCAAGAAATGAGATTACGCGAAAAATTATCCAAGTGAAAATATATCCACCGCCGGAGATAGGGAGATAAATAAAGCTCCGCCCGAAATAGCCGCGGTAATGAACTAGAAGGAGTCTGCGATCAATCGCTGACGGCGATAAGACTGCCCCGACGGTGTGTTGATGCTGCCATCTTCACAAATACTTATCAGTTGCTCTACTTTCAATGTTCGTAGAAGATGGAAATGTCTAAATGCAATAATATCCCTTATATAGGTATCAGACTTGATTCTAAGTAGTTAGTTTTAGTAAATTTTTTTATTAGTTAAATATTTAATACTAGCAGATCGTCCTGTCTTCGCACGGGCTACAAAATAATCCAAGTTGTGAAGAGAAACAAAACATAGCCTTTGTTACTCAGGGATAATGTAGTTTTTCAACGGTGAAAGAATTTTTCCAATCGGTCCAGTAGTTTTGGAGCCTATTTGAGTCAAACAAACAAACAAAAAATCTAACTTTTTTCTCCTTATATATTGGTGTAAATATAGATATAGAAAATACTTACCATAAAACAACAGCATTTCTCTCATACAATAAATTCGATTTATTTGCATTTTTTTTTTACTTTTAGCGATCTGACGCGATCTTCTAAGCCAAGCTACGGTCGATACGGACAATCTTTGTATGGGTGAACATACAAAAGACCCACTGAAAATGTGGCATTTCCATGATGGCAATGTTAGTACAAGTAGTAGAAACCTCTCCACACCGGAGTCTGGCCAGGCTGCGAAGCCGTGGAAGACAAAGAACGAGAATAAGTAAATAGTAAATAAGTAATAGTAAAGGTATATAATGGATGCGAGCGCCGAGTGGCTCCTGCCGGGAAACCATTTACTGCTCCTCGGGGAAATATGAAAAAATACGACGCCGCTATCTCTACCTGCCGACACGTACAGTACAGTACGGTACAGTACAGTACAGGTGCCGCAATGCAGTCCCCTAGCCGGTGTGGGGACAAAATAACATATTTTGAAAATTCTTATAAAATCCTGCGATAATGATAGGGTCGGATTTTTCAGGTACTTTGATCCAGTGTTATAAATCGTTAGAGTTACAAAGCACGTTTTATTTTTGTAGTCATTTTATAATTTAATAATATTGTGCTTCTGAAAGTAATAAAGAAATTAAAATAAATATCACTTTTTATAGTAAGCGATTGAAAATAAGTAGTTTAGGTGATTGAAAGTATCGTGTATTGATTGTTGATTTTATCTAAATTAATTTTGTGAAATGTCTACTGGCGCGGGTCCGGGGTTACGCTTAACTCGGTACAATAAAGCCTTAACGTGTTTGGATTTATTTCAGTGTATCTTATTTCAGCAATTGGTGCGGCTTGATTTAGTAACAAACACACACGAAGAAATGGTTGTCATAGTTCAGTGTGATGGGATAGATTGAACCTACCAATATACATACATATATCATTCATATACCATATTACGATCAGGGGTACAGCGAAGAGACATCGATTTACTGTCGAAGTTTCAAAGATTCGCACAAAGCGTTTTGCTTCGACCTTCATTGTGAGAACTGTGAAGCTCTGGAACTCTCTTCCTGAGTCTCTTTTTCCCGAGAAGTACAATTTGGGGGTCTTCAAACCTAGAGTAAATAGGTTCCTTCTAGGCAAGCGTGTTACATCTTAGACCACAGTTAAGTTTATTTAAACTAATTGTACAACATGAACACTCTGAAACCGCAATAAATTATTTGACTTTGACTTAAGCTTAACGTAAGACTATTCATCAATAAAAAAAAATGGTTGCCTGTAAAGTCGGTTTTACGGGCGAAGATTTTACGTGACAACGTCATACCGGCAGACCGATCATAGTTGAGTGGGAGAGAGACGCAAGGCATTCGGCGGGCCTCTCTCTCGTTCGGTGACTCATCGTAACGTTACCGGGCGTTACACTTTTTCATAAGTGACTCCCAGCCGCAACCTAATTTAAGACGTTGTCACGTCAAAAAAATCTATACCTACACCGATCTTTCCCAATACAAGTCCCAGTAACACGTACTAAGCGAGCCGCCGCTGTTCTCGAACAGAGACAATATAGAGTGAAGGCGCGCCCATCTCCCCACTCGTAAACCATTTATATCGCCGCCAGCCACTGATCATATACCACTTGATGGCCGATGTAAGCAATGTCTTATATTAGCGCTGTTCGCCTCTGCGGTCGCGAAAGGATGCTAGTAAAGGACAGAGATATCTAAGAGTCCTTGCGGTAGAGCAGGACGGACTAAAAAGTCCAACGAGATATCGGTGTTTTAATTTTCGCTTGTTTGCCATAATTATTGTAATTTTAATTAAGTATTTTACGGATGAGTGAAAAAGTAATCTTACCAGTCAAGGAATTCAAGTTTTCAGACAGATTGATTCTATTAATTTAGGCATTAAATAAGTGCGTAGCAAACTGCGCGAGAAGAGTTAAAGATACTTCTCGTTCATCGTATGAGCTAAGTGGCCAAGCTCTGGTGTGGAAAGATTTCAACCCGCCAAAGGCCTCTTGGCTTAACGACTTCTTATACTAAGACTAACAGCCGGGGCTTAGAATTAAACGTATGATCCGACCCACGGCAGCGCCAGATGAAAATGTCAGTTAGTGATGAACCACACATTTGTTTCGGAGGAGGGTTAGGTTAAGGCTACAGCACAGTCAAGTGTAATATTATGTGTGCTGGCTGTGGTTGTGATTACTACGTGATAGTATGTGAGGCGGCGATGGAAGCGAGAATGAACATCATCAGGACGTCACACTGCTCGGAATGGATATTTACAGTGTAGTGTTTGACCTCGCTCGCCCTACTGAAGTGATCTGACGCGATCATCCAAGTTTAGCAACGGTATAGGTAACCATTCAAAAGACTGACATTCATAAATGGCATTTACATCTGAACGCTACCGTGGTCCAGATAACATGTTAGTCTTAGTACAGGCAATCGTTTAGCCAAGTTACAGACCCAAGAAAACTCTCCACACCAGAGCATGACCACTAAGCCCATACGAAAAATACAAATTTGAAATAATCCTCATATCAGTAGGTTCCTAAAAGTATTTCAATATTGTGTTATTTGAATACCAAAACTATATAAGAACGTTAAAAATTGTATATCTCAACATCATTTCTTAAAATGATAGTTCATCATTTACCAGGAAATAGCGCCGCTATAATAATAACTTCCGGAAATACATAATTGGTCCCCTATTTGTGAAAGCCGGGAGCTTTCCACAAATACTAAACCGGTTTGACTCGGTGACTTCTAGGAATCTAAAGGATTTTGAAGAGATTCGTAGTTTCGTACAAGATGGCTAAAATATTTTCTCCGATATATTTTCATCTCTTTTTCTTGGTCCTTAAGAGACTCAAGACTTTCAGGATAATATGGTGTATTGTTAATACTTGACATAGCTATCTGTATTCGCAATATAATTTAGCGAATAATTACCATGTGTGGACGTTAATTTGATATTGTATGCGTCTTATTCGCCTATTAATATGACAAATATCATATGTTACATTGTATGTATTGCTCTATTAGATTTTTTGATGAGATGATTCGCCAAATTCTGCAAACACCGAAAAATTGCCTGCTTAAATATTTACTTGAAATATTTCCGCCAACCCGCACTTGACCAGCGTGGTGGATTATGGCCTTTATCTCTCTCCTAGTGAGAGAAGGATAGATAGATAGATAGATAGATAAAATCTTTATTTCCCACTAATTACATTAAATTATAGATAGAAAAAACTTATAACTAGTGTCGAAAATGGCGGCCTTATCGCTAAAAGCGATCTCTTCCAGGCAACCAGAGGAAGGACAGTGATATAAAAACGAGAGAGGGGAGTACAAAAAGTATAAAAAAAAAAATATAGAAAAGAAAGCCCCGGGTCTCAGCAGTGGGAGCGTATAGTGGGCTGCTAGTGCTTTGTGTGTGTTTGTGTTGAAATATAAATATGTTTAATGTGTAAGGTTCCTTAGCACTAGAAGTAATCCCTATAGTTTCGTCTTGTCAGTCCGTTTGTCAGTGTATCCGTCCGTACCATGCTCACTTTTACAATTATTACTGAAGAATCCTATCGTATTTATCTCAACAGTTCCTTGTTTGTTTCAGATTGTATTCTCCACACTCATTGGAGCTTGGAGATAATAAAGGTAAGCAGACCTGCGTCATGTCGCTCTCAATTATATTCTTTTCAAAATCATTTTGTCATCTTTACCTTTGTTGTTCGGTTTGTTTTGTAATCTTCTCGAGAGTTGAAAGGCGTGTTCTAAAAATACCTTAAAATAACAATATACATAGCCTCGAAGCGAAATCAAACACAACCCAATCTGTCATTTCTAAATGACAGCCAGCGGAGTGGAAGCGGGGGAAGTCCGGTGTATAAATAACTCCAAGTTAATAAAGAACACGTTTGTAAGTTTGTATCTTCCTACGCCTTCTTGGCGTAATGGTTACCATGCCGGACTGCCAACCAGAAGATTCCCGGCTCGATTCCCAGCTAACATCTTTGTGATGAGCTAAATTTGTTGGCTGTTGGTCTGGGTGTTAAATATGTTTATTTTATAGTTTATGTATCGATGTTATGTATATGTAGTATATCAGTTGTGTTAGCTACCATAACAATAACTAGAAATGGTTTAGTATGGGGCTAACCAGCCGTGTGTCCCAATAAAAAAACTACCATATGTAACTATAGAAAAATATAGAATATCCTTTTATTTAACCTCTAAATTGTAATAATTAGGATACGTTATGACGAATAAATGATATTCTATTCTATACTTATACAATAACTTTAACAGCTATTATCCCTATTAAATGCCATCGTAAAACTATTGAAAGATTTGAATTGTGTCAAAATTCCTAAAATAGCTCCTCACTATATTCCTGCGATTGTTGAAGTCAATAAAGAAGCGCTCAAATGTCAAACTCCGACTTGAGAGTTATATCACAAATACAATCTCGGGTGCATTTTTCTCAAAATATTCCCGAAGTAGATAGAATGCTGCGCGAGGTAAAACTTTCCCGACACGGAACGAGATTCGGAAGTTAGCCTCACTACTCCGCTTGACTAGTTTGACAGTCTTCTCCGTATTGTTACGGTGCTGTGGTGATGTACATACATACATACATGCTTACACTTCATTATACATAGTATGGTGGTAGGACGGTAAAAACTGGAGGGACGGTAGGGAGGCCTTTGCCCTACAGTGGGCTGATTTATAGGCTTAGATAGATAGATAGATAGATGGTGGTAGGGCATTTCCTACCTACAGTTGATAAAGCATCTATCAGCATGTTAGATTCACATCGTGAAGTAAGTTTACGCTTGTTAGTTTTGTTTTAATTTTTTTTTAATATATTTTTAAGTTAGTTATAGTAAATTTACTGTTTTGTGAATTTTCAATAATAATAAAAAAAACTGTTCCGGCAGCCGCCTTGTGAGTCAGTTCTTCCAGACTACGCATGCTTCACTTAAGGCCAAAATGTCATTGACTCGAATATTTACGCGTCCGGTCAAATGCCTAGATATTCTTCACGTCCATTCAGATAGACTTCACATCCAGAACTGCTAGAAAAGGCTCGTCCTTACTTGGCGATTACCGGTCCCGGGTGTTACAGTGACATAGTATTGTATATGAGGGTATTCTCACTTGTCGGAAACTGATTTGCTATAAGTCTTTGGATAAACCGATTAAAATGATTACGCTCTAAAACCGCGCCAATTGACGTCAGACACCAGTCTTCTTCTTCATCGTATGAGCTAAGTGGCCAAGATCTGGTGTCGAGAGTTTTCAAGCCTCCCGAAGGCCTCTGACTTAACTTAACGACGACTGCTTGTACTAAGACTAACAGCCGGGACCTACAATTTAACGTGTCATCCGACCCACGGACCAGTTAGCAGTGGTTTATATTTTAGTTTAAAAGATTTAAACTATAGTACGTTGTGAGTAAACAGTCGGCAGCAGGTGTTGTGGCGACCTTGGTCTCTCGCCGGCAAATAATGATTAAAGCCAAGAAATCGATTTGAATAAATTAAAACCGATTTATGGATGATAATTGTCTTCGTTTTACACAAACATAGGCCTCGTGTTAGGAGGCTACCTACCTCTTACAACGGACGATTTTGGATAAGATACTGCGCGATATACCTGCTTGAATAAAAATATGTATATTTGTGAATTACATGTTATTTTATGTTAAGTTATTATTAATTTGTAGATTTTAATTTTTTTCTTTTATCTTATTTTGATTGTATAGACATTGTAGTTAAATTGGTAAATTAAGTTTTTAGTTATTATGCATGTTTTTGTTGCTTAAAATAAAGTATTTGATTTGATTAATGTACTCTATCTAAAGAGTGTTTACTTATTCTTCTTCATATGAGCTAAGTGGTCAAGTTCTGGTGTCGAGAGTTTTGAAGGCGCACCCTCTGCCAAGTCAAAGTGTGTACTAGAGAGGTTAGTAAAACGATGGAAGAAATATTTTTAATATTTAGTGTACTTCCGCTGTCATATAAAGTTATTTTGAGTGTAATCATCGCATTATTGCGAGTGCAGGGCTCATGCACGAAAGGTTTGTACCAATCTACAAAAACGGAAAATTCATGATATACATAGATCAAATTTTATAAAGAAGTGAATATTTTATATAAACGATTTTGTAATCCACAGCGGGCTAGATGGCAGACGTTCAGGCAATCAAATAACTATGAAACACTTCACAAACCACAAATGTCTCCGCGCGCCACCTGGCGACGCCCGGGGCCTCGCTACTACACTCGCCAGATACAACATGTTATTTATTCAAGGAAACATAAAAACTCACACAAATGATGACATAAACTGTGACGGCGCTGACATGCTCCCATCTCTACCAGAAAACACATCCTACTGCAACTCATAATTAGGTCACATTCACACACGGCTGGTTAACCCCATACTGAACCATTTCTAGCTCGTATTATGGTTGCTAACACAACTGATATACTACATATACATACATATATATTATATATAGATACATATTTAACACCCAGAGCCACAGCCAACAAATTTAGTTAAGCACAAAGATGTTGACCGGGCCGGGAATCGAACCCGGAACCTTCTGATTAGCAGACCGGCATGGTAACCTTTAAGCAACGAGGTCGTCATAATCTTCGCATATTATGCGGAGAGGTAATACATACGATTACTAAAAATAGATTTACAACTAGCTGCGCTCCTCGGTTTTACTCGTGTTAATCCGGGACAAAAAGAAATTAATCCAGGAAAAAAAGTAGCCTACGTGATAATCCAAGGTCTAACCTATCTACGATATAAATCTCATCAAAATCGGTTTGAGCGTGAAGAAGTAACAAACATACACAATTTCACCCACAAACTTTAGCATTTATACTATTAGTAGGATAAAAGAAACAACGAGTATTTTAACAGATCCGGATAATGAATTTAAAAAAAAATTAACGTGATTAAGCCATCATCAGCCGCGTCAGCAAGTAACTTAGTACTTTACATTTTTTTTATTAACATTTATTAAAATATAGCAAGTTCCGCGGGTTTTCCTGCATTTATCCGTGATAGCACTAAAGCCTAGTCTAAGCTTTCTCTCTTCTAAGTTCGATCATATTCAGTTGAGCTGTTAATGCATCGTAACTAGATACTAATACATCAACACAAACTCATTTATTACAAGCTTTTAATAAATTGTCATTATATAATATGAGTTTATTCATATCAAATCTTGCAAGTTAAAATAGTCCCACTCTCCGTCATCCAATTGCATTTACGAGTAATATTGGCAAACTTTGGTACCTTTAGTGACAACACATTAATGGCACCACGGCACTGTTCTAATGAAGCCATGACACGACCAAAGGTTTTCTGAACTAACCAAGTAAACCATTCGTAAATGTCCTGGTGCGTATCTCCAGACGCTGTCTCCAGGGTCTGATGATGGAGGCGTGAGGTCAGAGGCTGTCTAAACTAAACAAGATAAACCCGTTGCGTTTGACCTTTTCTAAAAGGGTTTTATGTAACTGCCAGTGGTCATTTGCATATCTATAAAAGCGAGTTTTTTATATTCTTTAGTCAAAAACTGATCATACTAGTAGGCGTAGAATGATTCATATTGTTGTATGTGTTACTAAGTCACTGAGTTACTTCGAGTCCTTTATTAACAGTAAACATTGTTAAACAATACCACGGTTGGCGGTAACTAGCGACTAACTTGTTAACTTTCCTAATGATTTACTCCTAAACAACTAGATATCTAGACAGACTACTAATGAAATAACTAGATATCTAGACAGACTGCTTAGTCTGTCTAGTTCTTCATTTATCTAGTTATTCATTTATTACCTGATTGATTGATTGATTACCTGTGTACACGAATTACACGAGTGATAAATAAGTAACTAAAATTTATAGTATTCATTAAAACGCTTGCAGTATTTTTTTTCTCAAAGGGCGCTTAACCACAGTAGTTAGCAAGACTCCGGCCTAAATTGGAGCAAGCCCAGTCTAAAAAAGGATAGGAAAGAGTAAAAAGGCTTGTACCCACTTCCTAGCAGTCGGGAGCTGTCCCATGGCTGTGACACATCGACCCTTATTTACTTGCACCCCGTACACTATCACGACAGTAACTCAGTCGAGCGCACACTCATACAATATGAACGACTCCTTGAAGTGACGTGATCAATATTGTAATCCAGCGCTCTAAATTGATTTTACAATTTGAATGCTCGCTATCATAATGAGGCTTTTAAAGATTTTATTAATAGCATTAAGATATTATACGTTTCTCAACTATAAAAATACACCAAAGAAACAAACATTCTTAACTGTTACCAATTTATAATTCAGTTTTTTTTTCAAAATTATCTGTTGAGTTTTCTTTTGTAAGCCATTAAACAAAGCCGGAGTTAAATAATGTCATGCATTATTATGCCCATAAGGCATTGAAAGTATTTACTAGGGATGAGCAACCATTTTGTCGTGTTCCATCATTTAAATAATCTACTATTCTATAGTAACATTTTACATTGAGTACATTTTTTAGTTTTGTCTGGTAAGTTATAAAATTATTGGATTAAATTTATCTACTACTACTTATATCATATTTTATAGCCACCTGAAAATAACAACTGAATAAAACCGCCATGAACCAAGCAAGAAGAGATAGTGTCCATACTGTGCTATCTGTATGTAGTTTGGAAGAAGTGTCAATTTCCGTGACATACGTGCGAGTCTGTATGTGAACCCTTCTCAAGTGTGTTTATGATATTGATACAGTATCGCGGAAATATGTATTATGTGTTTATACGACGCGGAGCATCGCCTTTATTTATGCTCGCGATCCTTTCTCAATATATACACAGCTTTTTACGGGACGCAAATCTTTTTATGTTCCCTTCTAGATTTAGTAGTTAAATAAAGATTGATATTTGGTTCTGCGGTAGAGAAACTTTACAGGAAAGTCAGTACATAATGGTTTAGTTAGAACTATGTTTACCCATATCACATGCCCCGAAACATAATAATCATTCAAAAGAATATTGTTAGTTTAATAAAATAAATTGTTAAGCTCATTTTTAGTGTCACCAAAAATGTCAATGTCAGATGACATGGAGGGAAACCTCTGTGTGTCAGGAGACAGTTGGATCGCCGAGGTCGGACGGTCAGCTGGAATCTCGTAATAATCTAATTTCCGTACAGTTGTAGGCGCGTGGTGAGTGTCACAGACAATGCTCTTACTTTATCTTCGCTTCTTCTTAAAATGACTGGCTAATACATTTATTTGAAAAAGGCTCCGTGCATAATTTTTTTTATTTCTTTTTTTATCTCATAGGCCATTTATATGCATTAAAATATCCATAATATATCGTAGTGCCTGTAGCTCGGCTTACTAAGGTGATCTGAAACGATCCTTGAAGCTAAGCAACGGTCTATGCGGACAGTGTTTGAATGGGTGACCATGCACATGACTGTCGTTTTTCAAGTGGCATTTTCATCTGAGATGACACGTTATAGGTATTATTGTAGGTCCCGGCTGTTAGTTTTAGTACAAACAGTCGTTAAGCCAAGTCAGAAGCCTTTGGGCGGCTCGAAACCTCTCGACACCAGAGCTTAGCCACTTAACTCATACGTAGAAGAAGAAGACTGTATAGATATACAGTCTTCTTCTTCTACACAAATGTATACACTACTAAGCTAAGTAATAGCCCCAATGACCGCGTGTCCCTGAGCGCCTACTAACTACCGCTTATTCTGCGACAATAAATCTCTAATTCACATTGTTCGCTACACCGCGTGCTCTCACTAGGAATATAGCCTCTATTACCGAGCACTAGAGTCCACACCGCTCGACAAGACGAGGCACTATGAAGATACAAAGTAGTGTGATTGTTTGAGAGAATTATGTCCGCTCATGATTTGTTGTCGGTTTGGTTTCGTCAAGTCACAGTGACTATTGTTAGCGGCTTGACGCGCGACTAGCTTACCGTTCTCAGGTTTACAAGTGTTTCTATGTAAAGGTGTTAAAACGTATTTATTAGTTATGTAGCAGTTTCCTGAAAGGTATCATCTTTCTTCTAAAGTATGTAAAGTTCTGTCTTTAATATTAAAGTAAATCGGTATCTTCTAGGTAAGCGTGTCACATTGTAGACTATACAATAGTCATATTGGTGGCGATTCAGCGGCACACACGACTAAACTAAATTCAAAGAAGCCCCGTCTCTTTTCATCTTAGGTGGCAAGAAAGAGACCCCACTTTCTAAACCACAGACAAAACCACTAAAATTACGTCAAATATGGAAAGTGTATGTAGTTTTAGAGCTGATACAGTTGGGTGTGTTCTAAAATCGTCTACATTTCCCATATTTGAAGTGATTTTAGTTGTTATGTATATGGTTCAAATCGTGCTGTCTGGTTTTCCATCAGGCAAGCTGTACTCAAATGCATACTTAGCATTTGAAAAAAAAAAGTTTATTGTGGATAATGTCACACGTTTATTTTGAAATAAAAATCTGCAATCAATTAAAATGTAATTCTACGAAGATTACACCTTTCCAAGACCAGCTTTTTATTTAAATTTTATATTGATAACTACTTGACCAATTTTGCTTGTATTCACAAAATCTCGTCGATATACAAGATACGAAATCATTCTGCCGAATATTATCAAAATTGTCTGAGAAATGCAGTCTCAGAATATCCCTCTGGGGAAACCCGACCAGACGTTGCTGACAACTAAAAACCCATAAATCGTAGAGTATATATCACGTTTCATCTAGTTCAAAATTACAGCCTCTACTAGTATACTTACATAAAAATGATAAACTTCGGTCCCGGTATCGATTTATTAAAATAGAGTTAAATTACTTTTGTAAACTTCACATATACTTGCCTATATATGGCTTCGAAATAACAAATTGCAAAGTAGTTTAGGAAACTTTAAGTAATTTAACTGCACTCTAGCTAATAGCCAAGGGCACATACCAACTATGCTGGCAGCGTTCTTTCTGTATTCTGAGCTGGCAGCATTACCACGATGGCTGCTTTCCACTTGAAAACGACAGCCTTGTGCATGGTCACCCATCCAAACACCGTCCGCGTCGACCGTTGCTTAGATTCGATGATAGCATCAGATCACCTTAGCTAGCCGAAGTACAGGCACTTATTTTGATTTAAGTAAAGATTTTTAGTAAATATATAATGTATGTAAAAATATATAACATATAATGTTATTAACTTAGATTTATTTATGTCCTCTATCATAACTATAAATATTAATATTCTTTATTGTGCAACCCCTCTTTTTCTCGTCTTTTTCAACTTCTTTCCATCCAAAGGTTGCCTGGAAGAGATCGCTGTTAGCGATAAGGCCGCCGTTTGTGGCATACATTTGTGTTGTTACTTTTTTTATTTTGTGTTGTACCTTTATTTGCCCAATAAAGAGTTCATCTATCTATCTATATCTACAAGCACTTGTTCAATTTGCCTATTTCGTATCGCTAGCTACGATGCCACGTGTAAGCCACAACATTATACAAACTGTGAATGTGATCTGCCAACTAACGCCAGATCAAACAACTACACTCCTATACAATATGAAACGATATCAAGTGAATAAATAGCTGAGGTATTACATACTACACGGTTATTGGGAAACGCTTCATTAAGCCGAGGGGTTATTGTACTTATTAATACTAACTACTTTTACTGTTAGTCAAAATTGAAATCGTCAAAATAGAATAACAACTGAAAGGTGAAAAAAAATTGTGGATCAAATATTTTTTCGCAATTTTAAAGTTGTGTAGTAAAAGTTGGTCGGAATTTTCACAAAATTGACCTTGTTTCTGCTTAACTGGTTTTTGCCCGCGGCTTCGTCCTCATTATGGGGCGTATTGTAAAAAAGTGTGTTAATGCAAGCAATAAGTAAATCCTGTCCAACATTGCTTGAGCTTTATGTATTAGTTAGATTTGTTGATCTTATAATAACAACATTACCATAACTAGATATATGGTGTTAAAACCATACTACCATATACTGTTACAAGCGCCATCTATGATTTTTTATATGAACCATTTTTAATGGGTTTGTTTGCTTTTCAAAATAGCGTCCCTAGAAAACAATTTTATATGAATATGTCGGCGTCAGCTGCCTATTGCGAGTGACAACGAGCCGTTGAGTCACCCGTCAGCGCACGTGCAGATGAATCACGGCGCTCCCACCACTATATAACGCCTGCACTCGGTCGCCGCAGGGACAGTCGACTACAAGCGCTCGCCGTGTGCGCACGTCTCGGACGCATAACTTGTAATTGTGTAATAAATGTTTGTACAAGCATCACTTGTCGTATTTCTTCACACCAACATCCTGTAGTATTCGACATGTATGGCTCTCACGCGACAAATACATACTTTAGTTAAAACTGATTCCAAGTGAGCTGATTAACTTCATTTAATTACGCGCCACACACACCCGGCTGAGAGATATACACCCGGCTCAGAGATATACACCCGGCTGAGTGATACAGTTAAGGCGTTTTTTTTTTAATTAGATAGGTCTACGACTGGCCACCAACTCTTTCCTTATGGTAAGTGTGGCCGAAGATGTAGTACGTTGATCTAGAAGAAATCTGTTCGCAGTTGATCTTTTGAAGGTATATGATATTTAATCACTCTGCCAAATATAATTAAAATTATTCAGAAAATAGTGTTGCAGGAAATTTGGGGATATTTTCTGGAAACCTTCTTCTTGATAAAAATTGTGCACCGAGCTTCATTCCAGAGTCGAAATAACGACTTCTATATGAGAACCTACATAAAGACAGACAAATATAAAATTGGCCAGTCAAAGCAATTAGTTTAATTTCCAGCATCAGCTCACATCCGCGAGACAATACAAATGTCCGCGCGACATGTATGTACTCGTATATATGTAGATGACGACACCTCGCTCGGTTACATACTTTAAATTAAACGCCAAACCGGAAACATTGCGCACTTTGTTTTGTTTGAAATTTGGAAAAACTTACGTCTGATGCCCGTATTGCAAATTTATGTCGTTATTCTACTAAATAGTATGTACAATTTTATTCATACCTGTCACATTATACAATTAAAATGTCAAAATTAAATTTATTATAAATTACTTAGTTCTAAATAAATGACCCGCCCCTAAATTACAAAAAAAACATCGCATTTACGGTGCACAAAACTACACGATTGCATTAATTTCTAAATAATAATAACATTTTAAAATAATTCAATAGTGTAACTACAATTTTGAGAGAATTTTTTATATGAAATTCGTATTATTTATAGTAGGAGAGCTTGTGTAAATATTTATATTTATTACTATTAAATACCTGTGCACGGTCATTATCGGTGAAACAACAGACATATTGTCAAACAATGCAGGCGGGGGAGGGGAGTGGGGAGTGGGAGGGGAGGCGGCGGTTATTCAATATCCGCCGGTCAGTGGGAGGAAGTGATTGCAACCACTCACACACTTGACCATTGCTTTCATACACCATTCTTCAACTTCACAAAGTTAACTAAACAGTAAATATTTATATTTGAAGTGATGACAGCTCAGTCGGGCGTGTGTTCGATTCACGCCTCGCTGGGCCTGGGTTCGATTCCCGCCAATTAGTTAGAGCTATGGAAAACTTCGCGAGGAAACTATAGCTTGGTGGTAGAGCATTACATAGTGCTCGACTGGCTAGCTACCACACGCGAAAAATGTATAGTTATGCACGTAACAGGTTGCTAGTATGATGCAGCGGCTAGTGATTCCAAACTGGCATACTCCTCCCTAAGTCAATGAAGCTGATGCGAAGTCTGCTTCGAAGATCAATATTTGAATGTGATAACGTGTTACAGTATAGACATAGTTTTCCCATAAAGCATCCGATCAGTGAACAAGCCGATGAAATTGTCCATAGTTTAGTGAACAATGTGGAGGCTGCGGTGACGAGCCGCAGATATTCATTAGTGAGTTGAGAGCGCCCGCCCCGCACCGCACCGCACCGCCCCGCACCGCACCGCCCCGCACCGCACCGCACCGCACCGCACCGCCCCGCACCGCCCCGCACCGCACCGCACCGCACCGCCCCGCACCGCACCGCACCGCACCGCACCGCACCGCACCGCACCGCACCGCACCGCACCGCACCGCACCGCACCGCACCGCACGGCACCGCACCGCACCGCACCGCACCGCACCGCACCGCACCGCACCGCACCGCACCGCACCGCACCGCACCGCACCGCACCGCACCGCACCGCACCGCACCGCCCCGCACCGCACCGCACCGCACCGCACCGCACCGCACCGATCAATTATTTTGGGAATATTGTAAACGACTTGCCAACATCAATCTCAAGTATCGACCTCAGTAGATAAGTGTACTTTAATTATAATAACCGGCAAGTGCGAGGCGGACCACCCAACTAAGGGTTCCATACAATTAGTCCCATAAATACTATATGTATAAAACATCGACACAAAGCCAAATCACTTTATAATTGCATTCGAATCTACAGCCATTTGTAAAAGAGGGACAACAAAAATATAAATAAAAATGATGTGTAAATACAGCTAGCGAAGCCAATACTGTGGACATGTTATTGTTTTATTGGTTCATTATTTGATAATTACAATAAGCGAAGTAGAGAAGCCTTGATCAGCGATGTAGGTAATAGCTCCAAGTAATCCGTGCGTCGCGGGGTGCCGCGTCTAGAGAGATTATACTGTAGCGCCTTCTGCTCGCCTCACTAAGCTAATCTGACGCGATCACCGAACTAAACCAACGACCATAAAAAACATTGACATCTAGAATTTAGACGCAATTTTGCGTAACAAAATACATTTATATATAAAATAAATATATAAAACGTACATTACCAATCAGACTTATTTTTCAATATAAAAAAACTGGTTCTTTTTAGAACCAGTTTTTTTCATATTTTTTTATTTTTTATTCAGTTTTTACTGAATTTTAGATTTTTGGAACCAATTTTATTTCCAATCCATAAGTCTGATTGGTACCAAAATAAGTATACATATTTTTAGAGTGGTTCTGTAAACAGCCTTTAATCATTTTTTTCCGATATTTTTCATCGTTTACCATTTATAACGAAAAACGAAAAATCAAGATTTTTCCCTTGTCATCGCCTGAAAGTATTAGAATAAACATAATATTCAACAATATTTTCCAGGCCCAGTTCTCATGCGGCTGTACTAAAAAGAATTTTAGGTTGCCTTTAAATCTTCTAGCCACTGAGACATTCAACTGAAGTACTTATACTCGACCACGAAATACATATATGTAGGAGCAACAATTTTTTTTTTGACGTGACAACGTCTTAAATTAGGTTGCGGCTGGGAGTCACTTATGAAAAAGTGTAACGCCCGGTAACGTTACGATGAGTCACCGAACGAGAGAGAGGCCCGCCGAATGCCTTGCGTCTCTCTCCCACTCAACTATGATCGGTCTGCCGCGCGCGCAGCACGCGGCAGACGTTGTCACGTAAAATCTTCGCCCGTAAAACCGACTTTACAGGCAACCATTTTTTTTTAAATTTAAAATATTCGCATTCCCAAAAGCCATAGAACACGAGGTTTCCATTTTAGAGCTGGTAAATCGGTTTAGTGTCAGATGGCAGCGGCTCAGCGTAATGTACCGAGTATGTCGAGTCAACAAGGCGGCGCGCAGTAACAACAGATTAACTCGTAATCCAGTGGTGCGGGTAAACGTTATTAATTGTAATCCGGCAGCTGATCTCCCAGCTTCGTCTCCGCCGAGCTTGTCAGCTTGCACCGACCGGCACCGCGGGGACTCACACACAATATGTTTATTGTTTCTAACTGTGTTCTTTGTATTAGTAAAAACAATATTGGAAATAGCTTTCACCATCTTTAGGGAAGGCTTTCGTGATTTGACTTTTATTCTTCTTCTTCTTCCTTACCTTATCCCACTTGGGTGGGGTCGGCACGGCAAATCTTCTTTCACTGTCTTCTATCAGTCATCTCCACACTAAATCCTTTCTCTCTCATGTCCACATCCACTTTTTTGGTCGGCATCTTGCTCTTCTTCCTTATACTACCATCATTCATCTCCTAGTGACATGCATCTCCTCTCTACGCATCACATGCCCATACCACGCGAACCTTCCACTCTTTATTTTCTCCCTCACGGGGGGTACTTTCACACTTCCTCTAATGTACTCATTCCTCATTTTGTCCATTTAAAAGACCTTTATTAAAAATAAAAAATAGCTAGATAGAAAGGAAAAACTACACAGAAATTTGTTGTTTTTAGTTTTTTTCTGTGAATTTATGATTTATTTTAAATATAACACTGATTATTATCATATAAAACTTGATTAGCTATATGATTATGTAAAAAAATAATAGTCATACTTAAAACTAAACCACGAATACTATTGTCGACATTGCTGTCACGTGAAGTATATCCCGAGCCGCGTCGCTCAGAGCAGTATCTCTGCGAGCTCCCCGCCCGGCCCCCGCTCCCCCGCCAGCCGGACCAGCAACACCAGGTTCCTCTCCTCTTCACTCATCACCCTCTGCCGGCCATTGTCTAGTTTATTCACACTTTTCTTCCAACTCATTATTTTTTGTCTCATTTTATTCTGCTCTATTTCCATTTGACTCGTACCACTCTGCCGTATTGTTTCCTGCCACGCACCTTCGTGCCCGATCCTGCTCAATCCTACCGCATTCTGTCCCTTTCTGCTCTGCCACATCATTTCTGGCCCCATTCCAGCCTGTTTCATAACTTCCAGCCACAAGTTATCCTTACTGATTTGGCTTTTCCTCTCATTTCCCTGTCCCAGTATGTCTGTTCCTATTCCACTCTCACGTATTAGGGTTTGTCCCATGCTATTCGGCCAAGTCTGTTCTAGCTCCATTCTTCCCCATCCTATTCCATTTTGACCTATCTCTTCCTGTCTCATTCCTCCTTGTCCCATTCCACCCGGCCTCCATCCTCTCTGTCCCATCTCTCCAAGTCCCATTCCTGCCGTTCCCAGTTCTTTTGAGCCATATCTTCCATGTCCTACATTTTCTGGCCATATTCTTCCTGGCCCTAATATTCCCTGTGCTATTCCTTCTTGCCCCATTCTTCCCGATTGCGGTCTTCCCTTCACCATTACCGCCTGTGCTATTCCTCCTTGCTTCATTCCTATATACCTCATTGTGTCCCGCCCCATTCCTTCTATACCAATTCTTCCGGATCCCGTTACTTCCTGTCCCATATCTCTTAGATTATTTTTTCCATAACTCATTCCGCCGATCTCCCTTGCTTCTGGTCCCATTTCCCCTAACATAATATTTTCTTGCACATTTCCCTCTTGTCGTATTTGTTTTTGATCCATTTCTTGCTGTTTCATTCCGCTTTCTCCCATGTCTTCTAGTTTCATTTCATAATTCTCTATTTCTTTTTCATTTGACTCTTCTTCAGAACTTTCTTCCTGGTTCATTCCTTCGTGCCCCATAGGTTCTTCCTCCATGGCACCTTGCCATATTTCCTGCATATTATCCTGGCCTTGATCCATCCCCCCGGGGTTTATCGCGTCTTGGTCATATTCGATCTGATAAATATTGTCTGCTTTTGTTTGCTTCTGCTCCTTTGCGCTCGAATAGTTTTCTTGTCCAATTTTCTCATGTCCAGGTTCCGCGTGCAACATTTCCTGTTCTTTCATCTCTTCTTTCAACATTTCTAACTGTCCCGATTGGGCTTCGCCCAAACCTCGGGTTCCGTATCTCGGCATGTGATGTTCTCGTACCGCGCCTGTGTGATCCGTGTCAGGGGTCCCCTGGGAGGGTTCATCAGTCTCCATCATGGCCGCGTCGACCCCTCGCTCCTCGATCTCGTGCTGGAGCCGTTCCTCCGCTCTGCTCTGAGCCCTCCACGTCGCCAGCGCCGCCTGCTTGTCTCCTCCGAAGTAGAGCCAGTCCATCTCATCTTGCGAGTGAGCGCGCCGCGAGTAGTACTCACAGCGCTGGGACTCGCCGTTATAGTACACGGGATCTGTCGACCAACCGGAAAATATATCAATATTACTGAGAACAAAATTTATTGTTTAGACGTGCCTAGCTCCGACGGCGCACGCACCGTCCCTGCGGTCGCGGCCGTACACGCCGTGGTGTTTGCGCACGCGCCAGTCGCAGTTCTCGAACTCCAGCTCGCACAGGTTGTAGAAGTCCGTGTAGTAGCCGGTGTGCGTGTTGAACCCGCACACGGCGTGCAGATCCGTGCTGCAACAAACCGACACCATGCAGACACCACTCCGGATCAGGCACGTTGCTCTGGCTTCGGTTTCAGTCCGCTATTGTTACAGAGTTCAGTTATTTATGGATGGTCGTAAGTGGTATTACGTCTTAAAAAAAATCAAAGTTCTAGATATAGAATATTTTTAAACTACGATCCAAGTTTCGGTCACTCGTGTGGTCTGTTCGAATGGTTAGCTTAGGAAAAAAAATTATAAGATGACATATTTTTACACGACAAGATGATATTTTTACACGGTGACATATTTTCTTTTATTCTCGGTACAGGACCGACAGTGGCGTCTCTTAGTATCGGAGGCCAGGGTCGATTTGGGTCGACGCGCCAACCCAGTAACGAGTAGTTAGTTACATAGTTTTGCACTTGCTATACAAAGCTATTTAACTTGTCAGCTAGCTAGAGCTTACTTTGAACATTATAGGTGTGTGTGTATGTCTGTCACCGCCCCAGCCGAGCCCGCAGCACACTCACCCGCGGCGCACGCACCACACGTAGAGCGCGCTGCAGTCGTTGCGCTCGCGGCGCACGGCCTGCGGGTGCAGCGCGTAGTCCACGCCCTCGGAGTACCACGCGCGGAACGTGGTCGGCGGCTCCGGCGGCGTCGACGCTACTCGCACATTCATACAAAGAAAAAAGCTGGTGAACTGCTGATGCAGCAACAATCATGAAACTGCTGATGCAGCAGCAATCATGAAACTGCTGATGCAGCAACAATCATGAAACTGCTGATGCAGCAGCAAACATTAAGTTGCTGATGCAGCAGCAAACATTAAGTTGCTGATGCAGCAGCAAACATTAAGTTGCTGATGCAGCAGCAAACATTAAGTTGCTGATGCAGCAGCAAACATTAAGCTGCTTATGCAGCAGTGATCATAAAACTGCTGATAAAGGAAGGCTTTTAATATCTATCTAGAGACGAGGACACCTAAATAAGAGTATACTCACGCAAGTAGGCGGACAAGTCGACCGGCAGCGGCTGGCTCGCGGCTGGCTCTGTGCACAACACATACATACATTGTACAACGTCGTCTATTGACATACATGCTGCGAGACAAGGCATGATAAAATAATTGAAAAAATATAAATTGCGTTCATTGTAGATTCAACTGGTTTTCTAAAATGTTTTCTACATTTTACACGAACAAACTGACTGGACGAAACAATTAAGGCCATCCAAGAAATCATAATATCTATTAATTACGATCTATTCTGCCCTGCTTAGCGCAAAAGCGGTTTCTCAAAAAAATACCAAAATTTGATTTTTATGCCATTGGATAGCTTAAGAAAATATGCATCTAATGAACTAAGCCTTTTAGCGGTATCTTGTTTAAAACATGTGAAAAAACCCTTAAGAAATATTTCTCTATCTCAGTTTTACCTAAACTTATTTAGGGTATAAGAGTTATACCAATATTGTGTAGGCAACCAGCCGTATATTTGAATACCGCCAAAACTCCTAAAAAAAACACATTTTTTTCTAAGCCGATTAGCGGTAAGTATAACAATATATAAAAAAATCTAATTTTACATAACTTCAATTATCTCGAAACTAGCGTTCATTGAGATACCGCCTTTGCGCTAAGCAGGGCAGAATTCTCTTATGTATTAATAAGTATTTTAAAAATATAAATGGTTTTACCATAGATCATCACACAGAATATCAAAAATAGTAAACAGTAGCTGCAAATATAAACACACAAACGATCATCATCTAACGAAGTCTCAAGGTGGTTAGTTATCAGTTATTATCAATTAAGCATGACTAAAACATAAAGACACATTTATTGTTTCTTTATTTTATATACACATAATGACGAGTATTTGTCCAACAATATGAATGGTACCGATTCAATTTGGTTTTAATACAAAAAGAGCGTGTTTAATGGTAAGTTAGTCGAGTGGCGACACTTCCAGATACATATTAATAATGAATATTGAAATGTATCATCATTAAAGCCTCGCATCGCTTTCCGATACGCATCGACACTTATTTCACTACGAAACTATCAATACATTATAATATTATTGTATTTATTTAATATTGCTTTGACTAATATATTTCTAATACTAGTATTCAGGTAATGATCAATTAGAACTATATTCACTACTAGCAGGTCGTCCCGGCTTCGCACGGGCTATTAAATAATCTAAGTTGCAAAGAGAAAAAAACTATAGCATAAATGTTACTCAGGTATAATGTAGCTTCCCAAAAGTGAAAGAATTTTTCAAATCGGCTTAGTACTTTCGGAGGCTATTCGCGTCAAACAAACAAACGAATAAAACTTTTCTTCTTTATAATAGTGGTATAGATTTCGAGTTTTAACTGAGTTTTTCAGAGATTTACATTAGTTAAATTCCCCCCATTTTTATGACGAAATCCCATAGGATTCTGTCATAAGCTATAGTCATCCGCTATAGTTTTTTTCTATGCCAGCAAGAAAAATATCTAGTAATATATATGTTTAATCAAGCTTACCGATCAGGTTGATGACGCCGAGCCTCGCTGAGATGATGATGATGGAGTGAAGTATTGCTGCGGGAGTCATCGTGACGGCCATCTCCGGTGACCACTCTCTCTCCCTGTCTACACCAGGAGTAGACAACGCACAGACAGCGCACTTCCTCCTACATCAATGTGATGTGACGACACACTCGATGTATCCACTGTACCTACAATATAAAGATATGTGCTCTGCAATCCCCTCTGTATCTGTTAAGCAAATCAAACTCGGTAAAATTTTTTTCGAGCAAGGAATGATCATTCTATTTTAATAATTTTGGACATAGATGAACCATTTAAAGAATCAAATGTCCAATAATATATAGAAGAGAGTTTAAATCAACGCGTAGGCTTACGTTTTGACTTGGGTTCTACTAATGTATTTAAATATTTGACATGTATAAATTACCTCTATATAGTTCAAACTCAGCTAGCCGTTATTAAATAGAGTTTTAATAAAAAAAGTAATGTTATAGTTATGCATGTAAGTTTGAAAGAATGAATTTTGGATATCTTGGTAGTTGAATATGTAATTAACCAGCTGCGCCCGCGGTGTTGCCTGCGTTATTCCGGAGTAAAAATTAACTTATTTGTTAATCTAAGGTCTAACCTAGCTTCACACCAAATTTCATCAAAATCGGTTCAACCATTTGAGCGTGAAGAAGTACCAAACACACACAAACTTTTGCATTAATTAGATTAAGTAACCGTATTTGTACAAACGTGCCCGTATGTGTGTAAGATGTGTGTTCGTTAATTGTCAAAATAATCAAGTTAATTCAAACTGTCATCGTCAATTAGATCAGCAACTCGGCAGGGATGCAATCATTGCGTCTTGCTAAAATAACCGAAGAGTCCGACTCCTAACTCAATGGCGTAAGGAGTCGGTGGACTTCCTCGCCTACTAGAAAGAGCTGGCCCAGGACAGAAAGGCGGGGAGATCATTGGGTGATGGCTTTGCCCAGCAGTGGGACAATACAGGTAAATTTATAAAAAGAGATACTGGATCAAATAGCTTAATAGCGCGAATGGCATAACATAAATCTGTGGTATGTGAAGGCGAGCGTAGTGAATGCCGTATCCAGTGAGTATTATCTCTGCGGCGCGCAGTATCAGTAAAGTAGCTAATTAAGATGTTTAATTAAGTGAGAATCAAGCAACAGCCGACTTGGAAGTTTTAATGAGATTTAGGCGGAGAGATAAAGCGATAAGCAGATACTCGGGACCTTCGGTAAACAAGGCACTGGATTCATTTCTCTCCTAAACACATAACGTGGATACAAATATACATAGCCATACTCTAATCATTCTTCTAGCAGTTTCCAACATCGGTGCTGTCGATACTTTACTTGATCTCTTATATTATAATTTCTAGTTATAATTATGTTAATTATCAGTTCGAAGCACAATCGAATGCATTAGTAAATATATTTATTATTATCTCATTTCCCAACAAATACTAGAGCGATCTCGTGGCTACTGATTGACAAAGTGTTGTATGAGTGGTTCTGTTGCGTATATTATAACATCAACCAATAAAGCTAGGCGACCAATATCAGAAACAGATGATTCTGAAAAACCTGCGATGTATAAAAAATCGCAGCCTCTACGTGCGTGCTAACATCTAAACTAAACAAACGAAAGCGATCAAACTCTTGCTTAAAAATGTGGAAACCAGAGCTTAACAGATAGATTTAAAGGAAAGAAATGAAATGGTAATAGCTACCTCACGAGAGCTCCAGTAGGTGTAGTGGACGGACTGAGGATGTCCGGAGGGGGGTCTCGGCGCTATAGGGTCGGTACACTCTCGCTAAAGCGCCTCAATTCCTACTTAGACAAACTGTCTAAGATGTCTAAAATATTTTAATAGTACTTAAACATATGCATGTATATTTAAAATGTATTTAGGGTCATTTTTTTACACTTTGCTCAGATGATGACTCTGGAATGACAGGTTTTAAAGGAGGCTGCCGGAACATATCGTTAGGTTCTTGGTGACAGAATTTTGCTAATAGCTGTTCCCGTGAGATGCCCAAATAACTCAAAAATCTATTCTACTTCTTCGCGCTTATATAGCAATACAGATTTTACTTTATAAAAATAGCAGCCTAATAGTCTGGCTAACGAAGGTAATCTAACGCGAACATCGAGGCTAAGCAACGGTCCATGCGGCCAGTCTTTGGATGGGGGACCATGCACAAGACTTTCGTAAAAATGTGGTATTTTCAGGTTTCAAGTTTATTTGGCTCTCCATAGCTAAAACTTAAAAAATATCATTACTTACCACTAAAATAGTAAAAATAAAATTGTTTTAAAAAACAAACAACCGACTTCAATACCATAACTAAAAAAGGAAAAATATTTTTATGCCTACTTCAAATTAAGAATATATAAGTAGAATGGAAGAGTTTATTCCATGTACTTATAAAAAAACCATTTTAAATTTTGATTAATCCTGTATTCTTGGAGTCGGTACCGTCTAAGAAGATCAGATTAATGTTTGTTAAAAAAATACTATTCAATTTTCTTTCTTTGTTGGCACCGATTCCAAGAATACAGGATTAATAAAAATTGAAAATAGTTTTTCATAAGTACATAATGTTATTTTATCCTGTTTAGTTATGGTTTTGAAGTCCATTGTTTGTTTTTTAAAA
The DNA here is from genome assembly GCA_035578125.1 of Mellilla xanthometata. Classification (NCBI taxonomy): domain Eukaryota; kingdom Metazoa; phylum Arthropoda; class Insecta; order Lepidoptera; family Geometridae; genus Mellilla; species Mellilla xanthometata. The sequence continues at coordinate 6,504,963 of JAPUBQ010000030.1, forward strand.
CATTTTTTTTTATTGGTGCACGGTTTTATTAGGTGTTTCGGTGACAACTCTCCAGGGCGCGCTGTAGTAAACATTGGATTCTGGAAAATATAATTAATGTCGTCAAATAACCCGTTCGTAGTTATACGTTGATTCTGATTCCTGAAGACGATAATAGATGGCGCTGTACCACCTTAAAACACGCAAACGGTGTGTCGTGCAATGTTTATGACATGTTATTGTAGTGTATCTTATAGTTATAAAATATCTTTAGAAATTTGAAGCTTTGTAATTTTGAAGTCATCAACGTGTGTTGATGATATTACAACTAAACAGGATCCTCTATATGTCGACGGTCGTACGTATAGTGTATTCTCTCATCTTTTCAGTAGAGCCGTTTGAATGTTCTAATCTCAGAATACAGCTTTCTGTATTCTGACAATTCTGAGGTTCTAATGCGTGTAACTTTAACATAACTTAACAGTCAACAAACATAGTTGAAATTTATGAACGTTAATTATACATACTCAAATCCTTTTGGCAAAAAACTGCATTTTTTTTTCCTGACACTTTAGAAATTAGCTGTAGGTACTTGCATTCGTGTAGATTGTTTCTCTTAAAGCTTCACAACACGTATATGTGGCACTTACACCAGTATACACTGTCATATGTTTTATTTACAAATATGGTACTTTTATACTAAATCATTATCTAAAATATTTATTAGTGATTATTAATGCAAACAACGGAGACAAGACCAGAACGAGTGCTCGAGTCGAGGCATCCAATAAAGTTGAGAAGCGGCGCGTGTCCCCGAGCCCCGGTTAAAGGATAATAATAAATTGTACAAAACGTTCTCTCTAAACTCCCGATTAATTTAATTGGATATCCATTACCGAAGGGAAGCGGACGCAGTTGTTCTCCGCCGTTTTTTAAACTTTGCAGAGAAACTTTGTACGTTTGCCAGTTCGGTAGCGCGGAGCGTTCAGCTCTGGAATGGATTTTTAATTTTCAACTTAAATAGATTTGAAATTGAATAGATACGAATAAGATAAGAAACGTAGGTTTATAATAATAGAAGAATCATAAATAAATGTATGCAGATTTACCATGGGGACGTTGCCACTGCTATCGCTTGAGCGAACCTTTTAAATGAATATTCGATGAAGGTATCCAGTGCAGACAGAAGCTACCAGCTTAATACTAAACAAATAAGCTTCCAAATCGTTGGGTCTAAGTCAAAGTAAGTAAGTGAATGAAGTTAAAGTAATACATTAATAACAATACCGTAATGTCTATTTTGTTCGTTCGCATGTTATGTGGTCTTTTGGTTTCTTCATCAAACCTTGGTGCTGCCATATTATAGTTTTTCTCCTAATACACAGTCCATGTGATGTGTTATATCAAGTTTAATGTTCCAACGGTTTAGTAACTGGTCCAAGTCGCTGGCAAGGAAGCCGAATGAAGTAACATGAACACTTGCAGAATGTAGAACAGGTAGTAAGCTTCCAATACGGAGTCCAAGAGAACTGCTTGAACTCTCGGCCAGCGATCTCCTGGGAGCAGTGAGACTCACCCTCACTGTCGGTTTGACACCCGCTAACTAAAAAGTACTTACATACTTCACTACGCAAGCTAAGTGCCCAAGTTCTGGTGTCAAAAGGGTCCAATCGAGAGTTGTCAAGACGTTCCAATATAAAAGAGTTCTTGTTACTGTATGTATGTATCAGTTTTTAAAAATTATGAACTTTATGTAATTAAAACTTTCTTTATTAGTTTCGTAGGCCAAATTCTGTCGGGGTTTTGTGCAAATTTGTCGAAGTACCTATCGATATATGGTTGTTCCTCCACCACATTATTTGGATATTCTCGTTGACCGACTCCAAAACGATCGATGTTCTATTTTTATTTTTATAACGTTACAGAAAGGGATTCTCCTTTTTTAGGGTTCTGTACCCGAAGAGTACTAACGGGACCCTATTACTGAGACTGACTCCTCTGTCTGTAAGCCTGCAGGTTTATATCTCATGAACCGTGACCTGGAGAGGTGACATTTTCACAGATGATTTATTTATGTTGCCGCTATAACAATACTAAAAATAGCATCCCATATACTAAACTATTTTCCTTGCATTTTTTATAAATAACTGTGCGGCCCTTTTATACGCGAACCCGACACTGACTATGTCAATTTGTTCTTCTTCGTTTTAGCAACTAGATGTCCTCACTCGCACTTCACTTGTAATGACCAAATGATGATGTTGTTTCCAAAGGCGCGTACTAAGCGGTTTGCCTCCACCTTCATAGTGCGAACTGCGAAGGTGTGGAACTCTTTGCCTAGTTCCCTGTTCCCTGAGAGCTACAATCTGGCGGTTTTCAAAGCAAGAGTGAACCGGTTTTTTCTGGGTAAGCGCCTTCCACCTTAGATCATAATGTCGCTTGCCATCAGGTGAATTGTGATCAAGCGCAAGCCCATTTAATGTAAAAAAAAAAAAAAAAAAAAACACTGAATGCTCCCCTCGAACCTCCCCTCCCCATGCCTCTACAGCCTCGTACTAGAATCCAATAATAAGCTGTTCCAGATATAAGCGAGTGTTCCTCTAGAGTTCCCCAGTACTGTATATCGGTGAGAAGTATTCCCTCAGCCCCGTGTAGTTCCGCGGCACTCCGCGCGGCACTCGCGGGGTATTGAGCGCTGCAGGACAATGTGCACTTGAATTTAACGAACTGCCTAACTACCGCCTCAGAGAATAGTGGCTCTTATTCATATGAGTTAAGGGTTACTATTGTTTGTGGCATTGCGCTATTGCGGGTCATTATAAGAAGAGAAAATGAAGATCTTAGCTTGGTCTGCTTGTTTACTTTGTAATTGATCATTTTACATTCACGTATAGAGATAAGAATATCTATTAAACGATATAAGAGAGGTGTGATGACGATGTTTAATGATGATTGATCAATATAATCATTGAAGTGATCAGAGTAAGCGCGCGCTCTATCCTAGATCGCAACATCACTTTACATCAGGTGAGCTGCGGTCAAGCGCAAGCCTAAAAAGGACAAAAAAAAACATTAATAAGGGAATATTGTTTCTTGTATTTCAAATCAATATTCCTCCGAGTATTTATTTTTATAATTTATTTTCTGTAGCAATAGCTACATACAGAGACTGCATCTTATTCGTCATTAAGATTATAGTTCCGTTCAAAAAATTAACAAACTTCCACACAAACATACTGTAAATACGCTCGATAAGTAGTAACCTTCCATCGCAGTCGGGTCATTACTTTGCTACAAATAAACTATAGCTGCAGATAATAGGAAAGTATAAACCACAAATTTATTATTTATTATGCACGTGTTTTGTTTCAATGCGAAACAATTTTATTACATTCTTTGAGTAATTACAATATTATCACACTGGAAGATTTATTGTTGTAATAATGAGTGTTAGTATTATAAAGTGTCGGCATGATGGCAGTTCCAAGTAAAATATTGCGAAAGCGAGTGTTGCCTCCATTAATAAAGATCCGCCACAATCTGAATTAGACAGAGTTTCCCTCAAATATGAATAATTTACTCAAGATTTGTTTAAATATTCAACAATTCTGAGGCTTCATTAAAAATATGGCGTTTCTTTCGTAAATAGGTCGAGAGCGATTCTCAGTTGCGGGTTTACTGTTCAGTAAATATATAAATACCTCCAATCTCTCTCATTCACGTCGAGTTGGTTCGAGTGCGCTCGCTCTGTGGTGAAAAGGTTTCATGCATCGGCTGCTCACTAATTGATTCAATTCAATCAATATATTATAGCATTTAATTCTGGCCAATAATTACACTCATATACTTTCCCTTCTAAGTAGTGCCACGCTGTGTGTTTAGAGACACTGCTGCTTTACTTTAAAATAGAACAACATGTATATCTTATACAAGTACCTACCAATTAAAATTTTAAAACACCTCCAACATGACATTTTGTGATTGCGCCCATCTTTTTTTTGCAATCGTACTTATTATAATGTATGTATTTTACTAGCCAAGCCCATTTATTTTATATGTATATTGAGGGAATTATGAAAAAGTACCGCAGGCAAGTAAGCCGTCATCTTCGACCGATTTTCATCAAACACTTGCGGTTTGTGCACCTTCCAAACAAAAGATGTTAAAATCGGTTACCTACACATACGTCAAATTTACCTCGTTGTCTAGCGTCGAGTGTTAAAAGATAGGGCTGAACTACGAGTATATAATATTATGTTGACACAATACTGCTTGTAACGAAGCTACCAAACCAAGCTATAAATAACTATTGCTATTGGCCATTGTTGTTCATAAGAGCATTACATCGTCGTGTATACAAGGTGGAATCACAAGCATGACAAGGACAAACCGTGCCTCAGTGATGCCAGACCATCACTGTGCTATCAAGTCAAAGTCAAACAAGTTATTGCAATATTATGTCACTTTACAGTTACATAATTAACCATAAGGCATTGCAATTATTTACTGGAGATGAGCAACCCAGTTATTTCTTTTGTTTGGGCTCTGTCATTTAAATTTGACGACCTCGTTGGCGTAAAGGTTACCATGCCGGTCTGCTAATCAGAAGGTTCCGGGTTCGATTCCCGGCCCGGTCAACATCTTTGTGCTTAACTAAATTTGTTGGCTGTGGGTCTGGGTGTAAAATATGTATTTATATATAATATATATGTACGAGGGTGAATCAAAAAGTTCTTAGAAGTGCATATATATGAAACCTTTTTGGATCAAGTTCGATATTCAAATTAAAGAATGTCTATCACACTATATTTATGCAGACTGTCACTTGTTTTTGTCAGTTCGTTCGCATGTAATAATTTTTTTTATGCAACGAGTTGCTAAAAAGTTTAAATTATGGATAAAAGTGAGTTACGTGCGGTGATAAAATATCTCAGTTTGAAAAAAATGTCTACGAAGGAATTTTTTTTGGATATTCAGCAGACATTAGGGGATGATGCTGTACCCTATTCTACGGTTGCGTACTGGGTGGCTGAATTTAAAAGATGTAGATCAAGCTGTAAAGATGACCCGCGTTCTCAGCGGCCCTCAACCTCCGTTATAGAAGAAAATGTCAAAAAGGTTGAGAATCTGGTTTTTGAAGACAGAAGAATGACTATAAAACATATAGCTGAGATCCTAAAGATATCTTTTGGTAGTGTTCAATCCATTTTAATTGATTCACTGGGGTTCAAAAAAGTATCTGCAAGATGGGTGCCACGAATGTTAACCGACGAAAACAAAAAGCGACGTTTTGAAATTTCCAAGCGTAATCTCGAAATGTTCCAGCGTGATTCGGATAATTTTTGCCGTCGTCTTGTCACCATGGATGAAACGTGGGTCCACCATTTTGATCCTGAAACTAAAAGACAAAGCATGTCTTGGAAACGACCATCCTCTCCATCCATTAAGAAATTTCGAGTTGCTCCTACCGCTGGCAAAGTTATGGCCTCTGTGTTCTGGGATAGTGAAGGAATCCTTATTATTGATTACATGCCAAAAGGCCAGACGATTACTGGACCCTATTATGCAAATTTGATCGCGAAAGTGCGTGAAGTGATTAAAGAAAAACGTCGTGGAAAACTGTCGTTGGGCGTGTTGTTCCTTCAAGATAACGCTCATCGATCGGAAGTTGCGCTCAACGCAATCCGCTGTGCTGGCTTCAATCTCCTTGACCACCCACCATATTCTCCGGACTTAGCCCCAAGTGATTTTCACTTATTTCCAAAATTAAAAGAGGAAATTCGTGGAACAAAATTTCACGATAATGACGCGGTTATAGCTGCCGTAGAGGACTTTTTCAAGAGTAAAGAAAATATTTTTTTTTTCACAAGGAATAAGGAAGTTAAAAACGCGTTATTCTAAATGCATTGCATTGGAGGGAGATTATGTAGAAAAATAAAATATTATTATTTAAATCTTCGCATTTTTTAATATTGATTCCAAGAATTTTTTGATTCACCCTCGTATGTATGTATAATTAATTATATAGTTTATCAGTTGTGTTAGCAACCATAATATGAGCTAGAAATGGTTCAGTATGGGGCTATACAGCTGTGTGTGAAAGTGTCCTAATATTTTTTTTTATTTATATATTTAAATAGTCTTCTATTTTATAGTTACTTTGGTTATGAGAAAATTGTTTAAGTTTGTTAGGAAAGTTTTAATATTATCGATACGCTCGAGTCGATGGAATCGTGTGACTCCTCCACTGACATGATACTATCTCAAGCGATGATAGCTCAGTCGGCGTGCAGTACGTCCCGAAGGTCGTGTGTTCGATCCCCGCCAATGCTTGAGGAAGGTGAAGGAAAACATCGTGACGAAATCATGGCCTGTGGTAGACCCTCCTCGCCTCGCCCTCGTTGCCTCCACTGCAGAAGCCTGACGGTTCGCTGGCACACACTGCTGAAGAGAAGGCAAACTTGTTTGCATCTCTTTTTCATAATTTCAATCAATCTATTGGCACTTCCATTGTCTCACGCTAAAATTGGTATTTTTTTAAATGGGGAATTAGGTATGCTGAAAACGGATTATGCCTTTTGAAAGCCCAGTTCGAGGCTATTACAGATACCATATACTTGTTATATTGAGTTGTGTCATCTCATCTCATCAAGTGCATAAATATGTCAAAAACCGTAAAAAATTACATTTTAAATAGTGCTTGCACACTACTGCTTGTGGACACACCGGCAGAGGTGTGGTCCTTCCCCGAGTCGCCCACACAACAGAGACCCACCACTGAATATAATAAAATATCAGCCAATAGTATAAATAGTATATAATAGTATAAAAGTTCCAAGAATCAGCGCAGCGAGAGTCCCCGTGTACTCCCACTGTTATTCATATTCATTATTGTGAGTATCAAGATTAACTATTTATTGATAACTATTCAATTATATGTCAAAAATTTAAAAATGTCAAATCAAATACAATAAATTTGTAATAAATGTCAATATGTAATAATGTAAATATTAAAACTTAATAAAATAAGAATAATATTCAACAATTACATGTCACGACAAACTTGATTCACATAATTTTTTTTTCGGATATTAAAAATTCGTCCATAGAATAGAAGGTTTTCTCAACGAGACAGTTCTTGAGCTTATTTTTGAAAATGCTGTCATTCAATGCATTTGCAATATCTTTAGGCAAACAGTTATATACCTTCGGCTTATAACGTGCGACAACTTATCCGAGCGCACGAGCGGTGTATAAATTTCTCAGTGTGTAATTTTTTTATTTCCAATAAATAGTTGCATCCACTCTCATTACTCGCTGCTTACATAATCCTATAAGACACACACAATACATGCCCAAACTGAGACAGATCGGAATTCATCCCTGAAATATCTGTCAGGGCGCGGGAATCAAACCCGGGTCCTTGCGGTTTGAGAGAGATACGCCGTGTCGAGCATTGTTTAAAATTGTCAATCGCGAATAATCCCTCAGGCTTCTAAAACAATGTTAAATATTGGTAGCAGTATATTATTATGTATTTAATATAATGTGATTCCCACCCACTATGTATAAATAATAATTAAAGTTGGTCTGGAATGTTAACTACAAGCAGAGCTGTGTGACGTCACGATGTATCCAATTAATATGTTTAGGAACATCTCGCTGATTGGTTCCCGCCGCCGCGCGGTCATACGTCATACAACGTGTCACCAAACGTTGGCTCGCATTATTACTTTACATTATAAGTGATTCCTGCGGCCGCAGCACCGCGCTGTGTCTGACACACACACACACACGTTCGCTATGTAGCGCTTTTGGTATCCACAATAGCTCAAGTTAAGCAAGCCGGTCGATGCGGGCAGTATTTGATGGGTGACCATGCACAAGACTGTCGTTTTTTCTAGAGGGTGCTACCGTGGGTCAGATGACATGTTAAATTGTAAGTCCCGGCTGGTAGTGTTAGTAGAAGCAGTCATTAAGCCAAGTCAGAGGCCTTCGGGCGGCTTGAAACCTCTCGACACCAGAGCTTGGCCACTTAGCTCATACGAAGGAGAAGAACCTCGCTGTCAACTAGCGCTCATAGGACTGCAACTCCGGCAGCTTTCTTGAGAGCCATTTATTCCAGACTAGGCATGCTGCACCTTAGCTCCTGACCTTTTTAGTGGCGCTAAGTCGTGTGGTGACGCGCCCTCCCGGTCATATGCCTGCTGTAAAGACAAAACATTTTAAGACAAACATTTGAATAAAATTAGAACTGCTAAAGCCTACCTATTTACCTACTTTCAATGTAAATTACTTATTAATTAGCTGTAGTCCCAATCTTCATTTCATTATTTGTGAATTACTGCAACTGCTTTTATGATAGAGTAAGCGCTCTGCCTCTATGAATGCAACGTACGTACCATGTATGTAGTATATGTATATAATGTCCGAGTCTCGCTCGTGAAAGCAAACTGCACAAATGCAACATTTCTTTAGCTCGCCGTGTGGAAATAGTCGGTAGGCCTGAGATACCCCCTCCCACTCCCACCACACCCGCTAGCACAGCAGCGAGGGAGTCACGATCACGTGATAACGATGCAACCGACACACAACATGACGGATACTGGAAGTCACGTCTCTTAACGTTAAGCCCGGATTAACATGTCCGGAATTTCCATTTGGAATTAAAGTATGAGTTGGCGCGGCCTTTTGATCATATACATTCTAAATTTAAAACAAATACTTACACATTTGAACGTTATGAATAAATACTTTGTATTCGGAATTCAAAGAAAAATTCAGATGTCGAATTTCTGTTCAGAAAACTTAATAATAAATATTATATTATTGTTTTAACATTCCAACTTTAGAATTAGAATTCCAGTTTGGAGCGGCTTGAAGTAGACATACGAGCTTACCTGTAACCCCGCCAGTGTGTATGTTCGGGGGGATATAAGTATCTCTCCCCGCGGGGGGTGGGGCAGGTTGCACGGGGAACTAGGTCAAGCGCGCGCTGTTTAAGCCTGAAATAGTATGAGGGCGGGCGCGGGGAGGGGGGGAGGGGGGAACTAGTATCACTACTCTCACTCATCATTATCATTGTACTGCTGTCAACATGGCTCGCGATACTAGTCAAGTCCATTTGAGAGAGATGGAAATTTAGTTAATGACTATGCTGAAGCTCGCGTTATTTATTGTCTAGTGATCGGTACAACTTAGTAGCAATGCTGGGAGTGTAAGAGATAACTAACAGTAAAGGACTACTCGTATATCATTAAATCGTTGACGACGACCTCGTTGGCGTAAAGGTTACCATGCCGGTCTGCTAATCACAAGGTTCCGGGTTCGATTCCCGGCCCGGTCAACATCTTTGTGCTTAACTAAATTTGTTGGCTGTGGGTCTGGGTGTTAAATATGTATTTCTATATAATATGTATGTATGTATATGTAGTATATCAGTTGTGTTAGCAACCATAATACGAGCTAGAAATGGTTCAGTATGGGGTTAACCAGCCGTGTGTAAATGTGTCCTAGTATTTATTATTATTATTATTATTAATACCATGCCCGGGCTGTGACCGGCAAATGTAATGTTGATAGTTTGTGAGCACCTGAGTAGTCCCCCGGCCGAGCGGCTGTGGTAGTGCCACCGCGTGGCTCCACTGAACATTCACTCTACTTACATTTACAAGAAAGCTGGGAAATTGCTTTGCTTTGATTACATTTAGGACCCCATCTTTATGAGTTGTGGAAATATGTAAATTACAATTTAACCCTTAATAATATTGTAGTACAATATTTCGCCTTCGTTAATCCTCCCCACGCCTGATGAACTAAGCTGAAATTAGTAATAGGAATATCTCATATCCTGGATTAGTACAGAGCGCGCATCATCCCGGACCGCGCGGGATCTATCTCTACCACTCGAAACTAACACATTATTAAATAACAAATACTAATTTATCGATTCTGAACATGGTTTTAATTAGGTAGTTTGGAATCGGACAATACATTGTTATCGAAAGCTTTTGGTACTTTTCGGAGTTTATTGTTTTTAATATTTATTTGTTTGTTTATTTTCAGATAATCATTAATGTTATCTTCAAAGGAGAAGTCAAATACTGTAGCTGAATAACAAGATTCAAAGTGAGTTCAAATATAATTAATTTGTCTATCTATGCTCGTCCACTGCTGGACATAGGCCTCTCCCAAGGCACGCCACTCGGCCCTATCCTGTGCTTCTCTCCGCCATCCACTACCCGCTACCTTCTTCAGATCATCAGTTGAAATATATTCAGTAAGAAATTGAAACGTGGTAAATAAGAAGTATAAAATTAAATATAACATTTTATTTTCTCTGTTAAAATGTTTTGTATTTAATTTACTATGCAATAGTCTGACGATATTACATCGCTAAACAATATGCACAAATTCTTCTTAGCTTATTTTTGCTCGAGGTTTCAAAACACCACAATGATTAGAAGGAACCTGACAAAACCTGGCGATGTAATGTGTCGCGTCCTTGCAGAACATGTAAAGCAGAAGGAATGTGATGCGGAGAGAGATGCGGCTCACTCCACATCCAGGTGATGATTTGATAGTAGTGCGTGTGTTATTATTTTCAGTTTGATATGTTAGCAATGTAATGGCTATATAAGAGGGCACAGGAATAGGATACTTTAGAAATAACTATAAATCTATTATAAATCTGGGTAATTGTAGTTTCCACAGGTAAGACAATATTTTATTTATTTTATTTTAAAGCGACCTATACGCGGGCGGAGCCGCGGACAACAGCAAGTACATATTATTATTTTTTATTGGTGCACGTTCTTATTAGGTGTTTCGATGACAACTCTCCAGGGGTCGCTGTAGTAAAGATTTGATTCTAGTAAATATAAATTAAAAGTAATCTTAATAAATTGTCGTCAAATATTATACCCGTTCGTAGAGTTATTACGTTGATTCCTGAAGACGATAATAGATGGCGCTGTACCGCCTTAAAACACGCAAACGGTGTGTCGTGCAATGTTTATGACAATGACATGCAGTTGTTGTATTTCGTTCGTAATAGTTCAGAAAAATTTTATTTTAGCAAATTTTTGAAGTCGCCTACTTTTAGGTCGACGATTGAAACGAAGTTGAACCAAGTATATAAGTAACTAATAGTGTACTACTCACACATGGAATAATCTATACTTACTAATATTATAAAGCTGAAAAGTTTGTTAGTCTGAACGCGCTTATCTCAGGAACTACTGGTGCGAATTAAATCATTATTTTTGTGTTGGATAGAGCATGTATCGAGTATCGAGCAAGGCTTTAGGCTATATAACATTACGCTGCAACTAAAAAGAGCGAAGAAACAAAGGAAAATGTGGAAGGAACGGGGAAAATTATTCATCTGTGAGGGCTTCCGTTGATCTATCTAATAAGAACAAATTAATGTTTGTTAAAATAAAACTATTTTTAATTGTCTTTCTTTGCTCATTGCTGGCACCGACTCCAAGAATACAGGATTAATAAAAATTTAAAATAGTTTTTTATAAGAACATGAAATAAACTCTTCTATTCTATTTATATATTCTTGATTTGATTTAGGAATAAAATTATTTTTAGTTGTGTTTTTGAAGTCGGTAGTTTGTTTTTTAAAACAATTTTATGTTTAATCCTATCCTAAACTACGAGTAATAAATGCAAAAGTGTTTGTGTGTATGTTTGTTACTTCTTCACGCCCAAATGGCTAAACTGATTTTGATGAAATTAATTTGAAGATAAGTTAGACCTTGGAAACATTTGGGCTATTTTTGATCCCGGATTAACTTCTTTCCAGATTGACGCGGGTAACCCGCGGGGCGCGCTAGTACACTATAATAGACGCTCAACTTCTCTCAAATCGTAATCCGTGTACCATTCGCTACACGTAGCGCCATCTATTCGTGTTTTCTTGAAACGACTTCACTCGGGTCACGCAATCTACTATCGTCGTATCACTATGCGACTGCAGCGCGTTTCCAATTTGGCGGCAGCTAGGCTGCACTCATTTGCAGATTGCACTGATGGCAAACTTCTGTTTTCAAAGTTTTCCATACAATAAATTGTATGGGAATCAGCAATTACCATCCGGTGAATTGAAAAGGTGATCAAGCGCAAGCCCATTGTAAAAAAAATAGCACCAATCTGAGCACATTACATTGTCTGATCGGACTGGATGAAATTACATTATTTTTTTATAAACTTACTCCTCTATGTACGTGAGTATTAGATCGGATTAGCGTGATACTATATGGATTATTTCTTTGTAGTTTCAGCTTTAGTTTAACAACTAGCTATACTCGTAGACATGCCAGTCTGGTTCAGGTGTGATGTGAAGTTAGCTCGACACCGAGTGTTGGGAGCGCTCCATAAAGTGAGCTTAAACCCGCATATATTCCGTGCGAGGGGTGGAGGGGAGCGAGGGGGAGGGAAGCACGTCTCGTGCTACTCGCCCCAATATATGGGGCTTTACCTCGCCTCCGACACTTGCTTCGGGCGCGGACTCTACACTCCGGCGGGAGGGACTTTAATTTATCGACTTCATTAAACTTGAGAGCGAACCTGGCTCGTCGAGCGACTGTTAGCTTTTCAATCCGCGACGCCCCGGTTCGAATCCGGTTCTGCACCGTTTACTTATTTTTGGTAAATGTGGAATTTGCATTGGCTTGTGAGGAACCCGACAACCCGAACTCGGTCGGCGTACGAGATGTGGCTATCACTTCTCTCCTCGTTAGATAAGGTCTCGAGTCCCAGTCGCGGAGACGTTTACTGACTTCCTTATGTTAACAAATAAGGTGTTAAAAACGTCTTTTTGAAGCAATGGCAGCAGACGGGCGTGGCAAAACGCTTAGCACGCGACTATGGAACCTGGAGGTTCTAAAGTGTCACGAAGCTGCTGCGATGAAGTATACAGCTATTCCGAGATGGGTGACCGTTAGTGCCTCTTATCTGTAATACATCAATCTAAGTATTGTAGCGAGATACCACTAATCTGAGTCGTACCGTTACAAGAATTCTTATCAGAGTTATTACACATATCACCAAAGAGCCTAACACTCTAATTAATCAGTTTACCGCAAAAATGTGTGCCAAATATACAACAAAATAATTAAAATAGTGTTTGTGTGTGTGTCCCGCAGTGTGTGTATACAAGGTGACCGCGCGGGAGGTCCGCGGCTGGCACTCCGCCAGATTGTCACTTTGTTTAGTGCAGTGTTGGTGCTAACATACTGCGCGCACTATCTTATTCATATTTCGGTTTCAATGTCACCGCTTTCATGTTTTACACTATTTATATACTCGAGCGTAGTATTATTAAATAAATCTATCTATCTTTTATAAAATAAATAAATGAAAATAAATATCTTAATTGCAAGCACACATAAAACCCTCAAGTTACAAATAATGACGGCTACTAGAGTAAATTGATATTATCGGGCCTTAATAATTAAAAAAAACTTGTCGCTCCGTATACTGATATCCGTATGTTTGTACTCGTAACTCGTGGAGATTTATATTTTAAGAAGATCTTGACACAATGGGAATCTATTTCTCTTTATTAGTGATTTTAGCATGGACGGGCTTTTTTGACAAAAAACGGAAAGTTGGCGCTTTAGTGTAGATTTTTGTGATGTTTGGCAAAATATCGAATAATTTAATATTCTTCTCCATATGCGCGAGCCGCGGGACAATTATTATTATTGTATAGTTATTGACATTGACAGTCATCTCTCGAGCAGTGTATAGTATAACCGCGCCGAGCGTACGCACACTGAGTAATGTTCATGATGGGTGACCGAGACACGTACCTCAATTACTTCATTGTTGGTATGTCACCTGTAGACATTTCAGATAAAGATAATTTATTGATAAATATAGATTTACACGTCATTTTACAATCATTATTTTATATATGTCGATTATTAATTACTTTTCATTTAGATAACATTTCTAAATGAAAAGTAATTAATAATCGACATACTCGTATATAAAATAATGATTGTAAAATGACCTTTAAATCTATAGTGTGCTTTATCAGTTAAAAATAATTTCAACTTACTTCTAGATATGTTAGGGGAAGCTGTATTTCTGATATACTCAGGCAAATGGTTAAACAGTGTGGGTCCACCAACATACACCGACTGCCCAGACCTGGCCAGGGAGTGGGCTGGGGTCGCCAGTCTCTGCCGATGTCTCGTACCGAAACTATGTAAGGCTCCTGCCGTGGGATATCGTTCGAGATTTTTTTGTACAAATACGCACATTTGGAAAATTAAGTACATTTTCAATGATCAAGTTTTACGAAGTTCCCAAACAAGAAGCAAGATGTCACGTTCCCCCCAGTATAATATAGACACAGTATTCCAGCGCAGCGCTCACTTCATATCGATATCATAATATCCAAGTTCTTTCATGCTCACATTATTTGCTATCGAACCGAATATTCGTCGAGTACACGACACAACGTCACATCTCCTACACACGGCGACAAACCAAAATGTACCTTATGTTGATAGCAATAGGATGGAAAATTGTTTATGTTTTATTGTAAACGGTATTGGCGTACAGTCATTAGGGGATTGCCTAATGGGCTATTAGTGAAATGGGAAAAAGCCTCTGATAGGATGAATGTCCTTTGTTCTGAGACATTCATTTTGTTTGTCGCAAGTCTCGTGGACTCGCGGGACTTTCCCTAAGCCTGTGGACACACACACAAACACATACACACATAGTAGTCTTTAGTATGTATATACATGTGGTGACTACTTCGGTTAAATTCGGTTACAAGTATAGGTTAGGTTAAAATTGTTAGTAGCGCCTGTAACTCGACTAACTGAGATGATCTGACGCGTTTATTGAGGTTGGCCAACGGTAGTTCCGGGCAGATTTTGGATGGGTGACCATGCACAAGACTGTCTTTTAAAAACAGGTAGTTCCATCTTTGCGCTACCGTGAGTCGGACGACACGTTAAATTGTAGGTCTCGGCGTTAGTGTTAGTACTAGCAGTCGTTAATCCAAGTCAGAGGCCTTCGGGTGGCTTGAGAACTCTCGACACCAGAGCTTGGCCACTTAGCTCATACGAAGTAGAAGAAGCAGTTAACCTATCGGTCACCCGTCCTTGTATCGAGCGCACCAAACCACCCACGCTTATCTTTACGAGCTTTGTATTAATTGCTGTCATAAACATATCTGAATGAACTACTTCAGTTTCCGAGAATAATGTTGATGTTCATTTCGTTAGAGCGTGAATATGAATGGCAGCACTCGCCGCACTCTGGAAACAATGCGCCAGATGCTGCACTCTCACATCACGCACTCTATGTCACCACTATACTTCACATTATGATAGGGGGGAGCGTTCCCTGGAGCTCGCGGAAACTACGGAACTCTTACTCTATGGTAAACTGCTCCTTGCGATAATGTTCTCAAATTAAGGACCGGGAAAGCACTAAACTGTCGGGCGAGTTAGACTGTAACTACATGTGTAGATATGCTTATTTTAATATTGACAATTTAATATTGTAAATTGACATTGTAATATTGTACATTGACATTGTATTTTTGTAAATTGACATTTAAATATTGTAAAGTGACATTCATAGGTGTACTTTTGTACCTATGTTGAATAAAATAAACTGAAACTGTAGACAGTTGCCTTTTCTTCGTATGAACTAAGTGGCTTAGCTCTAGTGACGAGGTTTCAAGCCTATCGATGGCCTCTGACATGGCTTAGGGACTGCTTATCAATGGTTGTCGGTGATCGCTTTAGACTACCTCAGCAGGCCGACCTGCGAGCGCTGTCGTCACCTCGTTCCAGCTTGGCTCGAGTCCATACAGGGCATATTCTAAATCTCTCGACGCCAAAGCTTGGCCACAGACGTCGTTCAAAGAAGAAGAAAGCAATTCCACAGAAAAATTATGAACAAAAAAAACCGTGAAGTGTGTGGAGCATCTGATGTCCCTGGGTAATAGTAGTCGTATTGGTGAGTAGCCCCCCGAGGCAGCTCGGTGCGGGCTGGTACAGACTGTACGTGAGCTAGCCAAGAGAGGTTCTAACACGCACAAT
Source organism: Mellilla xanthometata (assembly GCA_035578125.1). Classification (NCBI taxonomy): domain Eukaryota; kingdom Metazoa; phylum Arthropoda; class Insecta; order Lepidoptera; family Geometridae; genus Mellilla; species Mellilla xanthometata. The sequence goes on from JAPUBQ010000030.1 coordinate 6,521,027, forward strand.
ATTACTTCAAGTCAGATAGTACTACCTACTTGGTAACTGCCTTCTTATGCAACACCTGAGCTGGCTTTTATTATTTGGTTGAGTTGAATTGTTACTTTAGTTAGAACATGAACTTTAATTTTTTACTTTTGGAAACTTGACGAAAACAGCTGTTTCATACAACTCTCGATGAAATGTATGAACATGACGTAATGTTAGTAAGTAGTAGTGATTGATTTAATTTTGATTTTAAAATTAGTTCTTTATTCAAGTAATAATAATAAACATAATAAACGTAGTAGTACGTTAGTAGTAGTAATATTCTAGCCACTTTGGATCTCCAGTTACCGTTAGCCCTGTATACAGAGTAGTATATTTAATGACGGTCGGGTTAGTGTAGTAGTAAATATTATACCCACTTCTGGCTTCACAAGCTCTGGGCTTCAAACCCTGGCTTTGTGGCAGATTTAGATACGCCTGACTACACGACCGAACCTGATGGTCATTGCAATAATTAATTACTCGCTACAGATTAAAAGGGAGAAAGAGCCACTTGAAAAACACAAATAAATATAATGAGTGATAATATATTGTGATGGAAGAGAAGCTGTTCCGCGTGACACACCCGGAACATGAAGATACAGCCGTGAGGCGCCGGGCTCACGTCTTCATTTAAACGAGTGTCAATGTCAACATCACTTTGAAGATGACATTTGTAAAATTAAAATGCAAATTATTCAAATAAAATTACTCGTAAGTTTGAAAGTATTTTAACGACAAGTCATTTTCACGGTGTTCAGTGGGAATTGTTTATTTGTGGTCGTTTCTCCAAGGCACGTCCGGAAACCAACTGTTTTTGTTATATAATATTTAAGACACTATTTTCTATGATGTAGCAAAATAAGTGCAACAAACATATTATGATAGCGCTTAGTTTTGATTCAAACAGCTGAGCCCGGAATACGTTACGTATGACACTTGATGTCGTATACGTAATATTATAATATGAATATTGTACGCACCACACATTTTAGGAATATATAAATGAGATTATTATAATAGAATGTTAGTATCGGCGCCGTTTCAAACAACTATCTGCCCGCACAGAGTAGATTACGAATATCACATTCCGGCCTGTTTGTGATATACATAGAAGTCAAATAACGCTGAACCAGTTCACGCTGTTTTCTATTTTTAAAAAGTTCTCTTTTGTCAAAATCATTTAAAATGGAAAAAATAAAATTACTTCATCTGAATATAAATAGTCACAAAATGTGGAATGATGAGCACGTTGTGTACCTCCTCACGGAAGTGTGAGTATAGTAACGAGGAGACACATTGAATGCTGCCGGTGTCAATGCCGCGTCACGAGAACAATGAATTCCCTCAGAGATATCTACATCACATTGCGTGTAGTGTCTGTCTGTCTGTATGTAAGTAGTGCGTGTAGAGCGGATACACGAGCGGTGTCACATCTACTTGTCGGCAGCTGTCAGCTGTGACAGCAGCTGTCAGCTGTCATCGAGATCTCACAGCAGTGCTGGCTCACGTCGCCACGCAGGAACAAAGTGACCAGCGGGCTGACTGCTCGGCACCATACTTAGCGTATGTGACTGTACGCTGCGCACTCTTCGCGCTCTACCTCAAAAACGGTTGTTCGTATAAAAAAAAGTTTAGACAAAAGTTGTAGAGAATTTTATACTCTACAACTTTCATAATAGGTGAAAATATCATTTAAGCAATAGGAACCGAGATATTCGCAAAAAAACGTTTTTTGTGACCTTTGACCTTCAATATCTTAAGACGCGGACACGATAGCATTTGTGACTTTTGAGACAATATTTAGGGTAACAAAACAAAGGTTTTACCAATTTCCAGCTTATTATCTTTCATTCCGAGGTGAAACCGCTAATATGACTGGGCTAACAATGTATGGCCGGTGAGGTGGAATCTCGCAACACTAATTATTTCGTCTCTGTTCTCTTTAGATTTTATAATTATTGTTGAATGTAGATTATGTCCGGTGTCGACACACTATACTGACAGGAGGTGTTCTCACGATGCGCCGCCGGATAGTCTCCAGTAGGACACCTCGTGTAGTGAGCGCTTATTCGTTATGTTACTCAGCATTCATGTGATACTCCATCATATCCGGGAAGAGAGGAGTCACGGGTTGCGCGGCGCACTTCCAAACTAATCGAGAATCGTATTCGGAGTAAAGGTTTTCTGCGCCAATGCTCGTATTTATACATAAAACCTCAGAAAACCTCACTCTACGTCGCGTAATAGTTTAGAACACCATTACGATAATATTTTTAGGATGTGACACTTGTATCGAAGGCATTAGCGATATAAATGTCACCATAAGCAGCCAAGCCATCAATGAGTGTGAGGGCGCCTGTAATAGTGTGGATAGGCCGGTAATGGCGCCATTACCGAGTAATTAATATATTGAGATCGTCCCCATAACTCGGCAGGATCAAATGACAACATTTGCTGAGTCCGTCACGCAGTGTGACGTCACCACGGCCACGCTAGCGGGGCGCGGCGGCAGGCGAGAGTGAGCTCTATACCCCCGGCATAGGGGCGAGGCGAGCCGCCGCGGTAACCTGGCGCTCCGCGTTATGAAGCATTCTCTCCCAGTAAGGATATAGAAGCAGCCATTATTGTAATCGGCCGCGGCGGAGACACACGGCCGCGCCGCCCGCCGCGCCGACTGCACGCCTGTTGTCGGCTCAACACGAGCCAGTTATTACTGACGCTGTATATATGAACTCTAAACATCGTTGTAATTTTGGTCATGGAAAAAAATATTTTTACTGTATTCACCGAAATCATTATCATTTATAAATTTGTACCTACCAATTTTTGTGAGAAAAAAATATACATTAAGAGCGGATCATAATTTTGCGAAAATAATGGAGTAGGTATTTTGAAACGTCAATTAATGAATAAAGTTGTCGGAGTGGAGCGCGCGCCGATACAACTAAATATTGGCAAACTTTCAAGCGAATGATAGATGCGTATCTTTATTTGTATAAAGGCATTGCATTTATTCTAAGAATAACAATTTCAAGTCCAATTGGATCGCATATTGCTTTTATTGAGATCGCCGGTGAATGGTAAGAGTAATAATTTGCGAAATAATAATAATGAGCTGATATTCATATCCGGTGATCGTTAGCGGTTTGTTAACCTTGTGCAAGTTAACCAAATAAGAATATCTACATTTAGGATAAATACGATGTCAATATCGGCTACAAAGAAATTTACTTGATTTATTTGATATTTCCAAGTTTGGAAAAATATATTCTTAGAAATTTAGTTGAATTAAGAAATCATTTAATAAGTTTATTGCAAGGACTATTTTAAGTTTATTTGATGACATTTACGGCCGCCTAGAAAAAGGAAAGTTATCATTTCAATAATACCGCGGTCAATTATTTTCCACAGCTATTTATATTACATACGGGCGTGGTATTCCTAAAATACTCGTAAGATTTTCTTGTATTTATATTTTTAATAACTAACTTCATAAAATAAAACCTACATATGACACCAAACCACTATGATGATATTTAATATTAATCATACGAAATCGTATACAAAATGTACGGCACGTATTTTAACGTTTAGTTAAAAAATGGTTACCTGTAAAGTCGGTTTTACGGGCGAAGATTTTACGTGACAACGTCTGCCGCGTGCTGCGCGCGCGGCAGACCGATCATAGTTGAGTGGGAGAGAGACGCAAGGCATTCGGCGGGCCTCTCTCTCGTTCGGTGACTCATCGTAACGTTACCGGGCGTTACACTTTTTCATAAGTGACTCCCAGCCGCAACCTAATTTAAGACGTTGTCACGTCAAAATACTTGAATGGATGAATTGTCTTCTTTTGTATTTGACTCGTAGCTCGCACTGACCACACTGGGTACTCGGTGATCAGGCTGGTTCCCGCACTCCGCTTCTCAGCACTGAACACGTACCAGTGTGAAGGATGGTGTACATGTATGATGTAGAGTATGTATCGCGGTGCGGCGTCGCGCGCGGCCGTGTGTCGCGGCCGGCCTTGCATTGTGCCGCTCATTACATCTGCCATGTGTAGTAATGTGCTCCACACACCGCGCTCTACACTCTACACTATACTTACACTCGACACTGTACACTATACACTCGACACTCTACACTATACACTCGACACTGTACACTATACACTCGACACTCTACACTATACACTCGACACTGTACACTATACACTCGACACTGTACACTATACACTCGATACTGTACACTATACACTCGACACTCTACACTTTACACTATACACTCGACACTGTACACTATACACTCGACACTGTACACTATACACTCGACACTGTACACTATACACTCGACACTGTACACTATACACTCGATACTGTACACTATACACTCAACACTGTACACTATACACTCGACACTCTACACTATACACTCGACACTGTACACTATACACTCGACACTGTACACTATACACTCGATACTGTACACTATACACTCGACACTCTACACTTTACACTATACACTCGACACAGTACACTATACACTCGACACTGTACACTATACACTCGACACTGTACACTATACACTCGATACTGTACACTATACACTCAACACTGTACACTATACACTCGACACTCTACACTATACACTCGACACTGTACACTATATACTCGACACTATACACTAAATTGTTCCGTCCCCGCTAAAAAAGAGCGTGTAAAGTTTTCCAACCCGTCTGTAAGGCTCCTCACATGCAGGAAGAGTGCTGCACTGAGATAAACATGTAAGGTAGGCGAATACACATTAACCACAATACTTACATCCGAAACGCAATACACGAAATTGGGATACCACAAAATAGTAAAAGTACTAATACAACTCTAATGTATGTACATATGCTACTCTTCACGCTCAAACGGCTGGAAAGATGGCGTTGAAATTTGATATAAAGATAAGTTAGACCTTAGATTAACAAAGAGGCTAAATTGATTAAAACAGCTGTCATACAAATTTAAAAATAAAATAATATAAGTAATATTTAATAATATTACTAATTTAATACATTTTTACAGTAATAATATACCTATAATATATTTTCATTTAAGTAATATAGATATTGAATTGAAACATTTTAAAATAAAATTCCAATAATTTATAATTTTGAACAATTTGTAAATAACAGCAACAACAAAACGACAAATCTCCCTCAACATGAACACGTACATTATAATCAGAGTACCACCGATAGAGTTGGAATTTTGTAAACATTTGCAATCTGTACCAAAGTTCTATATAACATAAAAATAAATAATTTATATAATATAATGGTAACACATATAAATTATGAGTTTCCCGGTCCGGGGTTAATAGGCTAATTCCAAGCGGAGGCCGTCCCTCGGAATGAGAGCACTTATGACGCTGTTTACCAAATATATTGACGCTGGAACCGCTCGGCGAGACACCGCGGACAGTGACGCCAGCCTGCAGGGAGCTGCTTCTCGCTACAACCTTATTCTTATTCTATGATGGGGGCGATCAGACCTGCACTGACAACCTGCAAGAGGCGTATTGTGCATTTCCCCCTACCAGCCTACCCAAGCCATCCAAGCTCCTTAAAGTAGCGGAGCACGGTGTTGGGTCGCTGGCATACCTGTTCCACTGTCATTGCGTCAGATGTTGTTGTTCAGCTACAACCTTACACTTCGGGCAGAGTCACGAGACGAGGGACATCGACGTGCTTTTCTAGCTTGTGAACTCCACACCTATAAGTATAAATAAATAAATAAATATTAGGACACATTCATACACGGCTGGTTAGCCCCATACTGAACCATTTCTAGCTCGTATTATGGTTGCTAACACAACTGATATACTACATATACATACATACATATTATATATAAATACATATTTAACACCCAGACCCACAGCCAACAAATTTAGTTAAGCACAAAGATGTTGACCGGGCCGAGAATCGAACCCAGAACCTTCGGATTAGCAGACCGGCATGGTAACCTTTACGCCAACGAGGTCGTCAAATTTAAAATTGTACACTTTTAAAATTGGATATACCGGCCACTTTTCCGGATTTGATCAGATAATTATCATAGTAGTGTAGCGCCTGTCGCTCGGCTAGCTAAGGTGATCTGACGCGATCATCGAAGCTAAGCAACGGTCGATGCGGACAGTGTTTGGATTGGTGACCGTGCACAAGACTGTCGTTATTAAGTGGCATTTTGCATCAGGGCCACGATACAAGTATCATATTGTATTGTATCATTGTGTTCAAAACGAAGTTTGGTTTTGCCAGCCACTTACGAGCACACGCCAGAAAATAGCCGCCAGGGTCGCCATCGTTGGACACGACGCGGACGACATCATCATCATCATCATATTGTACCGTGTTAGGGCGCTACCGTGAGTCGGATGACACGTTAAATTGTAAGTCACGCCCGTTAGTCGTACAAGCAGTCGTTAAGCCAAGTCGAGCCTACGGGCGGCTTGAAAGCTCCCCACCAGAGCTTGCCCACTAAGCTCATACGAAGAAGAAGACAATTATCATAGTGGACAGTGTCTTCTACTTAATTTAGTTAGACTATATATATTTCAAGCTCTTTCATTTGATACTCACATTAAGGACATTGTGAAACAATATGTAATCCATCATTTGTGGCCCTACATAGGTCCGAATAGAAGTAGGTCCTTAAGATATGCGGACCAACATGGACGAGACAGGCGAGGGAGAGAGAGAGTTGGAAAAAAACGGGGGAGGCCTATGCCCAAGCGGCAACTTTTGCACAAAAAGGTGTAAATTAAAATATGTAATTTTTTTTTATAAAATGTAGCAATTGAATAAAGGCTTTTTTACTTTTACTTTTACGTTACATAGGTCCGAATTATATCAACTAATAGCTGAAGAACACGCTCCACTACACGTTTCAGCAAAACTTCGTGAGTGAGGATGCCACAAGCGGACATACCGAGCCATCCGAGTAGTTATAACGTTCTGTCGTTTTGGGAGTTATACAATAAGCGTGAGGACATCGCATATCGTTATTCGAGCGCGTCACGTCATCTGCCGCTCATTCTCACTCGTGAATTATTCCGCTCATTCTCTTATACCATATACTATGCCATTCAGTATGTTATAAATACATTAATAAATTAGTTTGAAAAGCGTATTTTAATTAAACTAAAACCAGAAAATAAGAAAAAGAACACCATAATACTTTTGTAAAAACTAGTTGAAGCACGCTCCCTACAAGAAAAGTAGAGAACAGTATAGACAACACCATAACATTAAATGGAACACAATGTATGTAAGTATAGCGAGTACCACACCCGGCGCCGCAGGAACGTGTCACCGAAATACAAGCACCTGCTCCAACATTAATTCATCCGATCTATTTAAAACTAGTAAAATATCTCGCGCATTATATTGTGTGAATTATATCACGGACAGGAATAGAAACACGATGTCATATCACTACTCGCTGCGATGAATTACGTGTGATAAAGATTTTCTTTCGGTAGGAAAAAATACTTTCTAAAAAAAAACATACAGTCGAACATATAACTTCCTCCTTTTTTGAAGGCGGTTAAAATATATACATATTTTATAAGTGACAGGGTCACGGTTGGGTTAAAGCTTGCCTGATGTTAAGCTACGCCGCGGTTAACGATGTTACACGCTTGCCGAGGGAATTCCTGTAACTCTTAGATTTGAAGAGCCCGACGTATGGTACTTCGCAGGAAACAACAAACTGGAAGAGAATTCCAAAACTTTGTACTTCTCACGAGGAAGATTGTGTTGTGCGACATTTATCTCTTATATATAACATTTCCATGTCACAATGTTAGTTACCGTACTCCACCGAAACGGCTTGACCCATTTTTACCAAATTTTATATGCGTATTCAGTAGGTCTGAGAATCGGCTACTATCTATTTTTCACACCCCTAAGTGAGGCAAAACTAATAATAAATGAGAATAGCAGAGTTTGCAGAAAGTTGTACATCATCACGTTAGGATTAGCACATGAACGTGACGAGAAGTGGAACTGATCACGAGCATGTTTACATGAAGCGAGTGGAATGGTCGCTGGAAAGGAAATAGAGTAAACAGAAGCAGTATCGTAGTGCTGTAGTTGGTGACGGCGCACGCGACCTCCGGCGATATAGATCGGATTAGAATATGATAATAATGTCGCGCGCGAGGATCTATTTACACTCCATCGGCTGGACGCCGGCCAACGTTATATATTCCATGGGAACGCAATCACACAGCGCTCTGCGCGCTGGAGCCACTCCCCGGCTATGAAAACCATTGACTCTGGAGCCACCGGCCACAGCTCCTGACTCGATATCTACCGAGTAATTGTTTATGTTCACCTAGTAGATGGTTTTACTTTTAGTTTTGGCATTCTGATGGCGGTTTCTTTGTTAAAATGTGTTTAGTTAATAGGACAGTAGTTAAGAAGTTGTTTTAAGATATTAGTTACAATAGTGAACCTCCTTCCTCAGTCCCGCGTCACGTGATTGATATAGATAACGTGTACAAGCTCGGGAACGTGTTGTAGCGCTCGCACTGTACAGCTCGACCGCTACATTATACTGTCTCCTAGTTTTACACAAAAATAAAAGTAGGAGACAGAGCCGCCAAGGTTAGACGCCGTAAATAAATGCGTTAATTCAGTAAATTACAACATCCTTGTAGTGTAAAAGCTGGCGAATTAATATAGCTATTAGTTATAGAGCGGAGTCACCGCGGACACACGGTGACGCGCGGTGCCGCGTGGTGCCGCGTGGTGCCGCGTGGTGCCGCGCGGTGCCGCGTGATGCCGCGTGGTGCCGCGTGGTGCCGCGCGGTGCCGCGTGGTGCCGCGCGGTGCCGCGGATTACACTCTATCCGGTGACTACAATATGAACACTTGCTTGCTATGATTTTATAACAAATAAACGGCAGATTTATCTCAAAATATTGTTGAACATAAAACATATAAACTAAGTATATAATAAATATTAATTGGCTAATAAAAAATGCATCAAACTCAACTCAACCAGCCTTGTGCATAAGATACCTGGGTGTCATTCACGATAACAAACTAAAGTCGAGGGAGCTACAAAAAAAGGTGGCGTGTTATAGACCTACATCCAATACGCAAGATGTACACATACCTCATCCAAGAATGTAGCCTAATGATCATCGAAGGGAACACCGCGAGCCTCGAGCTCCGACTGATGATGTACATGTGGAACACCAAGCTCACCGCTAAGCGCACACTCGCAGTCGGTCCAAAAGAGATTGCAGATGTCCAGGAGTAAATGGATATGGGTCAATAATATTCAGGCACGCCAACAAGTCCAAATTGCAAAACAAACAAAAATGGCTGGCCGAGCTATCGGCCAATGAAAGGCGACATTCCACTCTCTCTCTTTATTGCAATAAATATAATAAAAACTCGTTCATCTCTAGCGTTGGAAATGCTTTTAAAACTTCGTATTAGTTTCTCCGTAGCTTTTAAACCATTTCGACGCAGAGGTACTTCGTTTGGAACAATGTAAAATGCAAAACATTTAGAATGGAACGAGCAGCAGCGCGAGGAATACCTACGGAACTTATTAATGCAAGAGCTTCCTTATGACCATTAAGACGCAGAACCCTAATAAACCATTTCTTGGTGCGATAAAAATACATTCCAGCAACAAAAAGTGCTTCAAATTAAAAGTCAGTCGCGAGTTTCCGAGATATTGTTACTCCGGGAGCCGCGCCGCGTGGAGCAGCATGCAAGTTATCCTTATTTTATTTTTATCATTCCTCTCGCGACACAGGAATGAAATAGCTCATTACTTCCTGCGTGTGTGAGAATATCCTTCATTACGAGAGAGATTCTCCATGACGCTATTACCGTTTATTTCCCTTTTATTATCATTTTGGCTATATTAATTAACTCTATATTCATGGTTTAGTCCCGGTGGAAACACTAAAAATGAATATGACTACATCATCAGTTCTCATAAAGAAATAATTCAAGATGTATCTGTACTTAGCCGCTTTAAAACTGGTAGTGATCATCGAATGGTAAGGTCAACATTAAAATTCAATTTGAAAAAAGAGAGAGGTAAGATGATACTATCTGGACAAAGAAGGTATGAAGCCAAAGAGCTGTCACTTCTGGGAGATAAGTTTCAGATTGATTTGCAAAACCAATTTGAAGGACTGGAAGAGGTAAATTTAGATGTTGATGAAATTAATGCCAAACTTTGTGATACCATTTCAAACACAGTAAAACAGCATCTTAAACGAACCTTTAAAAAAGAAAGTAAATTTTCAGCCGAAACACTTAACTTAATAGAAGAGAGAAGGAAAATGAAATATAATACCACAGCAGATCACAATTCAATTTTAGCAATCAATAGAAAGATAAATAAAGCCATTAGAACAGACATCAGAAATTATAACACTGATGTTGTAGTCAATACAATAAAAAAGTACAGAGGTCCCAAAGTATTTCAGCATAAACTAAAAACCGGATCGAAACAAATTCTCAATCTTAAAAATCAACAAGGCGAAATTATATCTGACAGACACAAAATGTTAACAGTAGTTGAAGAGTTTTATAAGGAACTGTACACTTCCAAATCAGGTGAACCAAACCATAACGATAACATCCGTCCAAGCTCTGGAGCAACAACTGATAATAACCAAAATACCGACCAAATACCGCAAATAATACCATGCGAAGTACACAAAGCAATGTCTGAAATGAAAAATGACAAGTCGCCTGGACAAGATGGCATAACAGTTGAAATGCTCCGAGCCGGAGGCCCACCCGTAATGAGAATCCTTGTAAAACTCTTTAATGAAGTGCTGATTAAAGCCCAATCACCTAAATCTTGGAAAAACGCTATAGTCACAATCATACACAAGAAAGGTGATTCTGCTCAGTTAGCAAATTACCGACCGATAAGTCTTCTCTCACAAATATACAAACTGTTCACCAAAATAATCTGCAATAGACTGACACGCCAGCTAGACGAATGCCAGCCCAAAGAACAAGCCGGATTCAGGAGAGGGTTTTCCACAATAGACCATATTCACACAGTAAAGCAACTGATAGAGAAAAGCCAAGAGTACAACCAACCTCTCTTCATGGCCTTCGTCGACTACGAGAAGGCTTTTGACAGTGTCGAACACTGGGCAGTATTAAGCTCTCTACGCAGTTGCTCTATTGATGTTGGATATGTGGAAATGCTCCGAGAACTGTATGCATCGGCAACAATGCAAGTAAAACTGCACGACACTACTGACCCTATCCCCATTAAAAGAGGGGTGAGACAGGGAGACACTATTTCGCCAAAACTTTTCACAGCGGTTCTGGAAGACGTCTTAAAAACGCTTCCATGGGAAACTAGTGGCATTAACATCAATGGTGCCTACCTGTCTCATCTCAGGTTTGCAGATGACTTAGTATTGTTCGCCAACAACCTTGACAACCTCCGATGCATGATAGAACAACTTTCAGATGCTTCCTTGAGAGTAGGCCTCAAGATGAATATGACTAAGACCAAGGTGATGTCGAACGCCTCTGGGCACTCGAACCCAATCATGATTGGGAACGAGAGTCTAGAGACGGTTGACCATTACGTGTATCTTGGTCATAACCTCTCTTTTGGCAAAGAACATCAAAACAGGGAGGTTGCCAGACGTATACAGCTAGGCTGGGCTGCTTTCAGAAAGCTGGAGGACATCCTAAAGTCACGGCAAATTCCACAGTGCCTTAAAACTCGCCTCTACAACCAGTGTGTCCTACCCACCATGACATATGGTGCCGAAACATGGACCCTCACCGATGAGGCTGTGCACAAAATCAGAGTTGCACAGAGAGCCATGGAGAGGTCCATGCTCGGCGTCAAGCTTATTGATCGCATCCGTAACAGTGAGATCCGACGGCGAACGAAAGTTCGAGACGTCGGATCTACAGTTATGGAGCTTAAATGGAGCTGGGCGGGACACCTGGCTAGGCGAAGTGACGGCAGGTGGAGCAAGGCTGTGACCGAATGGTGGCCAAGATTAGGAAAACGCAGCGTCGGTCGTCCGCCGGCAAGATGGGTCGACGACATAATATCAGTCGCAGGTCGAATCTGGACACGATTGGCACAGGACCGAGATGAATGGCATATCAAAAGAGAGGCCTATTCCCAGCAGTGGGAGAGAACCGGCTGTGGATGATGATGATATTCATGGTTAATTAACATATTTTAATGGATGACGTTATGACATATAATATTACTGATTAAAATATCATTTACTTAATAATATCGTGTCGCTCGTCCGCCGTAGAGCCGAGGGATTTATTTAAAACTTCAAAACGATCAAATCAGAACTTACCAACATAGTTTGTAAGAAGGAAACTACGCCATAGCATATCTCAAAAGCAGCTCACTACACTTTCCCACTGCTGGCATCCACTACGCTGGCCGAGTGCGGGTTGGCGGGTGACACATGCGTCGGATGATGTGAAGATGTCCACCCTTGCCGAGCAGGTGGCGGGGGCGGAGTGTACTCGCGGTATTTATAGTGTAGTGACGTCACGCGCCGCGACACTTCCGCCGCACATATCCACTTCACACGGATTTATTCATATCCATCATTTTCATATTTTCCATCTGTCTCATAATGAGGAGACAACGTCAATATTTTGTTGCGTTCGTCCTCAGTTATGTTTCTTTTAGATAAATGTGGCACAATATATTTAGAGCGGATATCAAGTATTTAAACAAAAATATTTCGCTGCTTTGATATTAAGCTCTATCTATAGTGTGGGCGGTGATGTACATTAGAACTGTATTTAAGTTTACTGCATAATGCATAATGTAAAACCAAAATAATAATAAAGTATAAGTACATATCGAAACATACAGGATATATATATGATTCGAATATATAATTCGAATGAGAGGCTTCTGAAGATTAATTTCGTTTTGTGCCGAATCCAAATACTTATAATATAATTAGATAGAAATCAGATATTGGATTTGCTCATTCTGAAGTTGTCGTAAAGAAATAAACAAACTCTTTCTAGTAATCGAGCGAGAAACCTCACATACTCCGATTGGGAGCTCGATTGTTCTCTGCTGTCATTGACTTTAACAATTTAATGTAATTTCCAAGTATATTTGTGCGGATTCCCCGCGCCCTACATTATAATGTGTTGTCTCCGGAGGCTGCGTTTGGGTCATGTTGTCTGTCTGTATGAGGCGGGCTCGGCGTGTCGTGTACACTGGAGCCGGCGGACGGAGTGTTGCACTTCTCCAGACAGACCTTCATATTCCGGAAACATTGTTTGTACCCAAACTTTATGACGTCATGTCTCAACGGTTACTGTACCAATATTATTCATACTAAAAAACTGCTTTATGAATATTGTGATTATCGTTCTGCCGATATAATCATGCAAAAGTAGTAGGTAGTATATCAATGCGAGTAGTGAGTGGTTCAGACAACATCCCCTCTTTTAGTAACATTTCATCCCCGATCAACTATTACTTGGATAGAAGAACGAATCTAAATTAAAAACTGGATATACTCGTATTACTCTAACAGGATATTGCATAGATACGGAAAAACCAAACCAAATTTAGGCAACTGGCAATCGCTACCGTGACGCTTCGCTCGTTTGGAAGGTTTTGCACTAGTCAGCAGGGACACAGTATGGCAGCAACCATACTCCGGTGCCGGCACTCGCTTACACTCTCACGTAGGGAAAATAACAAGCATGCGACGACACGAGGCTGTGTGCAGTTCCATTCCGCTGCAGATGATGATGACACGTGAAAAATGTTATCATTAACTACCTCATATTAGCCATCTGGGTTAGCATCATCATGATTTTGGTGTAACCAATGGGGCACTCCGTGGGGCCTTGAAACACAAGCCGCGGCCATGTTGTAGGCTTTAGTTAACTAAAGTGAACTAAAGTTTAGAACGTATCTTACGACTACTTTGTTAGAGATGACGATGAATATTGTCATTCACTTGAACTACCTCCCGTTGTACTCTTTATCCAAATATGTTCAGATTTGATGCTTCAAGGATATATTATTTTGACCATTATACTCGTATAATTATTTAATGTGTAAATGAATGTATATTCATACATATGGATCGTCTTCACTCGAGCCACCAGGGAAAACATCAGAAACTTGATCTCCTCTCACTCGCAAAGCCAAATGATAGTAGAGGAAGCGAACATTCCAATGATTTGTTTATTGAATCAGAGTCCATGACACGTCCTGAGTCGGAGATAGCTATAAGGCAGAGCCTGTAAAGCGATAGTGCTCTAATTAAAATAGGCTAGCGATTTTCGCTGTAGTAGGTCTTAGTAAAAAAAAAGTACTCGTATTTTTTCAGACTAAATAAGGCATTGGACAAAAAAGTACTCGTATTTTTTCAGACTAAATAAGGCATTGGACAAAAATACATGGAATGAATATATCTGCGGTAGACACCCCCCTCCCTCCCTCCCGCTCCCCGGTGCACAGCGCGCCCTCTACCGGCCAAGTCGGACAATAAAGACCCATTTTTTGGCGGCGTGTTTCCCGCACGCGATGGCATTTCGCATTCAACCAATTTTTCGCGAATATTCCAGAATTTTCGTTCATTCCGCATCGCTGCCGTGTTTGTAATTTATTGTTTGATCGCTTTCTTTTATTTGTTTTTGGAATGTTTTAGTGCGCGGTGGACCGCCTGCACTACTGCTACCTGCGCTCTTTACATACTCTTGGACTAAACACATTTTTAAGGCAATTTAGATCATAATGCGTATCAATACATATCTTATGGGTTTTCTCACCCAAAAGATACCAACGGGAGCCTATTAATAGGACTTTCCATACACAAGCACGATTTTTTGCAATATTCTTCTAAACTTGAGTTTTTCAATGATGCTGATTGGTAGACGCTTGAAATATTGACGGGATATTTAGTTCAGTTTCAACATAAGTGAGTAGTACTACTGGCTGACTACTATCATGTAGTCACCATATAACCTAGAATGCACGCACCTGAGGCAGTCGGTAACAGTTGATATAATCTGGTCAGCATTTCGTAAGATATGCTCACATTTTTAATTACGAAAAATTGTTAGTAAATTAAATATTATTTGTAACAAGCCCAATATTTGTTAAAGTTATAAATTATGCAAAAAAAATGAAAATACATTGAGAACTCTCATGAAAATATTCGTAATCTGAGCGCTTGAAAACAAATTCGCGGCGATATTCAGGGCATCCCAATCACAGTTTTTTTTTGTAAGCAGTAGAAGTGTTATTAAATCAAAACGTATATTTAACACACGAATAACACACGTTTTGAAACAAAATGTGAAAAACAAGACACGTAACAATTACATTCCGCGCGATGCAATACCTGAACTCGGTAAGTCCCCCGGCCGGGAGTCCCCGGGGAGTGGGGAGCGGGTGGGGGGAGTCAGCCTCTCCCCGGGGACTAGAGATTGGAAGCTTTTACACAAGAGAGCTTTTTGAGCTTTCACGCGGGAATATGTTAGTGTCTCCCGCTCTCTTTGCTTTGTTTCTGTTTCCTTTCAATATAATGATAAGACAATCTCGCGCCGAGCTCAGCCGCGATATACATACGAGTATGTAAGCGAAGCGCATCAACCGCGGTGGGAGGTACTTCACGAAGAAATTCATATAAAATCTATAAATAAAATCAGTTGACAGTATTGAAATTATACGTGCTAACAGTTCTACTAGAAACAATTTTATTTTATTAATTATGATGTATGGTATACATTGAATTATTTTTTAATTAAATTGGTTTCCTTTCTCAGACAAGCAGTCGGCAACAGAAAGAGGTGGTACAAGACATTAGTTAATCATACAATAGTAAAACGTGTGCTCTCCGCGAGCCATGCTGTTCAGATTATAAACGCCATCACGAGTATAAACATCAATTATCGCACAAAAAACGCATAATTATCAAATTCCGGCGCCGCAGATACAATAAACATTTGGAGAAACAATTATTCCAATCATAATAAATTAATAACAGCTCTGAGTGGAGCGCGTGACCGCCCACACACACACACATACACACACACACACACACACATACACACACACACACACACACACACACACACACACACACACACACACACAGTGCTGGCTGCAGGAGTCAGGATGATGTAGGAATGTGTCGCTCCCCGTCCCCGCTCCCCGCCCCCGCTCCCCGCCGGCGGGACGTAACGAGCGTGAAATGGGATAGAGCAGCCGGAAAGTTACTCACACACATGTATTGTTTACTCTGACGCCCATACTGCTTATTGTTTCTCATTTCATATTAAACTTTAATATAATATCTACTTTGATATTCTTAACCGACGTCGTATACAAACCTCTATAAGTAATTTGTTTCTAGTCTGTGCGATATAGAGGCCAGAGTTCTCTTAACGACCGTTTGTACCAACACTAACAAGTAGCGTGTCATCCGCGCCACTAGTAAACGCCACTTATCAGAAGATAGTTGCAGCGTGGTTACCCATCCAGAGAGTGTCTGCCGCCAGACTCGCGCCTGCCGGCGGGCTGAGAGCAACCCGCCGCGCGACGCCGCGCTCATAGCTCACAGCACTAGCGATATTGTTTACTACAGATATGGAGAAACACTGGCTTTCAATAACACATATACTCGCAGCTTTAGGAAACCGGACCATTTCAAAAACCAGGTGTCAGATTACACAAAGTACAAAAATAACTCCTTCCATCCCTAGGATGGACTGAATAGATAAGTAATTATTATTTTAGTTTTAATATAAATAGCAGTACATGTAATGTTCTAATTAACATCCCATGCAAATGACTCGCCATTAGCGACGAGATGTTGCAAGGCTAATAAAATATGATTTATCTATATCTTTAAATATTGCATAAATTGGTCACTGTATCAGACAATACACTCTGAGCACAGAATAATAACTTGTACTTCGTGAGGGACTTTTGATGGCTTATTACCAGTTTGTGAGTTCGTAATGTTTGTCACCCCGAGCCTCGAGCCTGGAGCTGTGCGTGCTCTATAGCATTGAACAATTAGAGGTGATGGGTTCCTCACCGGCCGCGTCCACTCGCCGCGTTACCATCAGCTAGCGGACTATGATCCCATCACTCGCCGCGCCGGGACCACACCCACACGCTGCTACCGGCGAGGCTATACCGAGCCCCGTGAGCCGATACTAGCACCTTTATCGCGCGCTTCTGCTCCTTTCATTTACACTTTGAGAGTCGTCAAGCCGCCGACCTGATTATAATTATACATTATTTATATTGTGTTGCTCGTGTGTATATGTTTCTGCGCTTGGAACGAGACACATATATTTTTCAAGGTGTCTAGTACGTAAGGACACTATATCGCAGACGCTCTGCATCCGCTTCATGTTCGTTTAGAATTGGCCATTGAATAACTTACTCGTAATTTTCGACCTGAAACGTATAATATGTAAATAGATATTCATATTATTAGTTAGTGGTCGGGTAGAGGCCGGAATTTTTGACTAATCTTAACGCACACGAGTGGATAGTCCGGGAAGCTTTGTATGAGACCGGTCATATAGTTCTTATTGATTTCCAAAAGTAATTGAACGTAGTAAGCTAACTGGTAAAGTATTAAGTGTTATTATTTTTATTTAATAATAATTATGTATATGATAATTTAGAATGTAAGATATTTTATTGAATGGTGTACACATGATTAACACTTTTTTTATTATAATGATACTACAGATCAGAAAACTTAATCGTAACGAACACAATGTATGTTTGTTTCAGATCGTCCCGCGGAGCACGCACACCGACGGTAACGGTAAGATCATGATCATCATCGAGTGTGTGAGAGAGTCTAAGTCCCCGGAACCCAATAAATGTATAATGTAGAGTAGAGGGCGGTACCCAGGGCAGCATTATGTTCTACTGATGACCGAGTGGGCGCGTGTGTGATGTATCCTCGCGTTAGAGATGATATTAGCGGGGAGCGGGGAGCGGGGAGCGGGGGAGCAGCACTCACCGCGCCGGGGCCCTCGCAGCCACAAAGAGGACCTTTGTATAAAGCTCCCAATATTCTCAAGACTCGCTAATTTGTCTGCGGCACAGGGCCGCAACCAGGCTCATCGACTCGGGGCGTAATCTTCACACGCTTATACAATGCGAGCGGGACATTACACATTTTATTTTTAACTAGCATATCGTCCCGGCTTCGCACTCGCTATAAAATAATCTGAGTTGCAAAGAGAAACAAAATATAGCCTATATTACTCGGGGATAATGTAGTTTCTCAACTGTAAAGGAATTTTTCAAATCGGTCTGGTAGTTTTGGAGCCTAATTACGTCAAACAAAAAATCAAACTTTTTCTCCATAAAATATTGGTATAGATATTTTAACAATTGCAAGATTAAAAAAAAATATACTAAATAAAGCGGAATTCGAATTATATTTAATAATATTTAAATATACTTTCGAGTAACTATATATCACAGATGATTCACAATGAAGTCTACGATAACATGATTAATCAAACATGTCAAATTTTTTCTTGAAAAACATCGAACACCTATACATATAACCCCTCATAATAAAGAAGTGCAATAAAATAATAAATGCAGTAGAGTAGCCCCCGCCCCTGCGGCCGCTCTCTGAATCTGTCCCTAGCATAAATTTCCCCAGAAATACCTTCTTTTCACTCATTGTTCGCTCTTTATCCCAAAAGAGTTTTTAATTTAACCTTATTCCTGTTTATTTCCGTCAAAGGGCACCACGCTCCTTGATCCCCAGCGGCGAGGTATTCCTGGGGACGGAACATCTCAAATCAAATCAAATTGTTTTTATTGGCACATCAGTCAATTTAAAAGTTAAATGTAAATTTAAAGTAAATTAAAGGAAAAAAATAATGTATACACAAAAGAGTACATTTGTATTACTTGAACAGTTGATCTATGAGAATGATTCGAACCAGCGTAAAAGCGTACCATGTATACCTAGACTATTCAATTTTGCTAGTAAGAGATCGTGATCAACAAGGTCAAAAGCCTTGCTAAAATCTGTGTAAATTGCATGAGTTTCCCCTCCCTTATCAAGAGATTCAGAAGTATCATTTACAAACCAGATAAGATTAGTACTTGTTGATTTCTTAGGTCTAAAACCATGTTGATGGATATCCAACAATTGCGACACGTGCCAGTAAACCTTTCTAACTATCAAAGCTTCAAGCAGCTTCCCAGCGCCTGAGAGAATTGATACTGGTCCGTAGTTATCAATTCGCATTAGGTCACCCTTCTTATGTATAGAAGTTATATGTGCAACTTTCCACTTAGAAGGAAAGACTCCAGAGGAAAGTGATTCATTAAAAAATATTGTAAGAATAGAATAGAATAGAATAGAATAGAATAGAATGTCTTTATTGTCATATTGTTAAATAATTATTACATTATATAAATATAATCATAACTATCATCAATATGGACTCGTCAGTATTTCATTCAATAATAATCAATAAGTTAAATTAAAAGAATAGCAGCTGTATAGGGGCTTTGTCGAAAAGTAAATAATTATAAATAAAGAAAAAGTAAAATTATAAAATTATAAAATAAAATCCTTATTCAATTTTTAAATTTTTTAAGAGGTTTTGCTATTTCCTCTGCGCATTATTTAAGGACAATGGATGGCAGTTGGTCAGAGCCAGCTCTTTTATTACCATTCAACGCTCTTAATACTTCTGCCTCACATAATTTAATATTACAAAGTGATGAATTATTTGTACTAATCAGTCTCTGTAGTTTTTTTTTAAGCACTCAAAACATTCTTTAAGTAGAGAGCCACATCTTGACCAATAATAGCTGCAAACGTCCATGTAGAAGTGAAGACCACCTGATAGTTCCTAAGAGCAGACTAAGTCACAGCGTCACGTTGTACCAGGTGTGTGCTGAGTGTGAGCGTGGCGGTGTTGCAGGTGGCGCGGATGTTGCGCGCGCGCAGCGCAGCATGCGGCGGCCGGCAGCGAGCCTGCTCTCCGTGAGCGTGAGGAAGAAACCCAGCGGCGCGCTGCCCGTCGCGCCGAGCAGCGCCATGCCTCCCGCGCTCACCTGAGGTAGCGTTTGCTTGTCGACATCTACTGACTGCAACTACCCGCATTTATAAATAAGCTCATAACCATAAAAAGGTGGTCCACGCACTGGCCAAGGCGCAGGGACCGGCTTGCCAGCCGGGGCTACCATTTACTGGGTGAGGGATGAAGATGAAGACTACAATTCTGTCATAGACTCCGAGAATGTATTAGAGTTTCTTTGTTTATTAAACTGAGTCTGTCCCCCCGCAGCTCCATGGAGGCGGCGAACGCGTCGCTGGCGGAGCCGGCGGCGGCGGCGGCGGGCGCGCTCGAGGCGCAGGGCGTGTTCTTCAAGCTGCGCATGGGCGTGCTGCTGCTCATCGTCATCACGGCCGTGCTCGGCAACCTGCTCGTCATCGTCAGCGTCATGCGCCACCGGTGAGTGCCCACCAGCCGGTCGGTCGTCTGTCAGTCTGTCAGCCGGCCGCTCAGACCACCCTCTGCCCGCAGGAAGCTGCGCGTCATCACCAACTACTTCGTGGTGTCGCTGGCGTTCGCGGACATCCTGGTGGCCATGGTGGTGATGCCGTTCAACTTCAGCGTGCAGTTCAACAACCAGCGCTGGGTGTTCGGGCGCGTGCTGTGCGACCTGTGGAACTCCTCGGACGTGTACTTCACGTCCACCTCCATCCTGCACCTGTGCTGCATCTCCGTCGACCGCTACTACGCCATCGTCAAGCCGCTCAAGTACCCCGTCAAGATGACTAAGAAGGTAGGCCTCCGCCGGCAGCAGCCCCGCGCAGCGAGCGCCTCTGACCGCCCGCCCTGTTGCAGATGGCGTACGTGATGCTGGCGGCCACGTGGCTCAGCCCCATCACCATCTCCTACGTGCCCATCTTCATGGGGTGGTACACGACGAGCGGGCACCTGCAGCAGACGCGCGCCGACACGTGCGACTTCAAAGTGAACAAGCCGTACGCCGTCATCTCCAGTTCCATCTCGTTCTGGATCCCGTGCACCATCATGGTGTTCACGTACCTGGCCATCTTCCGCGAGGCCAACCGGCAGGAGAAGGCGCTGCACGCGCGCGCCGGCACCGCCATGCTGATGCACCGGCCGTCGCGCGACCTGGACCACACGCCCACCAAGGACCGCAACCTGCTGAAGATGAAGCGCGAGCACAAGGCGGCGCGCACGCTGGGCATCATCATGGGCGCCTTCATCCTGTGCTGGCTGCCCTTCTTCCTGTTCTACGTGTCCACGTCGCTGTGCGAGTCGTGCGAGTGCCCGGACCTCGTGGTGGTCATCATGTTCTGGACGGGCTACTTCAACTCGGCGCTCAACCCCGTCATCTACGCGTACTTCAACCGCGACTTCCGCAACGCCTTCAAGAACACGCTGGCGTGCGCCTTCTGCTCCTTCTGCCGGCGGCGCGCCTCCGACCTGGACGCGCTCGAGCGCCTCGACCGCCGCGGCTCCACCGCTCTGCGCGCGCCGCACCCCGCGCGCCGCCAGAGCGACCTCGCCTCGCTCTGAGCGACCTCGCCTCGCCACGGGCGACCTGGACGCGCTCTGAGCGATCAGGACGCGCTTTGGACGTGAACGATAGACTAATAGTGTCGTGGACATTCATGTGTATATTAGGCTAACTTTATTTATTACGAAAGTCGTCGGAGACGAGCCGCCTCGCGGCACTCCACGAGCGTCGAACGATCCTATATTAGGCTAGTTTACTTGTAAATATACTACCATAAGTTCTTATACTGGTAAGGTTAAGATAATCTCAGGTGTCACTGATCACGTTGCATTGGCCGAGCTAGCGAAATGTCTGTGCCTCGAGTAGCGAAGGTTTCCTATATATCTCTTTGTATATCTCTGTGCTCGCTGAGGGCACTACTGTGAACATGAGAATCTCGGACCTGTCACTCGCTCGGCCAGTAATTGAATGTAATAAATATCTTAGAATGTGATGTTATGACTCGACATACGTTGTAATTATAACATTCTTAAAGGGAGTCCCGCCTGCGTGAGGCGTAGGGTAAATTATTTAACTGTACAGTTTAGTATCCCGGGTTAAACGATCCAAGTTAGTAGAAGCGACAAAGTCACAATAACCATTGATATAAATATAGTATGTATGGCTTCTGGTGTATATCGGTGTAGGGTTGTCAGCTCTGGCGGCCGGCAGGCAGCTGGCGCCTCACGCGAGCGGACTCCGCGTGTTGCCTCCTCGTGTACCTTCATGATATCGTCATGTTCTCCGTGTTCCTATAGCTCCTTGATACGTTAATATAGTACTAGAATACATGGAAGTTTAACGAATACATAGAGTTAGAGGATGATAGTATCATTCCGTGAGTGAGCGAGGATCCGACAGATCCCGCGCGAGACGCGACTCGAGGCCTAACTGTAGCACTAACCGATTCCGATATTATATTACTTTGTGTACGAGAGACGTGCGGGAACATACTCGTACATTATACGTGTGCCGTACTGGCGTCTCAGAACAAACTCTACTTTCCATGTTTTATTATTAATTTGATATTCATAATTATTATAGAGTTCTTAGAAACAAATATTATTTATTTTGTTTTGAAATGACCGGTACGGATATACAAATACATAGATAAAGTTAACTAATAGGTTTAAAGACGTATTGTTTACGATCATCTTACAATGAACACAACGTGGAAGGAAATACCAAAAGTAGTAATGTAAGTTGTAGATATAATCCGGAGCGAGTGAGTTCGCTCCGTGTATAGATAACATCGCTAAGTGAACATTCACACCAAGTGTGACTAGCGTTACGTTATAGTATATTTACATCGATAGTCAGACGTAGCGTAGCTCTTAGAGATAGTGTACGATAGTCGTAAGCTCGGATAGGAAGATACGATAAATATGGGGACAAATAACGCTTCAATAGAAAAAATCAATTTTAAACAAATAATATGTATGATGGATGTGCTATGATTAACTAATATTAACAACTCTGTTAGATTCGGTGTGTCGGTGTTGTGTCAAACGATTAATATAGATTTAAAAAGAATATTAACAATCTCAGATTCTTCGAGATCACCTCGTGTTGTAACTCTGCGCCTTACCGTCGCGAGCACCCGCGCCGCTGTCCGCTGACATCTCCCCGGAGTACACGCTCAGAGCACGCTCCGCCCTCTACGCCGACTGGGCTCTTCTCCTGCAGTTCTCCATGCGACCGACGCTTCCCTTCATACTAACTTTTATATTAGGAACCTGTAACATGCGACTGGTCTGTTGCTGTTCTATCGAAGCCCGGACATTTCTGCCATAAGCACGGCATACCGCCAGGTATCGATGCTACTTTCATTCACTTTAAGTGAAATTGTGTGCTAGAGGTACGTGTATTGAGCTCACCGCCGGCAACACTTCTCTGGTCGCAGTGCGAGCACACGCTGTGAACCGGGAACAGTGCGGGTGTGCGCGGGCGCGCGGCGTGCGGTGCTCGCGGCGTGCGGTGCTCGCGGCGTGCGGTGCTCGCGGCGTGCGGTGCTCGCGGCGTGCGGTGCTCGCGGCGTGCGGTGCTCGCGGCGTGCGGTGCTCGCGGCGTGCGGTGCTCGCGGCGCGCGGCGTGCGGTGCTCGCGGCGTGCGGTGCTCGCGGCGTGCGGTGCTCGCGGCGTGCGGTGCTCGCGGCGCGCGGCGTGCGGTGCTCGCGGCGTGCGGTGCTCGCGGCGCTCCCTCCCTGTTGTAGTGTCGTGTACTTACTGTTTCCACTCGCGGCGGCCGCGCCGCTACGACTCAATGTGTCTTCCTTTTATATAAGTAATCGTATAGGCTCAACCTTGTAACATATTAGAATACGATTTCAAGTAAATATTGTAAAGTAGTGTAATGGTAGCGGCCGTAGGGCGGCCCTCGCGCCGCTCTCGACGCGCGAACGCAAGTAATAATGCATGGTTGTGACTTCCTTAGCTGATACACGCCGGGTCTCCGCCTGAAGCCGGGCGGCCGGCGACCGGCGACCGGCGACCGGCGACCGGCGACCGGCGACCGGCGACCGGCGACCGGCGACCGGCGACCGGCGACCGGCAGCCGGCGGCGTCAACATATACATGTATAGTCTATCGCTCCACGCCAGACCACTTGTAAATATATTAGCGACTTCTGTGTGTACTCCGGCTGTGTGTTGTTGTAAGTAGCCGTGGTAGAGCCCCCCTCCTCCTCCCCCCGGTACTGCTGTCTCACTCACTCGTGCTCCTAACGCACACGCGTGCCTTCTATCACTGGCCCTCGGATGTTAAATGATGTATTCTTCTTACGTTCGTCTTTCCGAGCGTCTCTCCGAGCGTCACTCTGAGCGGTGCTCATTTCTCCATTGTATTGTCGCCCGTCCGCCAGCCCGGCTCGCTGTCCGCTCTCCTCTCCCGCGATCCCTCTCAGCCCCAGCGCCTGCAGAGTTCCCCACCCACCACACCCGGAAGCGGCAATGCTACACCATAATGCCGCGAGGAGGTCCGCGGAGACCCCGGCCGACTCCCGCTCACGTATATTTATATAGATCGGGAACGTTACGAGTCTGGTTCATTGTACGCTCAAGTTTTTGTTGTGTTGACTAATTACTAATATTTATTTAATTGTTAAGTTTAAATGTAAGTAGCACAATACAAAATATATGAAATAAATGAAGAATGTGAGAACAACAAGCGACTACTCTGTTATTGTTTTATATGCAAGTGTACCGCCATGTCCCTCCCCCGCCACCGACCGCTGCCCTCCCTGCAGCTCGTGACGTCACGGGTGCCGGCGAGTGACGTCACGCGCTCTCCCCGTGCCTGTATCCAGTAGGGGCGTGTTGTAATCACTATGCTTTTTGCAAAATAAATGAAATGTATTTGGTAATGTTTGTTGTATTCATTGCCCCCCTCCCTCTCGAGCGCCGCCAGGTGGCGCTGCTCACGCCCGAGCGAGCTCCGGCGTGTCCGCTCTCTGTCTGCGCCGTGCCGTGCCGTGCCGTACCGTGCCGTGCCGTGCCGTGCCGTGCCGTGCGAAACGAAGTACTACATTTAGCGAGTGCTGTCAGACACGTCGACGAACATATTTCATTAAATGAACAGATTTCTTTGAAATATCCGCTATCTACGTGTAAACTTACATGTCAATAGTTTTGTTGGTGTTCAATAATGTCTGTGTGTGAAACATAACACCGAAACATTTTGACGGAAAGACAGTATGCGTACATAGCCGGGCGCGCGAGTCGAGACTGCAGGTAGCGCTGCTGTGTTGCGACTTGTCGCACGCATTCGACACTACAGATCACGGCCTCACTGCGAACAAGCTGAAACACTACGGTATCCGTGGTCCGGCGCTGTCTATAATCACGGCACGTATGGCGCGTTTCGCATGCAGAAACGCGCCATACGTGCCATTTGCGGGGTTCAAAGCGACGTCTCCTGCGTTGAACTCTTTCGAGACCTTGATATATTTATTGCCTCTACCATGTGAATTTATATATCAAGTTGCACTTTTCACACACACGCACCTTGAATTATTTCAACGCAGGGGTGCTAATAAAACGTGGGATCTACGTAGCAACGTGAAGAAGATGCAACTGAAAACGCCGGTTCATCGACTTGTGAAATTGGAGAGGTCCGTTTACGTGTTGGGGCCCGCGATCTACAACCGCGTACCTGCGACTGTCCGGGATGCACCTTCCACCGCCAGCTTTAAGACTAGACTCAGGGTTTGGCTATTAGATAAAACTTTGTACAATATAAATGATTATCTAAATTTGAAAATTGACATTTGATTCATATTAGACATGCGTAGTTCACGAATGAATCCTTCAAATGAAGTACTTCAGTGATTTGTATCTTTCACTCTCTAGTTCAATAACATTTCAATTAGTTCTTAGTTCACTAGTTCTTGCATCCGTTTAAGAACGGCTCGAGACTCGAATGAAAACATCGGGAGTATTCGGGACTATCTATGGCTGTCCTGCTCTGTTGTACGTATGGATATGATACATGATAGCCTCTTTCACTCACTCGGCGAATCTGACTGACCAGGCAAATTTAAACTTTATTCCAAGGTGACAGAGATGCAATACCCTAAATGAAATTGTGAAAGAAAACTAGTACTGAACTAAAAGAAAGATATAGTTCACCTTTCGGCGAATCTGACTGACCAGGCAAATTTAAACTCTATTCCAAAGTGACAGAGATACAATACCCTGAATGAAATAGTGAACGAAAACTAGTACTGAACTAAATGAACTACTGAACTAAAAGAAAGATATAGTTCACTGATATAAAAAGATATGTACATATCTTTTCATTTTAGTGACACATTCTGCGCATGTCTAATTCATATCATATACTTTTATATTGATATTATATTAGATACTAGAATTAGTAGTGAAAATTGACATTATGATTAATCCTACTACTATTATCCTACTACTAAGGGCGAAAGTTTGTAAGTATGGTATATGGATGTATGGATGTTTGTTACTCTTTCACGTAAAAACTACTGAATGGATTTGAATGAAACTTTACCACAATATAGTTTATACATCATAATAACACATAGGCTATAGCTTATACATCAGAATAACACATAAGCAAAAATTTTTGAGGTTTTTAATGTGAGGTCGTAAAAAAAACACATTTTTTGTGCTTACATTGCAAACGCTGACTGAATCCTACAAGATAGATCAAAACAATTTACTACAGTATTGTACAACTTAAAAAGGTCTACAAAAAAGTCCGTGATGGTATATGTTTATCTCTTAGGAATAACCCACAATAACCATTTTTTATCCTTTACTTTGTACGAGAAATAATGGCTTATTTACGAAGCGATTTTAAGCAATACAGTATTAATCCTTATCCAATTAAGTATCTTAAATACATTGTGCTTTTAATAAAGATCAATATGGCTTTTTACAGCATGTAAATTAAATAAATATTTTCGAAGATATCACAGATTTAAAATGCAGAGTCATAGCAATTTCGGCGATAAATACCGTTTCGGTGATAAATACCGGCAGCGGCGCCAGGCGAACGGGGCGTGGGGGGAGCGGGGTAGGTGCGGTGGGGAAGAAGTGGCTCATCGCTAAGTGCGCGACCCGAACGCGGGCAGACGCGTGAGGGCAGACGGTGTTGACGGTTGTGTCCGTTTTGCGAATTCTAGCGATTTGATAAAATCGTATGGTCGCCTACTTTAAGTAATATAGGCCTAAGGTTAGTTATTGCCAGGTTTCTTTTTGGTTAGGAGTTACACGTACAAAAAGATACTTCATTTTTACGAATTACTTCATTGATAATTCAATTACTATATAGATAGGTTACTTACAGTTAATTATAACAAATTATATTAGCAATAAATTAAAATTGCGACTATAATTTGAGATTTAAACTATCCTATCTCTCAAGTTGGATTGAACTGCACATGGTGTGCGAATTTTATTATAATCGGTTAAGTGGTTTAGGAGTCCATTGAGGACAAACATTGTGACACGAGATTTATATAAATTAAGATAAGATTATTAATATTATATGTATGTTTTTTATTTATTGTTTATTGTACACTACGTTCTTCTTTAGTCGTTTATAAATTCCTTTCCATCCAAAGGTTGCCTGGAAGAGATCGCTTTAAGCGATAAGGCCGCCAATTGTGGTACACTTAAGTTCATTGTCTTTTACTGTGCCTTTTTTATTTATGTGTCCAGTAAAGAATTATAAAATTACCATGACACAATGTTAGTTACCGTACTCCTCCGAAACGGCTTGACCGATTTTCACCAAATTTTATATGCGTATTCAGTAGGTCTGAGAATCTTCTACTATATATTTTTAAGGCAAAACAACGTTTGCCGGGTCAGTTAGTATCATATACTATTGTAATGATATTATAGTACTTGAATATAATTGAAAATTGACATGGATACATATCATATACTTTTGTAATGATATCATATTATTTGACTTGTAACTTTGGTGTTGTCAATAAATGATTTGTATCTGTAAGTTGAAGTACTCGCTCGTGAGCCGCGCTCCTCGTCCTCGGACCCACGGGAGCATATTTACTGACTCACAATGATTCTACCACACATTCGAGAAGAACGGGCAACAAACTCGAGCATCAGAGTGTTTTCACATTGTCTAGTGCTATACTACACATTGTGGAGTCGTGAGCGGACTATAGAAGGCAACAGTTATTACAACATTAAGCAACAGTAGAACAGTTGTTACCTGGAGCGGGCTCCCCGTCGCATGGCAGCAGCTCTCGGTAGACCTGACTCCCCCCGCCCCCCGCCCCCCGCCGCGGGCGCTCCCCGGCCGGCAGGAGGGACCCGCTAGTTGTAACGTTGTAACCGCTCGGTGTAATAGTGTAGGTTTGTACCGGAGCCCGCGCACCACATTATACATTATTACTACATAGTATAAAACCAAGTCGCCTATCGCCGTTTGGCTGTCTTGTGTATGCAAATCTTTGAAACTACGCAACGGATTTTGCTGCACTTTTTAAAGTTCCGTACCGACGGGTACCGACGGTACCCTAATACTGAGGCTGTCGCTGTCCGTTCGTCTGTCTGTCTGTTTGTCTGTCGAGACCCTTCATCTCGAGTACGCTATCGGGTTGAAATTTAAAACATTGTATAAATCGGGTTTCGAGGCGATGGCAGCTTCGGTCGTGCGGCCGCTTCACGTCCCGATGCTCGTGGGTTCGATCCCCACCGATTAGCTCTGTACGTACGAGAAACCACAGCATGGTGTAGCATGGTGCAGGGCATTTCCTACCGCTCGCCCGACCGCCCACCACCCTTATGTTAAAAATCTATCATCTGACCGAGCGCCTCCCGATGTATTCCGGCAGCCGCCTCGAGAGCAGATAACCAGACTAGGCATGCTCCATCTCAGGCCTGAGTCGCTAACTCGTGTGGTTACACGCCGAGCTGGCAGCAACTAAATAAGCCGATGTAAAGCGTTCCAGACCCTTGCTAGTTCATAAGCTAAGATACAATCTAGTTAGTAGATCAACACATTACTAATATGTTGATCTACTAACTAGACCAGCTAGCTGCGCCCCGCGGCGCTACTCGCGGATGAGATACTCTACTAAGGCTTAGACCCATACTCGTACACAAACATAGCTTTATGAAGTTATTGAGTAACGGATTTCAATTGAGCGCTATCTTTGACAGGGAATCAGCGTATCATTATTTTCAGGATAACGAGTAGTCTGTATATTAATCATACGCCTAACCAATCTTCATATTACGATTCATCATAATCGGTTCAGGCGTTTGAGCGTCTATGTTGAATGAAATGAATATTGAAGTCAACATGTATTTAAACATGTTTTTGTATATTTCATTACGCGGGTGAAGCCGCGGGTTCAGTAAAGTTAATAATTTAATCGGCACAACATGCGTGCGGAGGGAATGCGTCGCTAGGAGAGGTCACACCCGGGCTGACCCGGGCGATGTGCTAACTCGTGTGGCGGAACACATCGCTCGGGGGTAGCGAGGCTCCGGTGGAAGGAATCTAATTCTCCGCGTGACCATTACATTTCTGCAAATGAACGTTTAATATTACCTATGTTTATTATCCTATTAGCTATGTTTATTACCCGAGTCGCATATCGATTACACGGTGACTGAGCTCGCGCGAGGACCAGTGCAGACCATGCTCCGCCTGCTGCTGGCCGCGCTGTGTGAGCACCGACACCACCCGCTATACGAGCCGCATACTTTACTTTGCCTGCACCAATCACCGCTCCCATTCTCTGAACTTTACTAACACACTGTAACACATTATTTCACCTATTCCTGTAGATTATATTATAACTACATGTTAATATTATGTCACTAATTAGTACGTAATTGAATGTAACAAATAATAAATGATTATACAGATTATGTTTAGAGTGCAGTAGTTCCACCGCAGCCCTCGCTCCCGAGCACGATACGACCCATTCTATCGTTACCGTCATTAAAGTTCCGTGCTTCGTGTACCGACGGGACTCTCATTAGAGCTTCGCTGGCCATCCGTCTGACACCAGGATACATCTCATTTCCGAGTCCTATCGTACGCTTTCTCCAGGTCGACGAACACCACAAGTTTTTATATGCACGGCGGTACTTTTCGCACAATTGGCGTAGAGCAAATATGGCGTCCGTCGTACTGCGGCCCGGCATAAACCCGAACCGGTTCTGTGATACCTCACTCTCCTCTCTCGGTCGTCTCAATGTTCAAACGTGGTGCGGAACTCTTCCTGTTTTAGTTTATTCCTCAGTGTCATACACGAAGAACGATCTCACAGCTCACTAGTTCGCGTCCTGGTATTTTCGCTTCTAACGATAAGGTTTGACGTTCTCGGAGAGACGTGACGCCGTCACCGAAATAACTTATTGAATTTGATCGTATTAGTAAAACAAGCCAAGGGGAGTGGAACATCCCGGGCAGGCGGCGGTTAGCGAGGTAGGAAGTCGGCGATGTCAGTACGAGGAGTGTGACAGCGTGCGGTCCGCAGGCGCGCGCGTGGCGGCGCGCGGGTTCCTGGCGCTGCGCGACCGCGACTTCGTGGGCGAGGACCCCGTGCTGGCGGGCGAGCTGGCGCGCCGCCTGGCGCCCGCGCGCCGCGCGCCGCCGCCGCTCGCGCGCCCGCCCACGCGAGCCGACGTCGTGCGCCTGTGCGGGGAGGGCATGCTGCCGCGCTACGAGTGCGAGCTGCTCCACCCGCCGCCCGCACCCCCCGCGCCCCCCGCACCCCCCGCGCGCCGGCAGTCGGCGCCGAAGGCGGGGGATGGCACCATGCACAAATTCTATCAGTTCCCGCTCGACTACAACTTCACCAACCTGTACGCCATGCAGCTGAAGGTGAGTGCGCGCCGCTAGCTCCCCTGGCGGCCGCAGCGCCCCGCTGAGCGCCCGCGTGTTGCAGATCGCGGAGCACGCCATCTACTCGACGCAGGCGCGCATCCGCGAGTTCGAGCGCGTGACGTCACGCCACCGGCTGGACGAGCGCTTCCGGCTCGCCTACATGGGCGCCAAGCTGGACGCGTGGGGCCGCGACCTGGCCGTCATGCTGGACTACTCGCACCGGAACAACACCTGGAAGCGGCAGATCGTGTACACCTGGCAAAAGGGCTCCTGGTACGGCTACCAGATCTACAACTCGCACAGCGACGGGCGCCAGTTCTCCGTGTACAAGCACGTCAACTACTACCAGCTCATGCTGCGCCGCTACCTGGACGTGCTGTACACGCGCCGGCTGCTGCTGGACACGCACGCCGCGCTGCACCAGCGCTTCCAGCAGGACCTGCAGCACGCGCAGCCGCCCGGCCCCTAGACCCGAGCGGCGCTTCCAGCAGGACCTGCAGCACGCGCAGCCGCCACACCCGTAGGCCCGAGCGGCGCTTCCAGCAGGACCTGCAGCACGCGCAGCCGCCCCACCCGTAGACACGAGCGGCGCTTCCAGCAGGACCTGCAGCACGCGCAGCCGCCCCCCCGTAGGCCCGAGCGGCGCTTCCAGCAGGACCTGCAGCACGCGCAGCCGCCCCACCCGTAGGCCCGAGCGGCGCTTCCAGCAGGACCTGCAGCACGCGCAGCCGCCCCCCCCGTAGGCCCGAGCGGCGCTTCCAGCAGGACCTGCAGCACGCGCAGCCGCCCCCCCCGTAGGGCCGAGCGGCGCTTC
This sequence comes from Mellilla xanthometata, assembly GCA_035578125.1. Taxonomy (NCBI): domain Eukaryota; kingdom Metazoa; phylum Arthropoda; class Insecta; order Lepidoptera; family Geometridae; genus Mellilla; species Mellilla xanthometata. The sequence continues at coordinate 6,552,835 of JAPUBQ010000030.1, forward strand.
CAGCAGGACCTGCAGCACGCGCAGCCGCCCCCCCCGTAGGGCCGAGCGGCGCTTCCAGCAGGACCTGCAGCACGCGCAGCCGCCCCCCCGTAGGCCCGAGCGGCGCTTCCAGCAGGACCTGCAGCACGCGCAGCCGCCCCACCCGTAGGCCCGAGCGGCGCTTCCAGCAGGACCTGCAGCACGCGCAGCCGCCCCACCCGTAGGCCCGAGCGGCGCTTCCAGCAGGACCTGCAGCACGCGCAGCCGCCCCCCCCGTAGGGCCGAGCGGCGCTTCCAGCAGGACCTGCAGCACGCGCAGCCGCCCCCCCCGTAGGGCCGAGCGGCGCTTCCAGCAGGACCTGCAGCACGCGCAGCCGCCCCCCCGTAGGCCCGAGCGGCGCTTCCAGCAGGACCTGCAGCACGCGCAGCCGCCCCACCCGTAGGCCCGAGCGGCGCTTCCAGCAGGACCTGCAGCACGCGCAGCCGCCCCCCCCGTAGGCCCGAGCGGCGCTTCCAGCAGGACCTGCAGCACGCGCAGCCGCCCCCCCCGTAGGGCCGAGCGGCGCTTCCAGCAGGACCTGCAGCACGCGCAGCCGCCCCCCCCGTAGGGCCGAGCGGATGTTGTAACGCGTGTCACTTTAACCGTGTACATACAGTTAACAACAACATACAGTTAACATTTTGAAATGTTACACTTTTGGAAAAAATCTGTAATTTTTTCTTTATTTCTGAAACTGTCATTTTATTTTTATTGTTATGTTTTACAAATATGGTAAATAAATAATAAATCACTATGACGGGACGGCAGGGCGTTCTTCCTCGTCATCCATTTTAGTTGCAGATGTGGGTAGCGTAGGTATTCAGGCGTGGAGAATTGAAAAGGTAGCAATCAATTTATAATGAAGGTATATTACAATCGAATCACAAAATATAATCGCAGATAGGTAGATTGACAATTATTTCCGCTTATTAGATCGACACTCCAGCCAACACGTAGCGCTTGCGCACGATGCGAACCGATTGCTGTCTCGAATCGAACTGCCGCTCCGCGTTCCGTGCTAGCGCTGGCTGTTGCGTCAGAGCGGGCCTCCGACGTTAGTCACAAGTCTGTGTCAGCTGACACTGACATCGCAACTCGCCCGCTCTTCAGATCGAACGCGCCGTCAACTATTTTAAATCTTTAATATTGTTTATTAATGCAAACAAAAGCTAATAAGGTACAAAATATAAGATATTGTCAGACTTTGTAACACTTGTGTTAGTTTACGTGGTTCTGAAGAGTACGTGCACCAGTTATCGATGTTCTGCTATATCGATAACTTTAACCCATTCTCATGTTTAAATAAAACCAAAATAAGCAGAAATCAAATAGTTTTATAATTAATAAATTTTTCAAGGAGAATAATCAAACCAGAATATATTAGGTCCGTACATATGAAATTAACGTTTTGTATGGGAGGAACAAAAAGTCGAATATTTTTTAATATAATATATTTAATTAATCAAACTATAAACGACGATTTGGACTGCCCCATCGGAGTTGAATTTTTTCCCTTGCCGTGGAGCGATTGACCAGCCTAGGTTGTTTAGCCGCTAGCTTTTCCATCATGGTTTGCAATTGCTGACAATAGACATGAGCCGTAATAGTCTGGCCAGATTTGAGAAAACTGTAATTAACAATACCGGCACTAGTCCACCAAACGCTTACAAGTAACTTTTTTGGGGTTAATTTTCGCTTGGGGCAGGATTTGGCCGGCTGGCCAGGATCCAACCATTGCGCTGAGCGCTTCTGATTATCGTAAATAACCCATTTTTTATCACAGGTAATGATTCGGTTTAAAATACCTTAATTATTGTGCCGGTTTAGTAATGTAACGCAGCAGTCGACGCGCGTTTGCCGGTTTGCTTCAGTCAATTCGTGAGGTACCCACCTTTCAAGCTTTTTAATCTTCCCAATTTGCTTCAAGTGAATTAAAACAGTTTTATCACTAACGTAGCAGCCTGCAGCTAACTCGGACGTGGTTTGCGATGGATCCGCTTCCACAATAGCTTTCAACTCTTCATTATCAACTTGAGTCTCAGGCCGTCCACGGAGCTTGTTCTGCAGGTCGAAATTTCTAGAACGAAATCGTTGAAACCAAAAACGAACTGTGTTTTCTTTTGCAACATGACCGCCATACACATCATTCACCCTTCGAGTTGTTTCCACAGCACTAGTGCCATGGCGGAACTCGTACTCGTAAATAATGCGATATTTTAAGTTTTACATTTTGTAAAATGAGTGACGCAAACAGAAAAAAACAGAAGAAAAAAAAACAAATGAATGACGATCATCGAAGCACAAATACATGAGTCTATAGCTGTACAAATTTGAATTTGGGATTCCTTACAAAAGAGGAGAAATTTGTGATTAAAGTGGCCTATACGAAAAACGCCAATTTCATATGTAAGGACCTAATATTTTTCGATTCAACGTAATCATCAAAATTATTTTGTGCATGCTCTTTCATCTGTATTAATAAAAACAACACTGAATTAAGCTTACACTAATGTGTAAGATTGATTAATATCAATCTTTCAGACTAATAAAATTTTAAACGTTATCGAAACATGAAATATTACAATAAATCTAGTTATTGTAGTAGTATTAGTAGGTATGTAAAATTCAGTAACATTCATCTTAAGTAAATTTTTATATGAAATATTGGTAAAACCAATAACTTTTTTATCACAAAAATATTAACTTATTTTTAAGTAATAAATATATTTATATTTTTTTAGTAGGTACTTTAAATACTTATATTTTTATTAACCTCTACTATATATTATATTTATAATGAGATAAAGTTACACTTGTCTTTCAGATAGTTATGTAAAATAAGTTCGAAAGGGCCTCCTTTTCCTCCTGTGTGTGAACTAGGAAGAGGGTGTTTGGGGCATCTTCGGGATCTGCGAGTCTGTGAACCTTCTCCGCTCCAGAGTCTGAGCACGGGCCGATGAGGAGTATATACCGGAGTATATCTCCCTCAACGTGTATGTCACATCCATCGGGTTACTGTGGGTCAGCAGGCTCTTCCTCAACATGGATTACTGAGATAATTAAGATATTCATAATAGTTTAAGAAATTCAAATGACTTCATAAATAACAGAGTTGGAATATTAAAGAAGTATAAAGTAGGTAATTGCGATCAATCGTCATCCAGTGTACAATAATTGACCAAATGCGAGTCAGGCTCGCGCATGAAGGGTGACCCCAGGCTAACGCCTGATCAAATAATGATCTATTAGACACTGCACTTGCTAGCTTCTTCTTGGTGCGATAGTGCCGAGGCAATAAAAATATTTGCAGGTGGACGCTTGTAGGATTAAGCCTAGCTCCTAGCCTTACGACGCGCAGTTAGTCTTGGCGCCTGACGGATTAGGAAAGTCCTGCCTTACGACGCGCAGTTAGTCTCGGCGCCTGACAGATTAGGAAACTCCTGGCTTACGACGCACAGTTAGTCTCGACGCCTGACGGATTAGGAAAGTCCTGCCTTACGACGCGCAGTTAGTCTCGGCGCCTGACGGATTAGGAAACTCCTGCCTTACTACGCGCAGTTAGTCTTGGCGCCTGACGTATTAGGAAAGTCCTGCCTTACGACGCGCAGTTAGTCTCGGCGCCTGACGGATTAGGAAACTCCTGCCTTACTACGCGCAGTTAGTCTCGGCGCCTGACGGATTAGGAAACTCCTGCCTTACGACGCGCAGTTAGTCTCGCCGCCTGACGGATTAGGAAACTCCTGCCTTACGACGCGCAGTTAGTCTCGGCGCCTGACGGATTAGGAAACTCCTGCCTTACTACGCGCAGTTAGTCTCGGCGCCTGACGGATTAGGAAAGTCCTGCCTTACGACGCGCAGTTAGTCTCGGCGCCTGACGGATTAGGAAACTCCTGCCTTACTACGCGCAGTTAGTCTCAGCGCCTGACGGATTAAGAAAGTCCTGCCTTACGACGCGCAGTTAGTCTCGGCGTCTGACGGATTAGGAAACTCCTACCTTACTACGCGCAGTTAGTCTCAGCGCCTGACGGATTAGGAAAGTCCTGCCTTACGACGCGCAGTTAGTCTCGGCGCCTGACGGATTAGGAAACTCCTGCCTTACGACACTCAGTTAGTCTCGGCGCCTGACGGATTAGGAAACTCCTGCCTTACTACGCGCAGTTAGTCTTGGCGCCTGACGGATTAGGAAAGTCCTGCCTTACGACGCGCAGTTAGTCTCGGCGCCTGACGGATTAGGAAACTCCTGCCTTACTACGCGCAGTTAGTCTCGGCGCCTGACGGATTAGGAAAGTCCTGCCTTACGACGCGCAGTTAGTCTCGGCGCCTGACGGATTAGGAAACTCCTGCCTTACTACGCGCAGTTAGTCTCAGCGCCTGACGGATTAGGAAAGTCCTGCCTTACGACGCGCAGTTAGTCTCGGTTCCTGACGGATTAGGAAACTCCTGCCTTACGACGCGCAGTTAGTCTCGGCGCCTGACGGATTAGGAAACTCCTGCCTTACTACGCGCAGTTAGTCTCGGCGCCTGACGGATTAGGAAAGTCCTGCCTTACGACGCGCAGTTAGTCTCGCCGCCTGACGGATTAGAAAACTCCTGCCTTACGACGCGCAGTTAGTCTCGGCGCCTGACGGATTAGGAAACTCCTGCCTTACGACGCGCAGTTAGTCTCGCCGCCTGATGGATTAGGGAACTTCTGGCATTTGACACGCTGATAATCTTGGCGCCTGACAGATTAGGAAACTCCTGGCATTCGACGCCCAGTTAGTCTTGGCGCTTGACGGATTAGGAAATTCCTGGCATTTGACGCGATGTTAGTCTCGGCGCCTGACGGATTAGGACTACGCATGTCCCGCTATACACAGATATAGCTGTTACGGCTAGCGCTAGCTCGTCGCAAGCGCAGTAGCGCCGCACTACGCAGCAAGATACGCGTAGAATGAATGACATTTTTATATTTAATGAACATAAGAGATCAGAACAAAAAGTGACAAGGCACATTAACATGCTGTTGTATTTTACTGGTGACTGGCACCCCTTTACAGTACCAAAATTTTTATTTTAAATTTTAATTCTAAGTTATTTGTATTTAAATCTGTTTACTATTTGCTATATGAGTTCTAGCCTGCAATAAAGACATTTTATTTATTTAGTCTTGGCACCTGACGGATTAAGAAACTTCTTGATCAAACATTTGTTCGAAAATACCCGGAGCTATTCACTAAAGTAGCAGACAGTTTACGGAAACATGAACCTAGGTATAAAAATTCCAAAAAGAAGGTTAAAAATACATTATTCTGGCCCTAACTCAATGGCAGTTAAAATATTTAATAAGCTACCAGAAAAGTTAAAAGAAATAGAAAAAGACGGTATTTTTGAAAATAAATTAAAACTTTTATTATTACATAAATGCTATTACTCTATTGACAAATTTCTAAACGATAAGGATTTATTTTTTGCATGCAAATAAACCGGCTCACTCCTCTTGTGTTGCGATACCCGATCAGGGTCCGTTATGTGATACCTACCTTTTAAATGTATAACATCTTAATTATGCCATAACGAAGCAATAAATGTATTTGACTTTGACTTTGACTTTGACATTCGACGCGCTGTAAGTCACGGTGCCTGACGGATTTGGAAACTCCTGCTATACGACGCGCAGCAAGTCTTGGCGACTGACAGATTAGGAAACTCATGGCATTCGACGCGCAGTTAGTCTTGGAGCCGGACTGTTTAGGAAATTAATAGCATACTACGCGCAGATAGTCTCGGTGCCTGACGGATTATGAATATCATAGCATACGACGCGCAGTAAGAGGCGGCGCTTGACCGATTGGAGTTTGTGAGACGCTCTGGGCATAACACTCGTATGAAGCATAGCCTCGTTGCGCCGCAATAACACATACTGAGCTACAAACTTATAGGTTACTGTATGCACGACATACTTTACATTATACATTACTAATTGTCTATCAGCTAAAAATAAAAAATTCATGAAAAAATGACGCACCACATGAGGGAGAATGAAATTAGAATAAACAATCTTCATAAAGCTGTGAAGCGCGGGTGCTGGAACAGAAGTCGTATGTGCTTTCGTATTGTGTCTGACTATCAATTGTGTCTGAACTATGACATCTGTGCCAGTTGAAATTGCGCGAATTTGCTTGACACAGTCATGCCATGTTCCTGATGTCTATAAAGTTCCACACAGTTGAGCACAGAAATGGTGTGCGCTCTCGAATTGTGTCTGAACTATGACATCTGTGCCAGTTGAAATTGCGCGAATTTGCTTGACACAGTCATGCCATGTTCCTGATGTCTATAAAGTTCCACACAGTTGAGCACAGAAATGGTGTGCGCTCTCGAATTGTGTCTGAACCATGAAATCTATGCCAGTTGAATTTGCGCTCTTGACACAGCCATGCCATGTTGCTGATATACGTGAGGACGTATACATGATAACGAAACGAAACGAAACGAAACGAAACGAAACGAAACGAAACGACCACGCCACGGTTAGGTTAGGTTAGGTTAGGTTAGGTTAGGTTAGGTTAGGTTAGGTTAGGTTAGGTTAGGTTAGGTTAGGTTAGGTTAGGTTAGGTTAGGTTAGGTTAGGTTAGGTTAGGTTAGGTTAGGTTAGGTTAGGTTAGGTTAGGTTAGGTTAGGTTAGGTTAGGTTAGGTTAGGTTAGGTTAGGTTAGGTTAGGTTAGGTTAGGTTAGGTTAGGTTAGGTTAGGTTAGGTTAGGTTAGGTTAGGTTAGGTTAGGTTAGGTTAGGTTAGGTTAGGTTAGGTTAGGTTAGGTTAGGTTAGGTTAGGTTAGGTTAGGTTAGGTTAGGTTAGGTTAGGTTAGGTTAGGTTAGGTTAGGTTAGGTTAGGTTTTTTTTTTTTTTTTTTTTTTTTTTTTTTTTTTTTTTTTTTTTTTTTTTTTTTTTTTTTTTTTTTTTTTTTCATCCTACCCCAACGAGTTAGTGTCAGGGGCCTGATTTACTGCTTTCCTTTCATTCCAGTTCTATCATTCATGCCTCTCGTACTTTCATGCTGCATACTTGTTCTTTCTGTCATCCATCATATCTTTTGTTCTTTTAGGGGGGTTCCCTTGCTACACTATTCTACACTACTTTTACATGCTTATATTTATATTTTTCTGGGAAAAGGGTAAGGAACAATGAATACAACGATACACACCTATTTTTACTATTAGGGTTGACATAGTCTATCCTTCTTTTGATCACTATGGACACTCACGCTGCAAACTTAATTGCAGGTAGTGTTCCAATTTTTACAACGTTTTATTTTTATTTACTACTCTTTGAATTACATATTTACCAAATTCTAAAAACTTATATCTCATATTCTTATCTACCATTATTTTACTTAAATTTTCAATGTTTACATTTATTCCTATTTCCTGCTCTAGGTCAAACCTTCTCCTACCGAAGATAGGACATTCCGTGACGACATGTGCTACGCTTTCTTCTACGTCTGGATCACAGAGGCACGCTGGACTCTCCCTGCATTTGAATCTGTATAAGTACGCTGCGAGTCCACCGTGCCCCGTGAGCATTTGCACGACAAGGTGGTGCATCTCTATATTTTTAATGACGCTGTATGCAAGGATCGCGTCTGGGAAGAACATCTTTGTGACTCCCGCTTCCGCTTCGCTCTTGTATCGTTGATTCCATTCGTCAAGCGAGTCCTTACGGATTTCTCGCTTGACGAATGAGATCGGGACCCTACCGTAGTGCGCTTTACATTTAAGGTGTAGGGCGGCGCTCTTTGCTAAGTCGTCTGCTCTCTCATTCCCCTCCATCCCTGCATGCGCCTTGATCCAAAACAGTTCAACTTTTTTGTGCTGTTGCCTAATTTCTTTAATGTTTTGCCTAATTTTTACTGCAAGGGGATGGGGGGAAGAGGAGTTAACTACAGTATCCAGAGCGGAGCGGGAGTCACAATATATGTTGACATGCGTTTTAGAGGTGATAGCAGCTCTATGAGTGGCCTCTGCCAGAGCCAACAACTCCGCCTGGTAGACGGAGCAGCATGGATCCAGCCTGAGTTTTCGAGTACTAATTTCGGTGCAGCCATCCCTTATGGTTAAAGCTGCACCTACTTTTCCATCGATTTTACTACCGTCGGTATAAATATTCAGACCTTCTCCGCGGTGCTGGCTCAATGCTGCCTCGTCCACCAGGCAAGTGAAGCTCAAGTCTTCATGTTCTGCTGGGTGAGGCATCTCTGTGAAAGGGACCGAGCTCTCCATTTCCCGATCCATGATAACTCGCTGGGAGTGGCCTTTCTTTATTTCATAAAGCGAGGCTGCTTCCCTGATACGGATGTCCAGTGGAAGCAACCCCGCGAGTAGCAGGACCGAGTTTAGAGATGCAGTCCTATATGCTCTCACCATTTTTTGTATGAAGCCACGCTGCACTGCATCGAGCTGCTTTCTCATGGAGATCTTGTTGGTTGCAGGCGCCCATGCACTGGCTGCGTACAGGATTATTGGCTCCGCCACCGCGGTGTACATCGTCCTGATGATCTCAGGGTTGAGGCCCCAGTGGATCCTGGCCGTCTTGGCGAGCTGCTTGTAGAAGTTAAGGGCTTTTCGACAGACATTCGCGGCGTGTGTATTGAACGTCAACTTCTTGTCGATAGTGAGGCCCAGCAACTTCACCTCGTCGGACATGCCAATACCGACCCCGCCCATACTGAGTCGTGGTGCGTCAAATTTTAGCCTTCGCGTGATGACCATAGCCATCGTTTTATGTGCAGCGAATTTGAGCTTATTTTTGACGCCCCAAGCCCTCACATGCTCGAGAGCGGCATTGGCACGCCCTTCGATTTGAAGCGCCGAGTCCCCATCGAACAGAAGGACTACATCATCCGCGAATGCCTGTACGTAAACCCCCCTTCTGTCAAGCTCCTTTAAAAGTGGATCTAGTAGTAAGTTCCACAGAATGGGGCCCCCAATAGATCCCTGCACGCACCCCTTTTCAGTCTTCCTAGTGTGCTCCTCTCCTGCGTAACGGACTAGTACTCTACGATGTTGCAGGTAACTATCCATTACCCTCCTCAAATTCACTGGGCATCGTTCCTCCGCCAGCTGGATTCTAATGGCTGGCCACCAGGCGCTGTCGAAGGCTCCCTCTATATCCAATGACACTAACGTTACTATCTTTTTATTGTCAAGTTTTTTATAGATTTGCTGCATTAGGATATAGAGGGAGTCCTCGGTGCTCCTTTGGGGCATAAAGCCGAACTGGCGGGTGCTGAGCCTTGGGATAAGGTGAAATTTGAGGCGGGCAACCAGCATTTTTTCGTAGATCTTGCCGAGTACTGGGAGGAGCCCTATGGGTCTGTATGACTTGGGTGCCGTGTAGGTATCCTTCCCCGGTTTCCTAAGGACGATGACGGTCGCCTCTTTCCATTTCTCCGGGAAATACCCTAGAGCCAGGCATTTGTTCAAAATTTCCAGGAAAAATGGGGCATCGTTATAGACCGCTTCTCTACATATGTCGGCGGTGAAGCCATCTAGTCCGGGTGCCTTTTTTGGGTTTAGAGATTTAATCGCCGCTTGGAGCTCGGCTTGTGTGAACGCCGGATCATCAATGCCATATTGATTATCGTCGTTCACTGTCTCCGCCTTGGCTCTAATCTGGCTATGTTCCAGGTTGTCGCTTGCTTTATCGTCCTCCGGGTAGAATGTTTCTGCCAACAATTGCGCGGAATCTTTAGCGTTCAGCGTTTGGCCTCCAACCTGGAGCGGTAGGTCCTCTTCCCTTCCTTTTGTCCTGCTGATCACCCTGTAAATCCCCTCCCAGACACTTTCCCTATCCTGTTTCCCACAGAACTCCTTCCAACTCGCCACCCTTGTTTTCCACGCCTTTAACTCGTACTCTTCTTTCTTTTTCAGATACTGCTGTACAACCACGTGTCGACGCACCGGCGCTGCGCATCGGACCCTCTTCTTCCTGGTAGTGACTTCCCGTTTCATCTCTTCGAGTTCTTCGGTCCACCATGGCAGGGTGAGTATTTGTGTGTTTGTCTTTTTACGTAGAGTGTTAGTGCATGTTTGTGTGATGATTTGTGTGTAAATGTCAAGTATCTTTTCTAGTTGGTGTGTGTTGTGTATGTGTTGTATCTTGGTTTGTGTAAGTGCATGTTCGGCTTTAAATTGGCTCATTTTCTCATGAAAATGAGACCAATTTGCTTTGTGTGTGTTGTAGAGTCGGGTGGTGCGTGTAATGTGTGTACCTTTTGATTTCGTGAGCCGAATGTGGAATGTAATGCCATTGTGGTCCGAGCTCGTGAGATTCTCTTCGATTTTCCAGCCCTCTACCAAGGGAAGAAGGTCCGACGAGCACGCAGTGATGTCGACGTGGCTGGAGTATCTTTTGTTGCCTCTTATGGTGTCAAAGGTGGGCGACGCGGAGTCATTGTCGTTCAACAGGTTTAGTCCCAATTCATCGAGAGCGTAGAGCATGTCTTCCCCCCTGGGCCTCGTTTCAACGCTGCCCCACCATGTGTTCCATGAGTTTGCATCCCCTCCAAGGATCACGTTTTTCGTTCCAAGTTTGCGCGTTATGGTTCTCAGGTGCTCGATGTAGGGTTCCAGAGGCTGGGTATCTTCGAAGTATATCGAGAGGAGAGTGATGTGCCACGCTGCAGTTCTCAATCCCACAACCGCTATGTTGTTGGTGGTGAGCTCTGGGTATTGCACCACGTCGATTGAGGGATCGAGAACTGCGATGGCAGCCTTCACCATCCCGTCACCCTGATTCTCGCTCTGGTATACCCTAGCACCTTGGTACGCCTTCATTTTCTTCCGCGCTCCAACATACGGTTCCTGGAGGAGAATGGCCGCTACCTTTCGTTTTCCTGCGGCTATGAAGGCTTCGTCTGTCGCCAGGTTTTTCTTTTGCAGGTTGGCTTGTATGATCCTGTACGGGGCGCCCTCAGCAGTAAGCAACGGTGGACCTCGCAAGTGCGTCCCACTTGCGCCTCACCGTGCACTCACTGCTGAAGGCGTTGTGGTCTGTCCGGCCATTCTTAGCCTTTGTGCAGTTTATGCAGCACGGGGGGGAGTCAACGAGCCACTCCGTACAGTCCGCCCGAAGGTGCGCGCCTCCGCAGTGGCTACACACGTCGATCGCTTCGGTGCAGAATCGCTTCCCATGTCCGTACCCCAGGCAGCGCGAGCACTGAACTAGGGGGGACTGGTCGGCGACTCTGACCCTCTGCATGTCAACGTGTACAGCCCCAGCGGAGGTGAGGCATTGCCATATACGAGGAGAGACTTTGGCGACAACGTGTGAGGTAAGCGGGTTTCTAGCACGGCGTCTGTATCGAACCTCGATGCGGTCGTCCTCGTCCCGTACGTCTCTGAGGATGTTTTTGTTTTGCGTTCGGAGAGCCTTAACAATGTCGTCATCCGAATTGCTGTGCAAGACGCCGTAGAGTATGACGAGCGGGTCTTTGTTTATTATGTCTTCCACTCTTAGCTGTTCTTCTTTTTCGACTATACTTTCTCTTACTTTCTTTATTTCCTCTCGACTCCTACATCCCACTATAACTTTCCTATCTTTAGCCTTCCTTATCCTGTCTATTCTTACTCCTTCCTCCTTAGCGTTCACAACCTTCCTTATCCTTTCAAACACCTGATCTCCAGTCTCCTGATCGTCTTTGGATGCGATGATGATGGAGTGCATCGCGGTAGCCTCCGGTTGTGGTCTCCTGGGCGAACTCGCTGCTACGCTGGCGTAGGTACCTCGGCTCTCCATCATCAACTGTTGTTGAGTCTTTAAGATGCTGGTTAACTTTTCCATTTCGTCGGTATGTTCCTTTAGTCTCTTTTCATGTTCTTCTAACCTTTTCCTCATATTCTCTTCCAATTTGTCACTCACATTTCTTTCTTTAACTATTTCTTTTGTTACCGAAGCCGCAGGCTTTTCCTCCTCGGACTCTTTTACGAGTGTGTAAAGCCTCTCTATGGCCTCTTGTATGGCCATTTTAATTTCGCCTTTGAGGTTCCGGCTGCTGGCAAGGTGGGTCTTTGCCTTTGTTAGGCAAGCTTTAGCTTCCGTCGTTCTATTTATGTACTTCGGCGTCTGCTTGGGGGACTTGTCGACATTTATCGATGCCGCCGGCGGCGTCCGCTCCACTCGCAAGGCGGTCTTCCCTGATGTGGGAGGCAGGCCAGCACCAGTGCTCGTGCCGGGCCGAACCGGGCCAGCCGCGGTCTGACCCTCCGGCTGACTCGCGCACCTGTACGGGAGAGCGGGCGACACCGACGCCCGGGCTTCGATCTCTCCAACGCTCGAGCGCACCTTGTTGGGTGGTTCCGCCCTCTCTGTTCCTGCTTCTCCCTGCGGTTTTACGGGCTTCTTGGCGGCAGCCAGCTGTCTCGGCTCGGGAGTCCTTATGCCAAACATTTTAAAATTTGGGGTAGGATACGTCAAATTACTAGGTACTATAAACGTTAACGACGTGTATAAGGCGTCGTCAACAACTAAAGAGTAGACGTGTAAAAGGCGTCAATAGGTCAATAAATTAGCGATAGTGCCAGGTAGATTCACTACTAACGTGTCGTCACGAAATGTCACTAATATATATATATAATGTATTTCTCTGTTTCAGATGCAGCTGACTGCGGCGGGCGGCGAGAGGTGGCGGTGCCGGGAGCCGGTAGGTAACTATATAGGGACTTATATTTGTCTTGTTACAGGTGGAGCGACTCTCGACGGCAACGCGGGGGCTCCGGCCGCACTCCGCAGTTTGTATTACACTTTGTAAGTATACATTCGATTTCTCAATTTACAGTAAGTATTTGATAGCGCAGTTCTTACAATTACAGTTTTTGTCTTGTTTTGGCGTGTATAGAGCGCCGGTCAAAAAATGTACATTAATTACAATTGAGTCAAAAACTATATGATATTATTACTTATTTTACTAGTACTCTACGTGTAGTTTTAAATTTATTACGCGAGTAGAGTTTGTCTTATCTAATTTAAATTCTGAGCTATACTAGCTCGAGGTTATTTAACAATTTTTGTTTATTTTTATTTCAGGTGCAGGTGTAGGCGGTGAGCGGCGGGAGGCGGGCGGTGCCGGGTGCGGATGGTAAGTACACCACTAGTTAACAGTGTCTGTTGTACAATTGACTTCCAGGTGAAGCGACCCAGCAGCAGCACTCCAGGCGCACACCGCGGTAAGTACTATTTTATTACTATTTTACTTTTATGTTTAAATTGAATATTTTACAGATTTAGAAATACACATCTAAATATTATTTGCAGGTCTACAAAACACAGATCTATCCAAAGGTGAAAGTCCCACTGCAATCGCACCCGTGGAACCTGAGCTATGGCCTCTCGAACTTTTCAACGTTTGAGGGGTGCGGGGGGGAAGTGGGTGAGTGCTTGTAGCTCGGTCAAGTAGGCGCTGGGTTAACTAATAAAACAGTAAAAACGCGACTTTTTTATCTTAATATTTGGCCGAGATACGAGCACTCATCCAATTTGACACTAGGGCCGGCCACTTGTCACGTTTTTTGCAAAGGGTGTGATCGGGTTGTGCCAATGATAAGAAACCTTATCCCGAAAACCCCGCCTCGATATGACCTCCCGTTGAATTTATACGAATTTTTCAAAATCACCTGTCGTTAACTCGGCCGTGACGTCATCCGCCCACTGGGGCGGCCCCTCTCTATAACGTTAGCGTAAGTAGGTCAACGGTGTGATGTTTTGAAAAATTCGTATAAAATCCAATTTTGGAGGTACGTACTTTTTGAAGGTGTCAGCCTGTAGGGGTTGAAGTCCTCTTTCCTGTACGGTAGCTGGAGTCTTCAGAATCCCGTCGGTGTTCCCTCAGGATGTCCTCAAAGCGGAAGAAGTGGTGAAGAGTTTGGAAGCTCCTTATCTTCACAACCGCTGCTCCGATTTTCTCGCTGGAAACGGTTCTGGGATCCTCGCCGTGCTGTCCTGCTGGTGATGTCAACAGCTGGTTTCCAGCACTGCTGGAACCTGGACCACGTGTCACGTGGTCTGCGGTTTTTACAGGTTTTCTTCAACACCAGGAACCGGAAAAATCCGTGTGTGGTGTCGGAAGATAGGTCATCAGAAGTTCCATCCAGCAATGTCAAAAAAGGGGGTTGTCACAGATCTCCCCACCGAGATAGAATTTTTTGAAAAACTGCTATTTTTTGAACTTGCTTTTTCTCCGCAGCCGCTGGTCCAATCTTCTTTGGGAAAACGGTGAAAAGTTTCCCGCTGTGTCGCCTTTCTGGTGATGGCAGCAGCTTGTTTCCAGCACTGCTGGAACCCGGACCACGTGGCACGTGGTTTGAGGTTTTTCCCGATTTTCTCCGCCTCCAGGGGCCGGAAAAATCCGTGGGTGGTGCCAGAAGAAAGGGCTTCAACAGCGCTATCCAACGCTACCAAAAAACCGGGGGGTCCCAGCGACTGAGCGGGCAGCGTTCGCGTCCAAAGGTTTCACTTAAACGAAAAACACAGTTTTTTGGTCACTGCATCCAAACCGCTTAACCGATTTTCGAAATTTTTTCACTGTTGTGTAGCCTACGCGAATCCGCACCTGGCGGTATAACTTTTAACTCGGTAGCTACACTTTTTCCCGACACAATGATTTTTCGAACGCGGAGCGACTTGGATTCGTGGCGCTTGCGGGCGTGGTTGCAGCGCGACTGGTTAGGTTAGGTTAGGTTAGGTTAGGTTAGGTTAGGTTAGGTTAGGTTAGGTTAGGTTAGGTTAGGTTAGGTTAGGTTAGGTTAGGTTAGGTTAGGTTAGGTTAGGTTAGGTTAGGTTAGGTTAGGTTAGGTTAGGTTAGGTTAGGTTAGGTTAGGTTAGGTTAGGTTAGGTTAGGTTAGGTTAGGTTAGGTTAGGTTAGGTTAGGTTAGGTTAGGTTAGGTTAGGTTAGGTTAGGTTAGGTTAGGTTAGGTTAGGTTAGGTTAGGTTAGGTTAGGTTAGGTTAGGTTAGGTTAGGTTAGGTTAGGTTAGGTTAGGTTAGGTTAGGTTAGGTTAGGTTAGGTTAGGTTAGGTTAGGTTAGGTTAGGTTAGGTTAGGTTAGGTTAGGTTAGGTTAGGTTAGGTTAGGTTAGGTTAGGTTAGGTTAGGTTAGGTTAGGTTAGGTTAGGTTAGGTTAGGTTAGGTTAGGTTAGGTTAGGTTAGGTTAGGTTAGGTTAGGTTAGGTTAGGTTAGGTTAGGTTAGGTTAGGTTAGGTTAGGTTAGGTTAGGTTAGGTTAGGTTAGGTTAGGTTAGGTTAGGTTAGGTTAGGTTAGGTTAGGTTAGGTTAGA